>JAMJFZ010001815.1:1172500-1542500 GCA_026225945.1 Cricetomys ansorgei | reverse complement strand
TGTCTTCCATATGTGACAGGGAAGCTCAGGCCATTAACTCTCAAAAGACATACACATCCAACAAAGACCTTCACAATGACAACGCCAGCTGACAAGCCAACTTGGGTGGGGAAAGTCCCACAAGGGCCCTCCCTTTGATGAAGTACTACTGTCAATTAATGACTGCTGAGAAAGAATCAGTCTTTCCCAGACAGTTGTCTCCTGATACCAATCTAATCCAAATGGTCAGCCCTAAATACATACACATAGCAGCAACACTATATGGATTCAGCATGATTTATTTAGACACAAATTGTGTGCGTGTGTGTGTGTGTGTGTGCATCAATAATTAAAGAGGAAGAGGTCATGAATTTGAGAGGAAATGAGGGCCATAGGAGTTTCACAGAGGAAAGAGAGGGGTAAGTGATGTAAATACAATACTCATATATAAAATTATCAAAAATCTATATTAAAAAAGAATACCTACTGTTAATCTGAGCAACAAGCTATCAGCAGACTTCACAACGTTGGGAAAACAGTCTTCGAAGGCAGAAAGTGACAGCTGTTCAGACTGGAACTAAATAAAATTGAAATGGGCCATTGCTTTGGGGTAGACACATCCTCAGGCACAATGTACTGAATCACAGTGACTGATGGATACAAGACATCCTGCAGCCAGCCAACCAAGCTAAGTGTTACCTAGCTGACTTGTTTTCTATGCCTAGCTGTCATACGAACTCTGATTGTGGCTTTGGTTGGAGTTCTCAGTCTCTGCTCCAATTCTGACAGCTTTCTACTTTACTGATCAGTTCTTTTCTTTGCTCAAGTAAACTCTATAAAATTAATTGTCCATGGAAAATTTCCCTTTAGCATATTATTGCTGGATTATTAAAAGACATAATATTTCTGCCTACGTAGTCCCATGCTCATAGCACGCAGAAACACTAGCAGGAGCCATCAGCTTCTAGTTAGTATGATGTACATTTTACAAAACCATGAAATTTAACCCAGTCACCTTTCACTCAGAAAATACCATCACTTCATCATAGCTATTGACAGGATTGTGAACCAGGTCTATAAATTATGGACAAGTCCAAGAGAAAAAAAAAAGTTTGTCTGCTTCCTTGCTACTCCTTGTGCGGTGCACTGAGAAGTACGCCAGTCTTGGAATCAGTTGCATATTGAGAGTTTTCCATAGCAGTGTTTTGATTCAAATCAGGTGCAATCCCGTCCTTACTCCAGTTTTAACAGAGCAATTTCAGAAATGTCTAACCCGAGCAGGAATGTGTTTGAGCTGGTGTAAGAAAGCTGCGGAACTGTAGAATAGGAGGCACGGGATCTGAGATGTGATTAATAGCAAGATGTTCCTGCCTACCTGTGGCTGAAGGGAGAAGGGAAAGTGATGACCTGCAAGATAACATAGGGCTACAACTGCAGGGCAGCTGTTCCCACGGAAGAGGATAACTCTGAGAAACCGGACCTACCCGGCTACTGAGGTACGGCTGAGACCACCTGAGGCTGCATGGAAAAATGTATAAACACTGATGTATTCCCAAAGAAGAGTTTAAAGCCGATGAGTGACCGAGAATAGGAATTAAAGGGCACAGTACTGGATTACATCAGAGCAGGAGCATATACAAATAGGACTGGCCACACCTTAAAGCAGGAAGTCAGAGATTCTTGGCAGAGCCAGGCTTATCTTTTATAACAGACAGCTCTTTTGTGAGATCTGACCAGGAACCTACAAGAATACCATTATCCTCTGGGAATCCACGTCCACAGCTGACATTTAAACTTCTTTTTAAGTTCTACCTCTTAAAAGTTCCACCTTGTCGTAATACTTTGACCCTGGGTACCAAGTTCCCAACTGATCAATGATGGGGAACACACCCCATCTAAACCATAGGATTAACTATGGTTGAAGGACCAGCCTGTACGGCAGCTAGACACTATAACAACTAACCTTAGATATTAGTTGCTATGTGCTAAAATGAAGATGATTTTTAGTCAATCAATGTCAATCACTACCAAAGGCATACTATAATGTCCTTCCAACAAAGACAAAAGAACCACAAGCCACAGATCTGTGTTCCTTGCAGTATCTGCTTTCCAAACAACCATGGCTAGACAACAGAAAAAAACTGTGACCTATACACATATAACTCAGTACAAAGTGATGCTTAGTTGAATATATTTAAGGAGCATTTTCACCACAGTTTTTAAGCTAGTAACTCTGGCTCAGCAGTAAAGAACATTTGTTGCTCTTGTAGAGGGCCTGATTCCTTCCCAGAACCCACATGACAGTTCAGAACCATCCATAACTGCAGTTCCAAGGGATCCAGCATCCTTCTCTGGCCTCCCTAGACACCAGGCAGACATATACACTGCTCATGTTTATATTCAGGTAAAAGCACTCATACAATTAAACTCAAAGTAAATACATCTCTAAAAATACTTTTAAACTAGTAACTGTAAATATTCCAAAAGACTCCAAAGATTTTAAAAGTAATTTTACTGAATAGCCTTGGGAACCTCAACCAAAAATAGGAAATAAAATAAATTAAAACTCTAAATCCAAAAGTCTTAACTGAATAAAATTCAGTCAAAGTAACCAGATCAGACTGGGTAAAACAGAAGGAAAAGAAAAGGAAATATAAAGATAAATTAATAGAAACAAAAGAAAGGGGAAAAATAAGCAAATCAGACCTATATAATAACATCAGTGGTCCAATACATTTGAGGTTTCAGAGTAGACAGAGAGTGAGGGCGGAAAACCAAATGGCGGGACAGAGAAAGGGGAAGAAAAGAGTTCAAAGAAATAACCAGAAAGCACCCACTAATTCAACAATGACTTTGTAGTTCAAAGCCTGGGTACACACTGAGCAAAAGGAATCCAAAGGAACCTGCTCTTAGGCAATGGCACTTGGAAACCAAAGCAAATAGATAAACCACATCGAAAGCAAGCATTTATGAAACCAGTTACACTTTCGACGTAACTAGAAAATCGGAGCTGTTTTCATCAGAAAACAAGATGTAGAGCTAGAGATGCTGCCGGGGGTCTGATCACTTGTCAGACATGCGTAGGGCCCTGAGTTCAATTCCCCACTCCTGGGGAAGCACAAGCACTGTAGCACTTCCCTATAGTCTCAGCATTCAAGGAATTGGAGCAAGGGGCATTGTGAGTTTAAGGTTAGCAAAGACTACTACGAATTTAAGGCCAAATTAGTGTACACAGTAAGTTCAAAGTTAGCCTGGGCTGTGCATGGATAAACTGTTTCAAACTCAAAACCAAACCAAAAAATTATAAAAATAAGAAAGAAAGGAAACAACAAAAAGTTTGTCCAATGATATAAGTCGGTGACCACGCCCAAAGCTCCAAATTCAATACCCAGTACCACAATATGTAAAGAGTAAACAAACAAACAGAAATCAGGAGTCATACAAGTGACAATTCCAAGGTGCTAGATAAAAATAAAAGTGCTAAGTTTATGATAATTATATGTCTGTGTTCAGGAAATTGTCCTTCAAAACGAAGCTAAAATAAACATACACTTATTATTAAAATTATGAATATTCCTCCCATATCATTGTGTATAACTAAGATATGCTGCCTGTATTTATTCATGGTTTTAAATATAGAAGCCTGTGGAAAAGTGATTACAGAGTCCAAGGTGGCTTTGTTTATTATTTGGTTCTATTATTTGATTTTGTTGCTGTTGTGGTGCTGAGAGTTTAACCAGGTTCTTACGTGCCAAGTATACTACTACTGAGCCGCATGTCCAACCCTTGCTCTCCTGAGATAGATTCTCACATCATCCAGACCAGCTGGAACTGTTGATCCTTAAGCCACAAGAAAGTGAAGTCTTTGCTATGGTAAGCCTGACTGTGTAGTTCTTACACTAGTTGGATTGCAGTGTGGAATGGAATATGGAAGATGGGTCTTTGACCTAGAAAAACTGTTGAATACTGTGGGCGTAGCTTACCAGGCCATCGTGAGAGCCTGGAAGATGAGAATGATAGAAATGCAGGCGGTGGCGGCAACAGTGGCACAAAGCTTGCTGTGGTAACCAAACACTACGCGATTGCATGTAAGGTCCACTGCATGAGTTGGAGCCCATCCCCAACACTGCTCAGGTAGCCAAGACCCAGAGACCAGATAACCCAGTGGCCCATGGAAAAACAAAACACCACTGTTCTAAAGGAATTCAGCCATAAAATGACACCTAACAACATTCTGTGATATTCATAGATCAGCTTTTTGCTCAGCCATTATCAGAGTTGGACAATGTACAGAGAGTGAGAGATTTTGAAACACGCATTCCTAAGTGGGATGTCTTTCTCACACCTCCTGCCCCCCAGGGTTCGGGGAACTCTGAAGAAGCGAAAAGTGAAAGATTGTAAGAGCCAGAAGGTTTGGAGGACTCAAAGGAAATAAGACCCTGTAAACCAGTGGCTCTCAACCTTCCTAATGCTATAGCCCTTTAATACAGTTTCTCGAGTTGTGGGGATCCCCAACCATAAACTTAATTTCATTGCTGCTTCACAACTGAAGTTCTGCCACTGTTGTGAATCATAATGTATACATATGATATGCAGATGGCCTCATGTGGCCCCTATCAAAGGGCCATTTGACTATCAAAGAGGTCACAACCCACAAACTAAGAACCACTGCTCTAAACACAGCAGGACCAAAACACATATGAACTCACAGACATTATGACAACATGTACAGGGTCTGAATGAGTCTATGCCAGATGGGATCCCAGCGTTGAGAGAAATGAACAGAATCTTCTATCCCTAAAACCTGAAGCTATGTCCAGTTGATAACCACTGGCAAATGAAACTTAGGTCTCTCCAATAGAGGCTCACTGGGGATAGAAATTCATCTCAAGGCTGGACCTCATGTCCAGTAGCAAATGGCCGACACAAAACAAACTTAGTGACATCCTTGGAGGTTCTTTTTCTCCTATTTGTCTCATAATGTTTTGTAAGGGCTTTATGACTTTATAGATCCTTTGCATACATATGGATATTACTTCTGATTTTGTGTTTCCATGGGATTCTTGTGTGTACGAACCATATGAATGAGTGTGTTTATGTATCTATATATAGTTTTTGTGCTTTTTATTTGGCTCTTTTCCTTCTGTTAGTTTGTTCTATTCCATTCTGTTTTGTTTGTTTTATTTTATTATTATTCTTTAGACTCCTGTTTGTTTTCTAAAGAGAAACAAAGGGAGTATGGATTTGGATTGGAGGGGAGGGGAGAAGTATCTCGGAGGAGTTGGGGCTATGAAAACCATAATCAGAAAATTGTGTATGAAAAGTCTATGTTCAGTAAAAGAAAAATAGTGAGGGAAAAGACAAAGAAAACTCTTTTTTAAGTGGGACTTTTTCTTATAATATGAGACAAATAAATACGAGACTTTGGGGACAAAGTTGAATGTTACGATTTAAAATTGATGTTTTTTTTTATGTCAGGGTGACAAAGAATGAAATTGGGATAATGATTAGTTTTAGTTGTCAACTTGCAATGTTTTAGAATTACCGGAAAAGATAGTATCAAGATTTGATTGTCTAGATTGTGCTTGGCTTTGGGCATGCCTGTGAGCGATATTTTTCTTAATTGCATTAAGGTGGGAACGCCCACTCTGAATGTGGATGGCACTCTTTCCAGGTCTAGGCCCTGAACTGTATAAGAGTGAAAAAGAACTAGCTGAATAAGTTGACTGCATTTATTTTTCTCTCTGTCCTTGACTTTGAATGTAACTAGCTGGTTTACATTTCTGTCTAGACTTCCCCACAATGATGGACCATAACCTGAAACTGTAAGCTAAATAACCCTCTTCTAAATTGCCTTTTCAAAAGATATCTTATTTAAAAACAAACAAACAGATAACAGCAAAACAAATAAACAAACAAAAACAGAAATTAAACAGGAATCCTTCTACTTCAATTTCCTGAATTCTGGAGTTAGATACAGGTACCATCACACCTAGATTGCAAGGTGTTTTAACACAGAATAAAATGCTGTTTTCCACAGATTCTAAGATAGATAATCCCAATGATCTTGCACCTTTTAATCAATATCATGAAAAATCCTCTCCTCTTGACCAAAAAGAACCAAATGCTATACTACAACCACAAAAGTGAGCCTGGAAGTTGCATCTTGAAGTCTTTAATGAGTCCCCTAGGTAGTCATCATCTTGGTTGCTGGTGTAAATTAGGTAAGAAGCTCTGGGGCACAAAGCCCTCCTCTACCCCAGAGTCCGGGTTTCACAGAGGCAGTGGGATGTTAGGGTATGTTGTGTGCAAGCCATAACGTTAGAGATTGTCAAGTAACAGCCAACTAATAAAAGCAGCAACTGAAGCAACAAAATTACAAGGAGAAATAAAGCTGAATTCCGTCTATTTATTCCCACCCTCATTTGCATTAGAGAAATCAGTGTGTTGATCTAGAGGAGAAAGCATTATCAGTATCATTTCTGACAAAAAAAAATCCAATATTACATGTGATGGAGGTCACTTACTGTCACTGTAGTTGTTTCTCTTCTAGGACCTCAATGGCTGTTTAATTTTCAAACTAGAATTGGCTACCATGGAATATCTCAGAAAGAATGATTGGGAGGTCACAAAGAATGTTTCTGCTTTGAAAAGCCAACTGAATTTGACAGACGGACTGAAGAATAATTTGGTCATATGTATAAGATAAAATCAACAGGGTTATGTGTGGTTGGAGACGGAAAGCATGTTAAATGGAGCCCCAGATGAGAAACCACACCCAAGAATTTCCTTTATGTGGTCCACAAACTATTAATGGCTTTCATATTTTCAATGTCAACAAGCAATTGAATAATGAATTTAAATCTGAGTTTTATGTAACCCACACATTACTTTTACGAGAAACTTTGCTGACTCCTGATTTAGAGCCCAGTGTGGGACTCAGTTACTCAGGTGTAGACATTTCCGAAATTCAGAGACGCTATACCTAATAGCTTGGTGCTCCATTTTCAGTTTGGTTTGTATCAGACAAATATAAAACACCATGTCTGTTTAGGAGAAATTATATTGATATCTCTAATTTGCCTCAAAGTGCACTAAAAGCCAGGGATGCTTATAGGCTGATGGTACAGTGAACGTGTGTATAGACATTTGAACAGAGCCCTGCACTAAAATATTCATATTAGAATCCAGATGTTCAGCACATTCATCTTCACCTCGAACTTTGCCCAGCTCTTAGCAGATAATTGAATTTTATGTACATAGTTCCATTTAGATCTTCCCTCTACATTCAAACTGAGGCAGCAAACTTAAAATATATCTAGATTAATCTTCAATCCAACCAGATATTCTTGTTTAAACTCAACTACAACTACAACTTATCCAGGTGACTAAGGAAAAAAAAAAGAAGGAAGGCCAGATGTGAGGGAGAGAGAAGGAAAGAAAGGAGCATGTAGGCAATGAAGAAATGAAACATGAGAGGGTGGAAAGGAGAAAGACACAGTGGGAGGGAGATCTCCCCAGTATAGCTCTTAAACCTCCAGGGATGGATATAAGCTGTGTGCCATGAAAGCTGTGCTCTGTGATTTTGATTGATGCTACTCCAGGCCTAAGCATTCCTCTAGTTTGAGCACTGTCCATAGCTTGGAGCCTGCTCCTTCTAGTCATGCTTAGCAGGTTGCCGCCTCTCTGTCCTCACCATGATTATCTGGCTCACACTCCAAGTTGCTATGGGTTTTTTTCCTGTCTTTATAAGAGGAAATTTATACTATATCTTATTGCATTTTACCTCCCAGTTAAGGCCCTTGCTCTCTCTCCTCTGTCTGGAGCCATGCTGAGATCAATAGTAATTTCTGCTTTCTAACAAAGAGACAATTAAAGCTTTGTAGTTTGGGTCACTACTTTGTCAATAAGGGGCTTGGGGTATTGTATTTGTGACCCATTGCCCGGCCAGTGGATTTTAAACCTCCAGCACACAGTTCTCCCAAACAGCAGGCACCCCTCTCTTTGATGATTACCTCTCATCTCAACATGTTTCATAGTGGGAAGGATACTAGGCTGCTGCAAGGCTTTGATTAAGATCTGAACATTTTATTTCCCCTGTAAAATTCATATGGAACTGAAACATTGGCAGTGTGGCCTTTGGGAGGGAACTGGGTTATGAAGGCTCTGAGCTCATGAATAGGAAAGTATAGCCCCATAAAAGCATCATGCCCTTCAGTTCCTTCCATTCCTGCTGTCATGTGAGCACTTGCCACTCTTCCCTATCCATGGACCCAGCCACCAGGCATCTCTGGAAACAGAGATCAGCACTCTCCAGGTGACTGGCTCTGCTGCCAGCTTATCTTGGAACTCTTAGTCTTCATAACTGTGACAAAACACGTTCAATCCTTTATGAGTTACCAGTCTTGGGAAATTTTTGGTTATGCAAGCCATGTTTAATGACAGAGCTTCAAATTCTATTATTGTCTTTAAAATGCTTTAATTTTCTCCAATTGGAGTCTTCCTGCTTGCTGCACTGAATGCCCTGTGGTTCTTGGAGATTTAGTTTCCCTCTCTGCACCCTGCTATCCTTCTGTATCTCAGCTTAGACCCACGGACATTCCTCATCCATGAGGGTGAAACCCTCACAGGAAATCTTCATTGCTTCTTCAGATAGCTTTGTAAGGCCCAGCATGCCCTTTCATTTCTTCCTGGAGCCTTCTACCCCAGTGTTTTCAGTGTTCATCTGTTCTTGATATTGATGCCTTTAATGGATGACCCATAGCTCACCTACACCCCATGTAGGGTAATGTCACACTTCCTTCGTATCTTTGTCTTGCTCTCACCTCTTTATAAATCTCTTTTTACAAGGTTAAATGGGAAATGAAGGTAACATGACTTCACGGTGAAGTTTGATTTTGATTAAGCTAGAAATAAGGTCATGTTTAACATTTCCTACAGCTACAAAGGATTCATGCTGACTTGTTAGCCTCATTCTTTTTGCCCACATTGGGAGAGTCTCTAAGACTTCCCTCTGGCTAAGGTTTCCCTCTTGCAGTCCCTTGACTGCAGTCCACTGCTGTCCCGCAGACCCACTGGTGTGATGATAATGAGTGGGAGGAGATGAGAGTACTGGAGTAAGATGACTAAACACCAGACTATAATGTTCACTGGTTTGTTCTAAGCTACTTTCCCTTCGTGAGGTCAGAAGGCAGGAAATGGGTAGTCTGAGAATGTCTTTCCGTATAGACAGAAGAATTCTGGGAAGGCCCACTTCCCAACTCTCTTTCAACTATGGAAAACCCATATATATCTGTGCAACATTTTAGAGGACTCTTGGAGCTAAATCCACATAAAGGTCAGGGGACCTTGTTACTGTGCCCCCATGAGTTGCTCTTCAGTTGTTTTAGCCGACTCTTGTTGATCACGTTGTATTAATAACTGTCCAAAAATTAAGTAACCAAGATACCTTCAAGAAGGTAAATGTGTGAATAAGCTATAGTATACAAGACAAGGAAATAGTACAATTAAATGAGCTGATAATTATAAAAATATATAGGAGACATTAAGCATTCATTGCTGAATGAAAGAAGCATAATCTTGTAAGCTATTGATTATGTAACATTCTGGAAAGGGAAAATCCATGCAAAAAGTACAAAAGTTCTTGGTTGCCAGGAGTTGGGAGAAAGGAAACTGAATAGGTTCATAGAATAGCAGAAGGCACTGAATAGGACATAGGTTTTCAGGGTTGTTAAACTTTTTTGTATGCAACTGTAATGACAGATACATGCCTTTATGTATGTATAAAAACCAAGAATGAGCCTAATGTAATCTCTGGTAACAGTGTATTCACTGTAGCAAATATACCATTCTGGTGTGGGGTTTTAGTGTTGGATGAGGCTGTGCATGTTTGCGGGAAGGGCAGAGATAGGATCACCTTTCTGCTCAGTTCTTCTGTGGACATGAACTTTCTGACAATAAATCTACTAAAACACAAAAGCTAAAAATCATTCAACATTCCTCTAATTTCTTAAACTTTCCAGAGACTCCATTCCTCTTCCATCATCCTTTGAAGACATCTTAAATTTACATCTTTACTCCCATCGCTCACTCATCTTAACCCTCTCTCCTTTTGTTTCTTCTGGTTTATCCCACCTTACCAGCAGGACTTGACTCAAAAGAGTCACACACACACACACACACACACACACACACACACACGCACACACACACACGCGCACACATGCACACACACACACGCGCACACACGCGCACACACACACGTGCGTGCACACACGCACACACGCATACACACACGCACACACACACATGCACACACACACACACACACAATTGGTGACTGAATGGTGTATGTACTCCAAAGCTATTTTCATTTTTCTCTGAATAATATCTTTAGAAATGTTTCAGTATTTCAACAGCAAATAAAAATAATAGGATGCACGTAACCTCATATCCGGTGGTAGTCAGAGTAACTGCCCTCACTGTCTGAATAAGACACACAGCAAAGACAAAAAGAGTTATTCTACAAACATTCAGCAGCGGTTTCATAACTCTGCCTTTGCAACCCAGCCACGGTTACACGTAGAATGCGTCTCAATAGCTCTGCATGATCCCATTGCTGTAGAACAACTCAGGCTGCACCTTTTCGGCTATGTCTACATTCGAAATGCTTTAGAAATTCAGATATTGTTATTCAGTTAGTTGGAATATAAAACATCAATACTAAAATAATAATTTACTTATATAAATGTCTTAATGTATGAACACTGACAAGCATGTCTTTATCAGAACAGGCATTATAGTCTCCCAGTGCCAGTCAGAAGCAATCTCTCGCAGTGTGCCTATGAAAGCAGTGTTTCCAGAAATCACACGGAGAGGCAGTCTCCCACTAAGTATTGTGTTCATTACTCAAACCAGTCAACATTGCTCAGCCCCATGGCTGTGAGCAACCGCATGGCCCTTTGATCTGCTAAGGTTAACTGTATTTCAGTAGAAAATATATTTGCAGGGTGGACAAGGTCACCCGGGGAAATGCTGAGGTGAAATTAATTAGAATTATTGAGACAAGACTCACATCACACCCTTTGATGGGAAGTCCCAGCAGAAGGAGTGAAGGTAACTTCCTTAGAGAGGAGATGATTGAAGAACCTGAGCTGGTGTTGGGGAGCAATTACTTTCCAGAACAGGGCCCAGAGCAATGGACTAGCTAGTAACTATTTTAAAGTCTGGACACAAACACTTGCTAGACAGTAACTTTTTCAAATGTGACGGGGTCACAGCCCAAATATATCCAATCTTTAGCCTGTGTCTGCAGTTCTAAGGATCTCCATGCCATATGTCAACTTGAAAAATTCCATTTTCCTCCAGTGCTGCCCCTCGTGAGAATCACAGTGAGGACACAGGACATTTTAGTTAACATGGGCTATATCTTCTTACCTGGAGCACAAATGATTCCAATACAGTCAATATCTTTTTCTCAGTCATCAAACATTTATAAGCTTGGCAAGTAGCTGGCTGAACACCGCACAAAACCTCCAGGGCTAGACTTCTGCATCTTTTAGACAACAAATCTAAGAAAATATCTGAGAACTGTCCTGATCACTCACTGTGTTTGAGATCAAATCCAGGCCTTATGCATGCAAAATACGTGCTCTACCACAGAGTTATGCCTCTAGCTCCCCAGTCTCTTACAACTGCAGCCCAGAGGGAGTGTTCTTCAACACCCTACACAGAATCAGTGGACCACATTCATTTCGAGACATTTTGAAAGACACCCTTTTCTGTTATAAAGTTTCATTATTCCTCAATATCTTTAGAAAGTTAAGGTCAAAAATGATTATTATGGGTTTTCTCCATGTGCTCTTATTTAGTAAGCTCCTGGTCCATGGGTGATCCAAACTGGGTCTTGCACATGGAAATATTTTGTTTACATATGAATGATATGAAAGCCAAAAGTATTTTATATTCATATCCATCCTTCCTTTTTCCGTTGTTAATTATCCATTGTTACAGGACTCCTGTAGAACTGATAAATCAATATGAAGACTATAGTGATTTGAATGAGAATGGTCTGCATAAACTCATATGTTTTAATACCCAGTTGGTCAAACTGTTTGGGAAAGATTAAGAGGTGTGGCCCTATTGGAGGAGGTGTGTCACCGGAGTGGCTTTGGGGTTTCAAAACTTGTGTCTTCCTGCTGTCTCTCTCAGCCTCCTACTTTCAGGTCATGCTCTCAGCTGCTGCTGCCATCATGTCTGTGCTCTGCCACAATGGACTGAAAATAACTAAGACAGGTACACTACTAACTAAAGCTCAGTGTTCACATAAGGGTCCCCTCTTTCACTGGGTTCAGCAAGTGTATAGTGCTATGGGTTCACCGCTATAGTATTTCACAGAGCAGTTTCTCTTCCCTAGAGTTCTTTTCTCCAAGTCTTCATCCCCTGCACACCATTATGCCTGGCACCTACTAACCTTGCCACTGTCTCTGTTTCGTTTTGTTTTGCTTTTTTCTCCTCTCATGTAGTTTGGATCACTTAGTTTATAGCATTAGATTTTAGGCTTCTTTTTCAAAGACAAATGGATTTTTGATTCTTTAATGTGCTTCCATAGCCCAACAAGTCATCTTTCTGTGACTGATCATATTTCATGGTATAGAGGGACTTGCATGTTTATTCATTAGCCTACAGAGATACATTTTGTACTTCTGGTTTTGTTATTTCCAGTTTTTGATAATTATTAGCAAAGCTACTATGAACATTCTACATACAGCTTTTGGAGTCTTATTTTCAGTCAAGCCCAACCATTTTTGACGGAGAGATTAAGAAAGCTTCTTCCTGTCTCTTGCAAAATGGGAGAATAAATGTTGTAAAATATGATCAAATAGTTCAAGTAGATCAAAATGGCTTGCCAGGGTCACCACACAATCAGGGCATGGCATAGCAGGAGAAACGGTTCTTGTCTTGGGAGAAGAAGGGGGGATGTTGTGGGTGGCGATGGGGGGGTAGATCTGTGGGAGAGGGAAGAAGAGAGGAGCTGGGGGTGGAGGAGGGGAGAAGGTGGGTCAGGATGTATTGTATAAGTTGTATGAGAGAAGAAAAAAGTTAAAAGAAAGAAAAAAGGCCTGCTCTCCAGGAGAAAGCAGTTTACCCACACTAATGGTGTGTGATGACCTTGAGAGGACATGTTTGATTCTGTTCTTTAAAGAGTCGAAATGAATTACTGATATTTTGAAAGAACTAGCTTTTTCAAGGGGCCTTGTGGCTCAGGGCTTTAATCCTAGCTATTAATTATAGAAGCTGGATCATAATTCCAAAGCCTGACTAGGCTACATAATGAATCCAAGGCCAACCTGGTAAGACCTTATCCCAAAATAAGAGGTAAAAAGAGAGCTGGGGATGTGGTACAGTAGGAGAATGCTTGCTTAGCACGCGCGCAGCCCTCGGTCTGATCTCCATTGCTGCTTTGGCTCGATCTTATTCTCAGTTTCAGAGGTTTCTACCCAAGTCTTTATGGTTTCTTTGCTTCTATTTACTTCAAATGAAAAATGCTTTTCCTTGCTTCAGAATTTTATCTCTTAATATACCTATTTATTAATTTTCCTCAAAACACTTTTCTACTATACCCCACAAGTATTATATGTTGTATTTTCAATTTTGCTTAGTTCCAAAGGAATTAAATTTTTTCTTAAAAATTCTTCTTTAGCAGTGGTTCTGCTAACGGGAATGTTGTTTGCTCTATAAGTATTTGGGGCCTTCACAGCTCCCCTTCTGCTATTTATTTCTAGTTTAATTTGGGAGTAAATTCCATGCATTTTCCATCCTTTTAGACTTGTGTTTAATATTCCCGGACATGATGCCATTTACTGAGGCAGGCTACAAAGACAGACAGTTGAGTGGAACTTGGAAGGTAATCATGGGAAGGAAATGAGGCCCTCTCATCCAGGGATCGGGTTGGTTTGCCATACCAGCCGACAGGATCAGATAACTTCAGACACCAGAGACAAAGCCAAATTTGCACAGATAATATGTATGTTTTATGGAAAGCATCTCAAACAGAGATTTCAGAGACAATAAATCACGCTTACTTGGGGACAAATGGCCTATAAGCATGAGTTTTCAGCAAAGGCCCTTATTCCCAAATCTGAGCAATGAACCCCACATATCACTTTGCAGTTTTGTTTCTAAAAAGGAAAGTCTCTAACTCTTCTGCTACTAACAATCACTCTTTAGATAATATAAGTGGTCTAGCCAGAGGGTCACAGATACACCATTGCAAGTAAATTGGGTGCAACTCTCCCTTGAAAAGCCCACGCCTACATGTCAGTGTATCTTACCCTTCCCCCCATCACTTCTCTTCCTATATATGCTAAAGCATCCTTTTAATAAACTCTAATTCTGCTTTCCCCTAACTCACCCTCAAATTATTTTCAACTGTGGAGCCAAGAATATAGCTTTGCGCGGTGAGGTCTTTGAAACTGTAGCAATGCGGAGTGCTGCATCTACCCTGCTACCACCGATGATATGAGCCTGAGAAAGGGTAATCCTTCTGTTACTAGTATTCGCAGGCCTTTGCTTCTGGGCTGTGGCCTTCATGGGTACGTCTAAGCTCTACGATCATAATGCAACAGAGTCTGGAGGGAAACTGAGTGGAGTGATTCCTTTCTCCACTCTTGGTTAGGAACCGGAAGGACTGACAGAAGAAAGAGTTTCTCTAAAGTGCAGGCTTGTGTTTGTTGCTGTGTTGTTGATGCTGTTGTTGGGGTTGCAGTGTTAGAGATTGAACTCAGAGATTTATACGTTTGTCCTTGGCTCTGCCGCAGAGTTATGTGCTTAACTATTTGGATATATTTTTCAATAGCTGCTTTCCCTACCCACCTCCCAGAAACAGGAGAACATTTTCTTCCATCTTCCCTTGGAGGGGATGGAGGGATCTCACTTCTCCATATCAAAGTCTACAGTGGTTATTCCCTCCTCCTCGGGTTAGTTAAATCACAGTAAATCTCAGTTGGAAAGACTTTGGCAAAGACTTTTACACTTCAGTATATGTAGAGGTGGGGTAGGTGGTGGGAGTGGGGTTCCACCAACCATGTCCTGCCTATCTGTGGATATACACACCCCTCACATGAAGTGGCACAGTGCAGGCATGGGAGCGGCATGCCTCTTCTCAGACAGTGCAAGTCATTTCCGAATGCTTCATAATATCTAATGGATGTGGTACATGCACAGCTGCTATAGTTTAGTGTTTATGTGATAATGGCAGGAGCCATGGATGCTTAGTATGGATCCCAGTTTCACATAGTTTCAGTCCATGGTTGGCTGAGCACACGCATAGAACCTGTGACTATGAAGGGTTGTCTGCAATTACTTTTTAAGATTAGACCATATTGAGAACAGAATGTTGTCATATTTCCAACGACTCCTATCTCCATTCCTTTCTGGAAACGCAAAGTTATTTTTCGTTGCTATACACTGTGAGAAACTGGTAGGAATCTTAAGGTAGGAGTCACGGACTTGGATGTGGGGAATCCCAGTAAGATAAGTAAGATAGACCCCACTGGAAATTTTCTGTTTTCTTTGTTTCTTTTCAAGTGCATCTGTGTGTAGTTTACATGCAATATATAACACAGTTCCTGTGGAGATGTAAACAAATATCTACATACTTCAGATAGGGAACCAATGGGAGACCAAAGTCCAACTCTTTGAAACAAAGAGTTTCACTGTGATTATTATAGAAATATGGGTGAGGGGTTACTTACAGGAGCAGACATGACTCAGGGTCAGCAAAGCTCATGAAATCTGAAAACCTGGAGAGAATAGCACAAGTTATTCTCTCAATAGGTGGGAGAATATCTTTTGCAAGTAGCCCAGTTGTTATGAGCCTCTTCTAAATAGATGGGATGATTTAAAACATCCTCTTGTTTTACCTCCTGTCTATTCTAATGTCATAATGAAACACCATGACCCAGGCAACTTTTAAAAGAAAGTGTTTAACTGTAGGTTTGCTTAGAGTTTCAGAGGGTTGGTCTATGACCTTCATGGTGGGGAACAGTGAAGCAGGTAGACAGACAGGCATGGAGCTGGAGCAGTAGCTAAGAACTTACATCTGATCCACAAGCAGGAGGCAGAGAGAAAGTCAGACTAGGCCTCCCAGTGACACACCTCTTCCAATAAGGCCACACCTCCTCTAACAAGGTCACACCTCCTCCAGCGAGGTAATTCCTCTTATTCCTTCCTTCCCAAACAATTCCACTAAATGTAAACAAGCATTCAAACATATGAGCCTATGGGGGCCTTTCTTGTTCAAATCACCACATCTCCTTTCTGAAGTCCTGTGTTTAATGAGCTTCCCTCCAAGATGGAAATTTTTAATCTCAAAGGAAATTGCTATACAATGGCATGTATACATGTATGTGAGAAGGTGTTTGTGGGTGCTTGTGGAGTCCTGAAGGCTGATATAGGGAATATTCTCTGATTGCTCTTCTATCATGTGTCTTGTTTGATTTTTTTTAACTATGAGGCAAGGCCTTTCAATCAAACCAAAGAGCTCAATAATGTCTACTCTTGAAAATGAGCTTGCTCAGAGAATTCTTTGTGCCCACCTTCTTGGGATAGACTTGAAGGTGAACTGCCAGGCCTAACGAGTATTCACTTGGTTCTGGGAATCTGAACTGGGGTTCTCAAGTTTGCACAGCAAGACTTTAGCCACCGAGCCACCTCCATACTTGCACCCTTGGTCCTGAACTCTCAACTTTGGATACAATGAGATCCCAGTCATTCAACAATTATGTTTGAAATGTTCTTGCCTTCTTATTAAAGGAAGCTCCGACTCCCTGTAATCACTTGTCACTTTCAGGGCCAGAGTCTGCCCTTTCACAGTTCTATGACAGATCTAAGAAGAGTTGCTGACTCCTAGTTTGTCAGCTCTTCCTTTGTGAGGATATTGTTAATGACATCCAAGCTTCTTATATGTCAGACCAAATGGATTATTTATTTCTCACTTTCTTTTTTCCTTGAACATTATTCATGTCATACCTAGAAAAAGAACATATTAGAAGAAGAGTGTCACTGAAGGTCATTGCTCACCCAGATTACTAGTCCCTAAATACTGAGAAAGCTTAAGAGACTTATTTCAAGCATAAATATGTATCAACTCTTCATGGGTAAAGCTCTCTGTTGATCTTTGTGACTGTTTCTCTAGCATTAAAAGTAACCACATATACCTTGGATGACTGATCAAGTACAACTGTGTGCACATATATGTCTCAATTTCATTGATATTAATATCTTCACTTCTATTTCATTTTTGACTCCCACTGCTTTGGATAAAGGAAATGTTACCTCACTGATCCACACAATTGAGTCTGGATGTGTGAAAACAGAGCCCATATTGGATTTTTATTTCCCCTAAGTTATGAGGTTACTTTCCATGCATTATTAAGGAAAGGTTTCCCAGGTTTAAGCACTTGAACTTCCCCTGCAGAGTGTGTGGTCTCTAGTTCCCAGGTGAGTCTAGTATTCACTTTTCCATGTTAAACACAATTTTATTTTCCTAGCTACATATGCTACCCGTACATAACTCTGATTTGTATCTCAGATAAGAAGCTGCATGCCTTTTAGCTTTGTTTTATCTAAAAGTTAATTTTTAAGGCTTCTTATACACAGTTTGATGTGGTTAAAAGGCAGAGCTAGGATCAAGTGTTCAACGTACCACGCACACATTTAAAATGTATGTTTACACTTATTACAAACATATTAATTAGGAGAAAGGCTTTCTAAATTATTTAAGCATGCGGACCATCTTTATCAGCGTGCTGTGTTCCTGTAGCAGTCATGGACAAGCATTTTCAGTCAATCATAGAGAACCCAATGGATAAAGATGTACCTTCAGCATAGGCACTGAAAGTTTGGGGACAATCTTGTCATTGCCCTCTAAGAAACATTTCTTTTGGATGTAAAGTTTGTACCAAGAAACATTTTCCAGTTAAATAAGATTAGCAGAAAAGTAACATTTTAACACATGCAACATTAAGTATCTGCAAAATAATGACTTACACAATGCTCCATGGCGAACACAATGGATAGTTTAGTGTCTTTGATCATTGGTGCTTTGAATTTTAACATCAAAGAAAGCAGACTCTGTACATTACCCAGGGCTGATGGTTGGCAAGAAAAATAGCTTGGAAATGTAGTGGTGGTAAGATAATTAGCCATGTTTCAGAGAGGCAAAAGAAATCAGACAGAGGTTAATGGGCTTGTGCACTAGGATGGAACTAAGGGAGGATGATTAAGATGCAGGGTTAATGAGGATACCAAGAAAAGATAAAGTCAGAGATCAGATGGTGGAAATTCAAGAATCTGAAGAAGGACTATTTTCTAAAGGTACTGGTGAAATCTAATTTCCCAAAGGATTTCCCCTCAAGTTACTAAGGATAATAATTCACTGTTAAAGAAAATGTGATCTAATGTCACGATTTTTAATTTAAAAAAAAAAAAGGAAGAAGAAGAAGCAAAGCCATTCAAAATAGCAGAGAAAGCTTTGGGATATTTTTGCCAAACCACTAGATACTATTGTGACTTTCTGGATCTTTCAAGCCCTCATGCTTTGCTCCTCAATCTCAGATTTCTGATTCTCCAGTCCTCTTCAGGTGCAACATTCTGGTAGAAGCCCAGGTTTAAAAAAAAAAAAGAAGAAGAAGAAGAAAATGAATGTCCGTGTCTCCTGGCATATTCCTTTCATTACAGCACTTTGGAGGCAGAGCACACAAGTCTCCATGAGTACAAGGCCAGCCTGGTCTGTATTATGAACTTCAGGCCAGCCAGGGCTATATGATATGACATATTTGTTAACATTAAGTCCCTGTCGAAAAAGATAATAAAAAGACAGGGGAAAAGTATTCACTTTTGGCTTTCTTGGCTTCCCTCTTGCTGCCAATTATTCTCATTCTGCTGCTGATTCCTTTGATGGTACTAAAACCAGCCTTCTAGGCTTCCACCATCGACTTAGGACCAGCAGCCCTCCAGGATTCCTCCAGGTCTTCTGCTCCAGACAGGGACGGTGGAGGCACCGAGCTCCATGGATTGAACAACAGTTCTCAAGTCTCTCAGGCATAAATCATTGGTTGTTACTATTTTGACATAAGCTGATTAAGTAAACAAATATATGAAAACTGTGTGTGTGTGTGTGTATTATTTGGGCTTAATATTTATTCATCCTCAGTCTTCATATAATACCAAGAACTTAGAAATTATCTCCATGTAAAATCTATCCTAAATTCACAGTCTACCTAGCTTCATCAACTCTGCTACTATAACCAGCAACACAAAGACACTGAGCGATGCCTGTGGCTAACATTTTGTGCAAGGCTTCCCCAGGACAGCAAGAACAGTGAGAATATGAGCAGGGTTTTATTTACCTAGTCTCCGGTACATGGAGATACTTAGTAAGTAATTGTTCCCTAAACTCCATGAACAAATCCCCACGTTCTATATTATAACTCCAGAGGTGGGGTTCCAACTTTTATTCTCTACCAAAATGTTAACCTTAGTTACTATGTATCCATCACTCACCTGTTATGCACCAACTGCCCTCGCCGAATCACTGACACAGCCACCCTATAAACTACACACCACTCTTCCCATTTTTCAAATGAAGAAGGCAATTGTGTTGATATCATTAAGTCCCTGGCTGTCTACATGTTTGCTTTAAAGCCAAATTCTGTGAGTTTGTTACTAATGGGTTTAACACCAGACTTACCATCACCATCCCCCATCACCAGGGCCCTGACTCCTTCAGAGAACAGAAGTCCAAGATGTGTGATATGCTCTTAGGGAAACCCATAAACACATTAGTGATGGGAACACGTGCTTTCGTCAACAATTGCCTGAATGACATGGAAACTCACAGGACGGAAGAGTGGATGTGCTGTCCGTTCCTTACTGGAAATCACCATCCATGTTTATTTATATCTTGGGTTGCAGCACTGCATTTAGTCACAGTTAACATACATCACAATGCTTTGGTCCTCGCATAAAACGGTAAACCTGTCTTCCTCCATGTGTGCAGTCATCTCAGATTGCTTTTAGCTATGGTTTTGTTGAAGTATAGCAATGTTAGGATATTAGGATTCACTGTGGCGCCCTTCACGCGGATTTGCTTTTGGCTCTCTCTCCCTTTCCTTCCCAGCCGTCTGCTTTCCTCCACTGTCTCACCTGTGTCCTGAACACCTCTAGCTCCCCTCTCAATGTCTCGGACCTTGGATCCTTATAAAAAAGAGATGTGATTTTTGTCTGAGTCTAGGTCACCTCGCTGAGTAAGGTACTTTCCTGACCCATCTGTTTCCATAACTCCATTGCATATATCTGGCCTGTTTTCACTATCCACTCATCAGTTGCTGGCTCCTGAGGCTGTTTCCACGTCCTGGCGATTGTGGCTAGCGCACCGAAGAACGTGGATGAGCATCTGTCTCTGTCGTGAGATAAAGAGCCCTCCGGGGATGTTCCCAAGAGTGGCATAGCTGTGTCATATGGCAGATCTATGTCTTATTTCTTTAAAGAAATTGGTTTCCACAGTGACTGTACAACTTTATACTCCCACCAGTAGCGAATGAAGTTCCTCTTTCCTCACATTCTCGTCAGCGCCTGTGATTTGTTTTCTTGATCTTAGCCGTTCTGACTGAGATGAAATGGAGTCTCAAAGTGGTTTAAATTTGCATTTCCCAGATGGCTAAGGATTTTAAACATTTAAAGAAAATATTTATTGACCATTTATGCTTCTTCTTTTAAAATCTATTTGTTCATTTCATCAGCTCATGTATTCACTAGAATTTTTTTTTTCTTTTTGTGGGGGAAGATGTATTTGTTTTGCAGATTTTATACATTCTAAATATCAACCACGCATTTTAAGTATAGCTGGAGAAAAATGTCTCTCCCAGTCTGTAGGTTGTCTGTTCACTCTGTGTTTCCCTTGCTATTCAGGAACTTAAATTTTATATAGCCCTATTTATTGATTCTCAGGGCTGTTTTCTGTGCTACTGGGAAACTGTTGAGAAAGTTCTTAACTGTGCCTATAGCCTGAAGTGTATTTCATGTGTTTTCCTCCAGCATTTTCAGTTTTTAAGTTATTTGATTGGCTTTCAATTGTGTGCAGAATTGAGCTACGTGTGGTAGCAGGGGAGTGACGGTGTGTGTGTGTGTGTGTGTGTATGGTATTTGCACACATGTGTGTATGCTTATGCCTATGCTTGCCTACGAAGCCACAATGAGCATTGTGTATCATCTTCTATAACATTCTACCTTGTTCTTTTGAAGCAAGATTTTTCGGTGAGTCTAGAGTCTGCATTTCCAGGCTAGGCTGGCAGGCAGAAGCCCCTGCAGTGCTTTAAACTCACGTGCTCAGGCAAGCGCAGCAACTACTTTACCTTCTGAGCCATCTCAATAGCCCCACTCCTTTTAGGAATCTCATCAAAATGATGAGAAAAGTAATTCACATAATTACTATCAAAAATACCCTCCCGCAAGAGGGAAAGCATGCCTGTTACTATAAACCTAGGTAAGTACTCAATGCAAGTGAAGTCGTGGTTATTGGAGGAGAATATACAACCACCAATTTACTAAACCATCATAACACCTAGCAAAATTCTATAAACATTTGTCTTTATACCCATGGGTAAGTGACGTCTTCACCCCTCATCAAGAGAACTTCCCTTTGCAACAGACAGCTACCATGACAGAAACAACAACCAATCATAATACAGAGTTGTGGAGGCCAGTCTCCTTAAAAACATCTAGAAACATCCACACACCTAACACTCAGGTAATACTGTAGGAGAGGGAGCAGAAAGATTTTAAGTGCTTGAATCCGAAAGTTTACTGTAAAATGGTGTCTCCTAGAGCTATCAAAAGCTGTACCTATAAACTTCCACACACATGACTGTCTCAGCATGAATTGAACAATGATGATACTAATATACATGCCAAAATGAACATGGAAAGTACACAAAGCTTAAACCCTTCACAAAGAACTACAGGCAGCTGAGGAAAGCTGGGAGCAGGAAAGGCGGTCTTCTCCAGGGAAGTAAACCAAATGGTTGTCTAATGCAAAATGGTCATCCTCAAAGACCTATATACAAGTAACATTCTGTGGACTGAGCAGGTCATATTTAGGAAGATACATGTATATACATGTACACACATGGATGGAATAACAATTGAAGTGGGGAAAGGCCATCAATTTGAAGGAGAGTGGGGAGAGGTATATAGGAGAGTTTGAAGGGAGGAAAGGGAAGGAAGAAATGTTTACTATGTTTTTAAAAGGCTAGAGGTAGTGTCAGGGGAGAAGTTTTATACATTGTTGATAAGAATTCAATTTATTATATCCATTATGAGAAGCAGAAGTCCTTCAACAACTACAAACAGACTCACCATATGATCAGGGGTACTGCTCCTGGGTATAGAACTAAAAGAAACTAACTGAATGACACACCTGTTTTATGCTACAGCACTGATAGCCAGATTGTTGGATCAGACTAGATGCCTATCAACAAATGAATACATAATGAAAAATGGTAGCTCTATACAATGAGATGTTACTTAGCCATAAAGAAAGTTAAAAGCACAAAATTTACAGGACAGTGTATACAACTAGGGATCTCCATGCCAAGACAAATGAGCCAAACACAGAGAGACAAGTAATGTGTGTGCTCCGATAGATGGAAGCTAGACAAAAGATATGAGAGTAGTAGAAAGGCATGGGAAGGTAGTAGCAGAGCAGTGGGAAGAGGGGCGTTTGGCAAGAAAAGATAGGTGGGAGGATGAATACCACCAAAAAAATCCACAAAAAAGAAATAGTACAGATATATTCAGAGTTACAAGCTATGAGAATCTAGATACAAATCAATGACTAAAAATGACACATCAGAGGCTGGAAAGATGGCTCTTCTTGTGCAGAAGACTTAATTTCAATTCCCAGCAGGTACATAGCAGTTCACAACTAACTGTAACTTCAGTCCCAGGGGAACTGATATCCTCCCCTGGCCTCCACAGGTGCCACAGCGCACAGATATACATGCAGGCAAAACACCCACACACATTAATTTAAGGAAGGAAGGAAGCAAGAGAGGGAGGGAGGGAGGGAGGGAAGAAGGAAGATACATCAGCTGGAAATCTTAGAACATCAAGCATAAACAAAATATGCTAAAAGATGTTGAGTGGGAGGTAACTGCATCCCGAACAATGGAAAGTGACATTGTATGCATCAGCTTTGAAAATGTTAGGGAAAAATTAAACAATTCTAAAGGTCTTAAGACTAAATGTTTTCGATTTGAGGATTTGGTACCTCACAGACTATCAGATAACTATTAGATAAGAATAAAAGCTTTTATGGCATGTGATTGAGTGAGTTCCTATGTGTCATGGGTCCAACATGATGTGTGAGCTCATTACTAAGGAAAAAGACTTTCTCTTGTCCCAAGGAAGAACTTAGGAAGGATAGAAGTCACAGGCTTCACTGCAGAGCTCTACAATCTCAGAGAGCAGCTGGCCAGGACAGTGCAGGGAGTTGGTAGCTTTAAGAGGTGATACTAGTGGGCATGATGGTACACACCTTTATTCCCAGCACCTGGGAGTCAGAGGCAAGTGGGTCTTTGAGTTTGAGGCCAGCATGGTCTGCAGAGTGAGTTCTATGATAGCCAAAGCTACACAGAGAAACCCCTATCTCAGGGGGAAAAAAAAAAGAAGAAATTATACTCCAAGAAAATGTAACTTCAGAGGCTTCAATATGACTCAGTGGTATATAGCAGGTATTTAGCATGCAAGCATGCATGGAACCATAGATCCAGCAGTAGCACACACACACAAGCTCACACAAATGTAGCATCAGAAATTCCTTTCTACTCTAAAGGATATAAACAACTCAGACAAATTCTGAGAGAAGACAGTGAAATCTCAATGAAATGTTGATTTGGAAAACAAAACAAAACATGTGAAAGGATATTATGATAGAATACTGTTGGTGTGTGTATGACATTTGTATACTTAGACTCTATGAACATAGTATACAGTCAGTATTACACAAGTACAAGTTAATTAATGGGAGTTACATGATGTTTAGGATCCAGGAAAGGAAAAAGGGAATGCTCCATAAGGCTTTTTAATTTTCATAGCCAGGTCAGTGGATAATGACTAAAAATGATGAGTAACAGACAGAAAAGGCAGAGGCTGAAGGATAAGAAACAGGTAGCTGTTTTGTGATTTATTGTAAACTACGTCTTTTTTTCTTTTTCAGCGATGCATGTGATATTTGGGTATTAAATTGAAATATATTATACGTTACTGTGTATAAAAAGTTAGACGAATGAGTAACTTATGTTGAAGAGAAACAGGGTTTTCAAATCAAAGAAAGAGAGAGAGAGACAGAGACAGAGTGAGAGACACAGAGAGAGAGACTTGGACATCATTAGCACATGAAATGGAAGTCATGACGTTTGCAATTCACTGAAGAGTGTAGCGTGAGAGTGGAAATAGAAATCAGAAAAAAAAACATGCCATAGAACATGAACATACCTGAGTTGAACGTCATAAAGATGAATGGAAGAAACCTGGAGGCTGTGTCAGAGATTATTAAATGGCCAACAGCTCTGAGTTCTCGGTGGATTTGACGAATTATTCTCTACATGTGGTCTGTCTTCTAGTTCTTTGTGAGCTTGACACAGCAGCATTTTCCAAAGGAGAAATGTAGGAATTCAATAGTATGTAGATTTCTCAAGTTTATCCAGGTTATGATGCAGGGTGAGGGGCTATCACACGCACTCTCCCGAGCCCCTGTACTTAGCTATCCAGTTTTCTTAGCATGTGTGTGCTACTGAGACACTCAGCAGATAAAGTCTCTATACGTGTCTATTCTAACTACATTGCCTGGCAGTGCAGCCCCGCTAAGCAGGGAGCAGAAATTCATTCAAATGGTGCTAACCAAGAATCTGAAATATCCAGTTCTCAACCTTGAAGATGAGGCAACAGAGACAGCCAGCTATATACAAATGCTGCATTCCAGGAGCCGACACTCAAGTAGAACTCACCATTCCTGACATCCAATGTGTAACAGAAGCTATTATAGCTCTGTGACCCCAGGTCATATTGTAGAACTCTATCAATTAAGAAATAGTCTCTGTTTTACTTTCTGTTGTGGGCTTCATGTGCATAAAGATAGCTCAGTTGTGCACCAACCTTACTAAACTTCTGGATTAACCAAATGTCCTTATTCAAATCTCGGATTCTACAATCAGTGCAGGCTACTTTGCCATGTTCATGTGAAGTTGTGTATATTGTGTGTTCCACACACAAGCTCTCACATTAAGAAAACACATAGAATGTAAAATAAAGTATCTTAAGGTGAAGATACCTTAAAATATTTCCTCCCATCTTTATAAATGATGCCTTTGATTCCAGAACATTCTTTGCTATGTAGTTCCTGAGACTGTTTCATTTCTCTACTCCTTTTTGTACGTTTCACGTCTCTTCTCCTCTAGTTATTTTTTTCAGGAAGCCCCAAGATACACAAAGGACTTAAATTATTATAGTGTAAAAACGCCAGATGTTTAGAAGCCCCTGAACAAACAAAAGACTGGTGCACAAATATACACTTCCACAGAGCACTTCTATGGAGCCTCAGCCTTCAGGCAATTCACCTGTTTGTTCTGCTCTCTTTACTTTATGCACATCCATTCTAGGGCTATTTTGTACAGGTACACACCGTATCCTCTCCAAACAAAAGAAGAAGGGGATGGGCAGATGCAATCAAAATAATTTAGTAACACAGCATGACATATTCCATAAGCAAAATGCTTTTCTTCTCTGGGGGTCTGAGCTTTCACCAAGCCATGTGCCCTAATTTGCCTTAATGTTCTCTCTTCTAAACAATCATAGGGATCTGGAGATGAGGCCATGCAAAGGCCCCAGCAGAGCTGAATGGAAGCCTGGTGAGCCCAAAGCACTTGCACTTTAAAAGCCAAGCCCTCATTAAGACCCTGAAATGTAATACTGACTCTAGGCAGAGATGGAGCAATGAAATATAAACACAGTGTGAGTAAAAACCACACGCGTTTTCTCCCAACGCTACAATTTCATCCATTGCAAAATCATCTCTTTCTCTTCTTCTAATTCAAACCTTTCTTTCAAAAGCCCCCTCTGATGCAGGTCAATGAACATAGTTGCAATTACCTAAGTAGTGGGGTGCAGCACCGCTGTTGGGAAACAAACCCTGTCTTCCTGAGGCAGGAAACTAAACGGCCACTGCCTCTTTGGAGACAATGTTCTCTGCCATATCCGAGACCTGCTCGTTCTATCTCAGTTGAATACTGTGTGAAGTACTCACTCTCACTTTAATAAACTATAAAATAAGAGGTTTCGAAACCACACACTATCTCCACCCGCATGGAGGAGGACTTGAGTGTTTCAGTATTCCCAAAGAGTCTTTGTTAGTTGTAACCACAAGCCACTTCTGTGGAAACAAAGCCCTCTGAGTCAAATGAGCTAGCTTGATAATAAGAACCGCTACTTGGACTTAATTGCATGTGCTAGAAGATGGAGTTGTCTTAATGAGGAATTACTCTGAGCATATATTTGTTCAGTCCCAAATGTATAAATTAGCCCCAGATTTTAGGCTTACTGAGCATTGCCTTGATGTGACAGGATTGACAAGTTTTAATAACCTATGTTTGGCAATTTGCAAATCAAGTATGCAGGTGTCCATGAAACACTCACTGAAGGGTCACAGCTGTAAAATATATGGGTTGTGGTATTAATATATTTCCCATTGTCTCATAATAAAACCTAAACCTAAACTTACCAATCATTTGTTTTGTAAGCAACTATGTCTCTAGCTATTGTGTAGTTATTCAGATCTCCTTAAAATATTTCCTCCTGGAGAGAAGAGAGAGACCTCTAAGACTCAGGAAGTAAATGAAGTTGACCAGGCTCAGGAAGTAAATAAAACTTCCATATTCCAGGAAGTTCAGGAAGCTACAAGCTCCACAAGGCATCTCCCCCTTCCCCATGCCGGGTTCTTAATCAGTAACAATCGCTAGCATGAAGAAACGTATTTGCCAAGTTGAGGGTGAGTCACACAAGCAGACTGTTTTCCCAAAGGCTATCTGGGAGCCTCTGAGTGTGTAATAGACTCTCTCTCTAAACTCATACTTTGTCCTACCCTTAGGAGTGAAGCTGGCTCAACCACACCCTTTCCCACCTTAATCTTCTGTTCTGGATTAATCCATCCCATTGCTCTCTTCCTGATGATCTTTCTGCCTGTTTTCTTTAGCCTCAGCTGTGGATATAACCTGTCCTAAGGTAGATGTTTAGTTCTTATTTTCTTCACGATTACTTAATGAATTCATACCATGCTGACTGAGCCACTTTGACTAGCTTCTTCTGAACTTACGAGCTATACTGAATTCAACTGACTTTTCTGATTGGCTGATTCAGCTCACTCACTGTTCTGGCTCAAACTCTTCTCCAAGCTGCTGCTTCAAATTGACCTTCTGAGCCAGCTGACTGTTTCTGTCTGGACTCTTCTGACTCAAGCAGACTCTGGCTGATTCTCTGACTGCCTCAGACTGAACTGCTCTGCTTGGCTTTAAACCGACTCATTCTTCCTACCTAATACTGACTTCTTCAGCAGAATTGCCTCTGTGTCACTTCCTCAGACTCCTCAGACTGTTCCTGTAACTACGTGAGCTCTCATTGCCATATACTGCCTCTGTCAGACTCTGCTTCTCTGCCTTATCTGGTCTCTAAGCCAAGAGCCTGCTTTCCTATCATGAAAGTTGAGTGTGTCCTCACTCTGACTCACTCTGCCAACTCTTCCTCTGATTTGTCACTTTGCCTGCCTTTTACTCTGACTCATCTCAGATGTGACTTCCTGTCTGACACTGACTCCTTCTGAGCTTGGCTGTCTGTCTCCCAAGTGTTGGAATTAAAGGCATCCACTACCACTGCTTTCTGCACACTAGAATTAAGGGTGTGTTCTAACATTTTTATTTACATTCCATCAGGACCACACAAGACTCTGGATGTGATCCCTCCATATAGACCCTTGGATTTGATACCTTCATATAGACACCTGGATGTGATCCCTTGCTAGAGCAGCCATGTTGCTGGAGTAATTGACTGAATATTCTTCTATATACCATAAACTTCTAGAGCCAGTTGTGAGAAATCTTAACTCAGTGCACATCTCAGTAAGACAGAGGCATCTGAGTAAGTAGGGACACAGTAGGGGACGTAAGCAAACATTCAGAGTAACAGATGGTAGAGGTATGAAGGATTGAAGAAGACCCGGGGCCACACGGCGCCAGAGGTGTATGGCATGTGACAGCTCATTGCCACAACACTGTAGATGACTCCAAGCTGTCAGTGAAGCAGAAGCCAGGTAGGAAGAACCAGAGGACCACAATCGGGACGCAGATACAGACTGCAGTCTGCAATGGAAAATCAGAACACTTCCAGAGTAACACAGCAGCGGGAGATCCTGGCAGTAGCTTGTACGTGACGGTGACCAGAGCTTCACCCCACAACCCCCACCCCCAGTTATTGGAAACTGACAGAAACTCACTTTGACAGCGATCTGCCAGTGCCCTAACCACCACAGTTGGGAAGTTTCTGTGAGCTCACTCCTCTTTCCTTCCCCTTCCAGTTGTGAGTCTCATTTTGTACCTGATTTTCACTTTATTGGCATAAATGCACAGTGACCCAATCAGCCACCCCACTTGGTTCTATAGAATAGAGTAGGTGAGCTCAGGACATTCAGAGTCACTGGTTTTTCAGAAAAGGAAGTGAAAGAAGACTTCAGAGCTCAAGCTGTAGCTCCCTAGAGTTGGCATTCAGATGGACCAGGAGCCCAGCTACCAGATGCTCTTGGAGAAGGACAACTGACTTCAAGCTTCGCTGGAGTTTAGCAAGCCTTCTTCCTCAGGCAGGGAACTTAGTCTCTCACTGAACCAGCTTCTAAGACTCAACCTATAAATATGAGCAGAGACACTCATCCCTGTCTCAGCCTCCCATAGATCCCACTTCGGCTGCAGATGAATTCTTGCAGCTGGTTCCAACCTTTAAGACTCAGCAGAGATTGACAGTGTCCTCCCCTGGCACTTTCATTGTTGATATGCTTCCTACAGACTTTCTGAACATCTTGCTGAGTATGCAGATCAGTAACATCCCCAGCCTTTCTCGGCTAACACACAGAACCCTGCCAATGGTCGCATATTCGACTTTGCTATTTGTGTTTTTAATTTCTTGTTTGAATTGTTACTTCTGCATGGAATATGAAATTTTCTCTTAACTTCCCTTCATTGTTTGCCTACTGTACTCTTGGAAAGAGGAAATAAATGAAGAAGCCACCTGCCATCAAATATTCAATCAGACCTGAAAACTCTTGTGACTTCATAAAAATTTCACCGGACTCTGAAGAGACCTGGCACCTGGAACTCAGGTTTGATTTCATACAAATTCATCCAGCAGCTGAATAACACCAGGTAGTAGGTCACTTAACCTCTCTGAGCCTTGGTATCTCTATCCGCAAAAAGACAATGTACCCAACATTCAGTAACAGAATGCTAGATTGAAGATAGCTTAGAATAAGAGTACTCATAGTTGTCTCTCCTAAAAGTGAAGAAGTAAGCACTTTGGAGTTCGTGAACAGCTTGGCTTGTTGGAAAACTGCAAGGCCTTCTGGGTATTAGAAATACCTTATTGCAGTCACAGGACAGCCTCATGCAACATTTCATGCAACAATGTCAGAAGGAAGAATACTGAGACAGTAGCAGCTTTTTCTTGACAGTCTCCCATCATTAGGAGGGAGAACACTGGGCAAACTGATAGGTGGGGTACACCGGGAACATAATACTGCAGGTTCTCATACATTTCTAGAGGCCAAGAAAACTGGCCACGTGTCAATAGAGAGCAGAATAAAGGCCCACAGTGGCTTGGAAGGGAAAAGGGACAGAGTCAGAGAGAGACTGGGCATGAGCATAGGAAATCCATAAGCCACCACAGCTCCTGTATTTCAAACAACTAGAGGAGATCCTAGCACGTGGAAATGATATTTGAGGGGATCTGATTGGCAATTGCCCCGATTTGATCATTAGGCATGTCTACATGTTTTGAATGTTAACATTGTACTCTACAAATAAATACAAATGCTATGCATCAATGAAGTAAATGTTATAAAGAAGAGAAATTGAAAGTACTTACCAGATGTCTCTCATGTTACTTTAGCTAGAACTGGGGACCACCCAAAGTTAGTCCAAGTGAAAAGAAAGGCTTCCTCCAGGATGGACCACAGCCACAATTGATAACTCATGCCTACTTTGTTTTTAATTTTTTATTTATTTTTATGTGTATGGAGTTCATTTTCTATATGTATGTCTATGCACCACAGCGTGCCTGGTGCTCACAGAAACTAGAAGAGAACATATGATTCCCAAGAACTGGAGTTACAGAAAGTTGTAAGTCACCATGGGGAGTGCAGATAATCCAACCTGGGTCCACTGAAAGAACAGCCAGTACTCATAAGCACTAATCTATCTCTCCAACAATCACTCTGTTTTTTATATGCCCAGGACCACCAATCCAGCTGTAACAGCACTCCCGGTGACCTGGGCCCTCCCACATCTACCTGCAACCAAAGAAACGTCTTACAGACTTGCATACAGACAATCTGATGGAGGCATGTTTTTCATCTGAGGATCTAGTCCCAGATAACTTTACCTATGTCAACCTGACAAAAAGTGAACCAGTATAGTTCTGACTTTCCATTCCATCAAAGGTAATCATCTGGTTTTGTCTTCCTTTTGAAGTTCAAATATTTAGATTCTGACAAGGCAATAGGTATAAAAAGGATACATAAAATATAGCAAAAAAAGATTAGTTATCCCATAGGCTTGATAAAGATTGCTAGCGATAAAGGGAAATCAATGAGAGCTAAGGTGCTTCTGTTGTTTGCTACTACACAAACACATGCATGTACATGCATAGATATGTATGTGCACATATACTGCGTTCACCCCTCTCACACACACATTCACTATCTCAATCATTTCCTATCTTCCTAAAAGGATATGCATTTACTACTGTTTTTCCAGTCTGACTATAATCTAGACAGTAGTCTTTACTATGTTGAACACTGTTGTGATTTCAAAGCACAACTCTGTTTGATGTATAATAAGTATTAATAAATGCATGTTGAAGGAACAAACCAGTGATTCAAAGTGAGCCTCCAAAACATTTCTCCATGCAGGTGGATCGTCTCAAAATGGAAAGATTCTGCTTAACTTATCCAACTTCTTACGTTTGCATGAACTACTATGCCTTATGTAACTGAAAAAAGCATAACAATTTTGCATTAGAAGTTTGCTGTTGATGTTCAAAATATTGAATATTTTTAAATACAATTGAAGATTTTGAGTTTGAAAACAAGACATTTTTCTTGCATCTATCAGAAAATATAAAATTATAGGAGGAGTCAAGGCATTGAACAGTAAATGGAAACACACCTCAGGGAAGAGCTGGCTGTTTGATCTGGACATTTTGGGATGAGAATTTTTCAATAACTGGCCACTGACTAGGCAGTGTATTTGGTATATTTACTGTGCTGGGTTCACTTTTTAAATCTAGCAATAAAGAGTCAGTAATTTACATGTGGCTGTTTTGACTGCTCTGCTGGCATGGAATTCATGGGTATCTCTACATAGGAACACATGACTACATCTTCGTAAAGGCTGCCTACTTCCTGTATGTACTCTTTTAAAATGAATTTTAAAATCAGACAAGAGAGTGTTGCTGTCCTCTCAACTTAATATGATGTGTTTATTGTTTAGAGGGATGGATGGAGAGAGGCGGCATCACTGGTTCCTACACAGTACACCTTCAGGTGTACTTCCTAGTTGTCCTTGTACAGAGCAGTCAGGACCTTCTCTTTTCTCAGTTTTCTAGGAACAAACATGATGGAAGACTCTGCTGTGTGGACCAACAGCAAAACTAACTTTTTGTGCTGCTTCCTTTGCCCTCTTAAAGTCCAATGACAAGCAGACACTACCTTTCAGCTGGCCTGTTGCTGTTTAAATCACATCTACCTCACAGAGCTCTCACAGCAGCTGCCTCTGTCCTACATCAGCTACTGGGAGCTGAGGTTTTAGACATCACTGACAATTTCTTCCTTTCCTCTCTTGTTCCTCTAATCTAATGGTTCTCAACCTTCCTAATGCTGTAACTCTTTAATATAATTCCTCATGTTGTGGTGACCCCCCCATAATATGACTTTCATTGCTTCTTCATAATTATGAATTTGCTACTGTTATGAACCATAATGCAGATGGTCTGGGTGAAGAGCTCCTTTGACTCTAAAAGGGATCATGACCCTCAGGTTGAGAACCACTGCTCTAATCTAAGGCAAACTAAAACAAAACCAAAAACAGAACACAGGGAACATCAAAATATCACAACTATGAATTATATTTGAACAGTAGCTCCAAAGTATGTTCTGTAAGTTTAGATATAAGCATTGGTTTATTTATTATTCTCCGGGTTCATGGCAAAAGACAGTTTATTTCTTGGTAATTCAATCCCCAGTCCTAGTGGGTTTCAGCCTCTTTACAACCTAACCTTAAGCCTAGACCTAGAAGGCTCCAGCCTCCATACAATCTAATCTGCAAAACTAGACCTATAATGTTTCAGACTCTGAGACTTATACTGACTGGGTTCACTCTGACTAGCTATCTTCTGAGCTATCTCTTTCACTTTAATCTGTATTGTGAGCTATAAATCAAAAACCATCTGCTTCTGACTCTATGCTTTCCCTCTGCTTATTCTGGACTGGCTCTGCTCTTTTCAGTTTCTTCTTCTGCACTCAGTCTGCCTGAACTAACTCTCACTCAGAACTGAACTGTCTGTGAACTGATAGCATCTTTCTATATCCTGAGTTGAGTCATGTTGATTCAATCTCAGACTTTACTCTGATTCAATATCTGATTTTACTCAGATTCATTCTCAGAGTTTGGGATTAAAAGTGTCACTACCATTGCCTTCAGAGCATTTCATTCAGATCACTGAAGCCTCTGAATCTGATCTCTTCATACAGGCCTTTGGATGTGATCCCTTCCTAGCTATCACACAGGCCTTTCAATGTGATCCTTTGCTAGAGCAGCCATGCTGCTGGATTGAAAGACTAACTGTTCCTCTACAATGTTACATGATAAAGCAGTTTCTTAAGATATTAATAGGACTTACATAGCATCAGAAAGCCTCAGCCACAGTGAGTCCAGCAGAGAACTGCAGTAGGAAACAGTTTCTAAAACAACTTCATTTCTGAATGTAGGTGATTTCTAAAAATTCCCCCAAATGCTCTCTGGCTGGTGTTATTGTTGAATTGTAAGTTAGACAAATTTTATACCAAGGGGCAACACACACCTGATTTAATAAAAACTTAGATCTTTTATATACAATTTAGCCTTAATACTTCTTTTATTTGGGAAGGATATTTAGTCAGGTATGAAAATGACAAGAGTCTAGATGGGTTGGATGGTGAGCTGCTCTTTTCATTAAGAGTTATTGGTATTTATAAGGTCCTAAATCTCATGGCGAGATCAGTTAATGATACTGCCTCATTCAAAATCAATATTCTTCTGTACCCTTGTTTATAACTTTGAAGAGATGCCAGCAAACACTAACTTGCTTTTCTGTTTGTTTAATGAAAATGAGAAAGATAAGATCCAATGATAAAGTTGTCATAGAAACAGGGGATGGGCTAGAAAGGACTTTAACTCTTTAAATCTTAATAAGAAGAGTGCTGGTCCCTAAGGCATGATAACCGTACCTGTTCTTAGCAAGATAGATTGAGTTAGATGGGAATCCCACTGGAATCAGCAACTGAAACATCAGAAAATGTTAGGGCAAGGGAAGTGGACAGTGAGACATACTCACGCATGACACCTCATTTCTTGGTATACTTACAAATGCATTCTTTGTATGAAACCTAGAAGCTACTGTTAATCTAGAGACTGGGTACATGGATGGCTGATGCTTTTCAAGCGAGGTAGGTGGTGGATTTATCATCAGTATTAAGGAAGCAAGTCTGAAAGTGGACATGATAACCCTCAACAGGATTAAAAGGAAAATGTTGTCTTCTAACAACTTGTCATCATAGATAGATGAAATCCAAGTTTGTTGACAATGAATTCCTTCACCCAACGCCTTTCTGCCACTGTGTTTTAAGTTTACTAACTGAGAATTTGATGAAAAAATAGAATAGGATTTTTTTCTCTTTTATTTGATGAGCTAATCTGTAATTAGCCTCCAAGGACAGGGTAGTGCTCCTATCTTACCCTCGTTCTTTAAGCCTTCCATTGTTCTTCATTTCCCGGAAGTCAACAAACCCCTCAACAATGGTGCTTCTGGAGTTTTTCATCTCAAAGGTGAAACCATTTCACTTTTTTGCTGTAAGGGATTCTAACCATTATTTTCATAATATAAAAAAAAATTTCCAACACCTAAGAGATAATATTAGGACTTGGGACTGTCTTACCTTTGAATCACAGTGCTGAAAGCTTAGAATGGGGACTTCATTAAAGACAACCAGATTTTTACAATTTACGTTCTAGGAGAATGAGATGTCACTGTCTCCATGTCATGGGATCTCATTGGTGGAGCCCCCAAAAGTTGAGTCTCCACTTCCTCCCAAGGCTGCTTCCACTGCTGTGTCTGCTACTTTCACAGAGTTTTACCAGTCCTCGTACCCACCAGGCTTTGGATAGCAACAGCAGCAATAACCTTATGCCTTTTTCTACATGAAGTCTAAATAAAACCATTCTTAGTTTTCTTTTATTTCATTATTTTATAAGCAGATGTTAATTAATTAATGTGTGCTTGTATGTGCATCATTCGCAAGCCTGATGTCAGATCCTCTGAAACTGGAGATATGGCTAGTTGTGAGCAGTTATGCTAGAGCTAGAACCAAAACTAGGTCTTCTGTAAGAAGACCGATATATACATATGCATACACATATATACTTATAATGTATACACATACATATATGTATGTATGTATGTGTTTATGTAAATTCTGATGTATATAATGTATGTATGTATGTATGTATGTATATTCCCCTTGTCTCTGCTCCTCTAGAGAACCTCACTAAAGCGACTGGCTTTGTAAAAGGAGCTTGGAAGTAGAGACCGTTTTTCTATTTTAAGAAGTAATTTGAGAAAGATTGGTGATACTTTTTTAAAGGTCTGGTAGAATTCTTCAGTGAATTCATCTGGTCCTAGAACTTTTTAATTGGGAGATTTTTTTTATTAATGTTTTATCCCTGTTGCCTGAAATAAATCTGTCTAAATTATTCATCTCATCTTGGTTTAACTTAGTAAGACATATTCACCTAGAAACTCATCCATTTCCAATTTAGTGGAATATGTTCTTAAGTATGCCCTTGTAATTTTCTGTATTTCATCAGTATCTGATGTAATGTCTCCCTTTCCACTTCGAATTTCATTAATTTGGCCCCTTTCTTTCTTTCTCTCTTTCTTTCTTTCTTTCTTTCTTTCTTTCTTTCTTTCTTTCTTTCTTTCTTTCTTGCCTTCTTTGATTAGTTTTTCTAAGGGCATCTGTATCCTGTTTATATTTTTCAAGAAACTGCTCTTTGTGTCATTAAATGTTTGCATTTGGGTATTTTGTTTGTTTGTTTCTGTTTCATTAATTTCTGCCCTGTTCTATGTATTTACATCTATAGCTCTTAGTCGATGGGCATCATTGAGTTACTTATTTGAAGCATATCTGATTCACTAAAAATGTAAGCATATAGCTATGAAGTTCACTTTGAGAAGTGCTTTTCTTGTATCTCAGAGGGTTTGGTGGCTCTACCTCGATTTTAATTCAATTCTAGGATTTCGTTTTAACTTTCTTCTTGAGTTTTTCCTATGATCCATTCATCATCCTGTACATATTTAATCTTCACAGTTTATGACTTTTCTCATGTTTCCCTTGCTCTTGACTGCTAGCTTTATTCTATTGTGGTCAGATGGTATATAAGAAGTTATTTCAAATGTCCTGTATGTGTTGAGACTTACTTTGTCTCTTAATATTTGATCACTTTTAGAGAAATGTCTATAACCTACAGAAAAGAATGTATATTCTGCAGTGTGTTGGAGGAATGTTCTGTAGATGTTTGCTAATTCCATTTGATCAATGGTGTCATTTAACTCTGATATTTCTAGGTTTATTTTTAGATGTGGTGAACTGTCAATGGATAGCAGTATGTATTGAAGTCATCAGCTATTGTTGTGTTTAGTCAACCTGTGACTTAGAGCTAGTAGTGTTTGCTTAATAATTTTGTGGAACTATCTTCAGTGTGTGTATGTTTCCACTGATCACTTCCTCTTGATGGATTATTCCCTAATCATTATAAAGTGACCTTCTATATCCATTCTGTCTAGTTTTAGTTCTAAGTATCATTTTCTGGATAGTAGACTATTTATGCTTTCTTATTCTATGATTCAATTTGCTTGAAATACTTTTATCCACCCTTCAACCCTAAGAGAGTGTTTATCTTTGATGGAAATGGGTATTTCTTGGAGGCATCAAAAAGATGGGTCCTTCCTTTAATTCAGTCTGCTAAGCCAATTGTCAAACTAATAATCAGAGTTATTGTTGAAAGTTGTGTATTTGCTGGGTGTGGTGGCATACACCTCTAGTTTCAGCACACAAGAGGCAGAGGCAGGTGGATCTCTGAATTTGAGGCCAGTCTGGACAGCCAGGGCTACACAGAGAAATGCTGTCTCAACAAACAAACAAAGAAACAAAAAGTAAATCGGGAAACAAGTGTGCATTGATTCCCGTCATCTTGCTGACTTTGTACAAGTTGTTTCCATAACCTTCGTATAACGTGACTACTCGACTGCTAACCTAGCCTCTTATTTTCCCTATAGTCCCATGGGTATGTTTATGATTCTCTTCAATCCAAAGAATCCTTCCCAGTGTCTTCTGCAGAGATAGGTTAGGGGTCACACAGTCATTTAACCTTCTTGTTCTCAGGGAATAATTTTCTTTCTTCATTAATTAAGACAGACACTCTTGCTGTGCATATCAGTCTGAGCTTGCAGCTGTGGTGTCGCAGAACCTGAAACGCATTTAAAGTTTCTATGGAGAAATTAGCTGTTTTGAAGAAACTACCATTGAATATACCTTACAAATTTCAAAAACAGTTCTACACGTGTGGTGTTTAACTCAAGTGTGAAATGAATAGCTAGTTTCTTTTCTGCTCCTATCCATTTGATGCTCTATATGCTTCTTGTACTTGAATGAATCTTTCTTTCCCTAGATTTGAGAAATTTTACACTATGTTTGTATTGAAAATACTTCCTATGCCTTTGTCATGAAATTCTTCTTCCCGTCCTTAATTTGTATATTTTGTTTTTTTATGGTATCCCCATGATCTCCTATGTTTCATATGTGTGGGTGTTACAATTTTCTAAATGTTTTTAATTGAAACAGTGCATCACTCTCCACTTGCATCCTTCCCCTCAGCCCCCCCCCCGTTTATCCTCCCTCCAAACCCATTCCACGCTCTCAAATCTCAAGGTGATAGCCTCTTTTCCTTGATTATATTTCTTACACACACACCTCTTGTGGAAGTTTATGTTTAGTTATGTCTGAAATTGTTTTATGTACTGTTGGGTGACAGGCTAGCCTAGGTCTTGGCATTCTGTATTGTCTTCAGGTGTTGTTTTTCTGTGGGAGATGTTTAATTGCTAATGATCTGCATGTGCTATCAGTAGAACACCTGAGGAGTTCCGAATCAATAAAGCACCTGAGCTCAGATGCTTGGGGTTCCACTGTCAATAGAGTACGTCGCTGGCCAGGATGGTGGTTCCCTCTGTTGAGGTCTGGTAGAGTGAGCACCTGTGAAATGACTCCTTGTCCTCTTGGTGTGACTACACAGCAGCGGGTGAACAACTACAAATGGCATACCATTTGTAAGGGGCAGGACATCATGCTAGCTAATCCAACATGGAGATAAGGAAGAAGAGAAAGAAACTCCAGATCTCACAAAGGCCAGTGAAGTATGCTCAGGGAAGCTACCAGAGGATAGAGATTAAGGTATTAATTGAAGGGTCCTGAAGGAAGAGGAGAAGGAGAGAGAAAGGGAAAACGCCTCTATGAAGAGAAAATTGTGAAACTTACGTGAGAAAGAGGATTCAAAACTGAGAGCCACGGACTAGAGACCCTTAGAGATAAAGAATGCAGCTGGGAGCAGGAAAAAGCAAGGTTCTTACTGCTTTTCCTGACCATGGAGCTGACACTCCTTCCCACCGCTGATGGTAGCCTACTGTTTCAGGAACTGAGTTTTCTGATGACTGCATTGTATATTTGTGAAGCTCAAGATGTTGTGTTTGAGATCTATGGAAGGGATTGTATATTTACCCTTGTAAAAGGGTCATGTAAAAGGATGCCAAACTGCCAAGACTTTGCTAGATATTCTTCCCAGAGGCCCAGGACCCCCTGCTGTGGAAGCTGCAGCTTGGAGCTAAAAAGCTGCTTAGTTAAACTGACCAGGTTTTTTTTCCTACAAACCTGACTAAGAGAAAGACAAGCGGTCCAGATATTGGTGATGTTGATGAGAACTTCATCCCATGAGGGAAACCTTTCCTGCAGATAAGGACTAGTCGTTTTTTCTGCAAACCAGAAGAATCTGGTTTTCCTCAGGGTCAGTACACAGAAGTTGCTTTCCAGAACTGGCCGAGGTCGTATCTCCTTCCGGAAGTCAAACGTGGTACTGTAATAGTCACCCAGGTGTTACTGATTTTGAAGGCATGAAGGGGTCATTGGAGAGCAACTGAAGCTTGGCATGAAGAAAGCTCAGGAGAAGCTATTAATGAAGGTGCAGTCTCCATAGTAGTTGAAGGCCCACATTGAAAGGTCATACAGAAAAGTTGAGGTTTGGCACCATGAAGAGAGCCCAGGAGAGGCAATGGTGAAAGTGCAGCCCAGTTGCAGCAAGGGACCCCAGCAGCCTTCTGAAGATGCCAGTGCCATGGGACAACCACCAAGGACAGCAGCAGCAGTAGAGTGGAGCCAGCCAGAGCCTAGAGGACAAATTGTGTGTGCTACAGAGCCAGAAAAGTGATCAAAGCTCTTTGGAGGAGTCCAGAAGATGGTGAGTGAATTCCAGATAATTGGAAATTGATAATGTTTTTCTGCTGTCCCAAGGCATTGTGAAAAACTTGATAGATGTTTAGTATCATTTGGCCATGTGCATTAGAAGCCTCATAATTGTTCCTCTTGTAAATAGTTTTGCTGGTGTACTGTTAAATTGTGTTGTAAAAGTAGAACAATTTTTAATACAGAAAAGGGAATATGTTGTGGAAGTTTATTTTTAGTTATGTTTATGTACTGTTTGGGTGAGAGGCTAGCCTAGGTCTTGAAATTCTGTATTGTCTGCAGGTGTTGGGTTTCTGTGGGGGATGTTTAATTGCTAATGATCTGCATGTGCTATCAGTAGAATACCTGAGGAGTTCTGAATCAATAAAACACCTGAGCTCAAATGCTTGGGTTTCCACTGGGAGTATGGCATTGGCCATGACAGTGGTTCCCTCTGGTCTGGCAGAGTTTGCAGATATGAATATGCCTCCTTGTCTCTCTAGCTGAGCCACCACAGTAGCCTTACTCCTACACACCCCCACACACATTCATATCTATCTATCGATATAGATATAAGGATTGGTAGATAGATATAGATATATACTCAAAACTATATAAATAGGACCTGCAATGTCTGTTTGTGGGTATATGGTTTCAAGGTCGATCACTCTTCACTGAACAAGCAATAAGGGGCTCATTCCTGGGAGATGCTAATTCTCTTACTCTCAGCAGTCAATAGTTACACATAGTTCTTTGTCTAGAAATGGGACTCCACAAAAATTTCCCACTTTCAAATAAACATGTTTATTTACATTGTTGTTGCCTTAATTTATTGACCTTCTCTGAATGTTACAAATCCTCTACTGTGTCTTTAAACTTTGATATTCCCTCTTTCCTATGATCCATTGTTTAGCGGGACGTTTGAAAGAGTTTTGTTATTTTGGTTTCTTTAAAAATGCAAAATGGCATTTGGACATTGTTCCTGTTCCTGTCCCAGGTGTGATGGATGCCTATGAGTATGATTTGGATTGCTGCTGATGGCTATAATTTGTTGTTGGTGTTGTTGATGTTATAATTTGGTTATGTGACTTTACATTTATATTATGGCTTCCAGTTTAGTGTTTTTATGGGATTTGAGAGTGTACAAATAAGTGAGTTTCTATGTCTGTATCTGTTTCTTGTGCCTTTTCTTGGGTTCTATTCCTTCTGTTTGTTTTGTCTAGTTATGGTATGTTAGTTTTTGTTCAATTTACTATATTATATTTTATTTTATTATTATCCCTTAGAAGTATTTTTTTTCTAATGATAGACAGAAAAGGGGTGGATCTGGATGGGAAGAGAAATGGGGAGAAATCAGAGGAGTCGAGAGAGAGGATCACCCTGAGCAGGATATACTATATGAGAGCCTGCTACAGGTGTACATTGTTCTAGAGGAACTTGCATTTCAACCTCTTTAAACATTCATAATTTTATTATGTTAAGGAACTTTATAATCCCTTCTTCTGTTTCTTTATCAATACATAGCAGATTGCTGCATAGTCAGGAAACAGTGTTGAAGAACAAGAATTTATTTTAAAATAAAATTCAGGAATTGAACAAGCATTGGTTAAATGCCTCTGTTGTGGCTGTGTCTTCACAACATGAGATGGGGTATTCAAAGTGGAAATGTTTCTAACAGACTTTCCTTCTCTTGAAGGAGACGATTGCTTTCCCGTTGTGTCTTTGGATGATCTGTTCCCTTAGTTGGAGCATTACTGGTGTTTCTTTCTCCTCTTATAACTGACTACAGTAGATTTGGGCCATACTCTTATGACCTCATTAACCTGGGTTACCTCCACATGGCTTCTGTTTTCTGATTCAGTGGTATTAGAACTTAGGTCTTCAGATATAATCAGGGGTGCAATGCAGCCTATAATGTACAGTAAGTAATCTAAAATTAATAATCTTTTGGTCAAAATCTCAATGACTGTGAAGCTACCACAAATTGTTCTCAAATATCTAAACCTTTGCCACCCAAAGCTTGTTTTCTATGTAGCATTTTCTGTCTTTCTGTGGCAAGGGTTTGCTGTATACTTTATACTCCCAAATATTCAGTCATCTGAGTGATTCCCGCTGTGTCATGTTTTCCATCAAAAATGAAGTCATTCGTAGCTCAGTGGGAATGCAGAGTAAAGCAAAACCATTTCTAAGAAGACAATTTGATGCCTGCATTTGAACCATGGTGAAAAGGGTGGGGATGTGGGGAAGGGTTGTGATATACAACTCCTACTGGCAAATCACAAGAATTCTGAAGCAGAAGCAGAAGTCTTGTTGCTTTACACAATGTGTGAAAAGCACCAAAACAGTTTCCCGATGTACTTTGGGTATCAGCTACATATTTAAAAAAGTGATTTCTTGCCATTTTCGAGAATTATGGTTGTATTTAGGGAGAAATTATACAAAGCCTCAAGAACTTTTAAAACCTACTCACAGTATGAAAAGAATGAGCCAGCTTACTGGCTCATTTCTGATATACTCCAGGGGTAAAAATGAAAGCCTTCAGCAGCTGAAGAGCAATGAGAGCGGAGAAGCTGAGGCGCTCTCTAGCCTGTACTATGCCACTCCATCCATCTTGTGGCGCTCTCTAGCCTGTACTATGCCACTCCATCCATCTTGTGGCGCTCTCTAGCCTGTACTATGCCACTCCATCCATCTTGTGCACCTAGGATCTAGAGTCTGAGCAGAGATACACTGTTAGACTTCAGTCCCGAAGTCCTACCCTCAAGCATAAAGCAAGTGCCCTGCGCCGTCCCCTCTGTGTTCTCCTTTGTTACTGTCAGGAAGCCAATGACAGCACCAAACAGGGAAGTCTTAACATGTAGCTACAAGCAGTGTTCTTTGTAGATATTTTTCTATCATCCTGGGTAAGCTGTAGACACAGTTTAACTGCTGAAAACAAGATTCAAAGATAGAATTGTCACTTTGATATAGGGATTATTTTGATCTGAAAGCAAAAAGAAATCAACAGGTACCAAAAAATCCCCGCCTTACTTTCATCTGCCTAAATGCAGGTCTTTAGCTTCCCTTTGTGAAAGGCTCTGTTCCCTCGGCATTCTTTCCCACCCTACAAAGAAGAGAAGATCGGGTTTACTACGTACATGGTATGCAGCAAGGACTTGATCAATGGGATAGATACACAGTTTTTTGAGACAGAGTTTTTTATATGTAGCTAAGGCGGGCCTGAATTTTGGTGTCTGACTCAGCTCTTGAGTAGAGTGCTGGGGTCATAGGTGTGTGCTGCCTGAGTTTGCAAAGTATTTTCTTTAAGAGTTATTTTAAAAGAAAGTGATTCATGCTAATTTGACAGATTTAATTTTTGTGGGTTGTTAGGTTTTGTGTAACTTAGGACAGAGAATTAAATAACGACACACAAGAGCTATGATATTTTAAAGGGTTAGATTGCTAGCCTAGTGAGGTTGCATATCCAGACTGAGGAGATGAAGGAGGCCCCACTTCTCCCAGTGGGCAGGACTTGCACAGGTAAACACCAGCTGAGGTACCTCATACTCTGAGTAATAGGGCTCAGTCAGGCCCCATAGTCTCCAAAATCCAGTAAGAGCATCCATACGGACTTGCAAACAGAGGGTTAATATATCAGAATAAATATCTACAAAGTTGGACTTTTATATTATATTATTTTATATTATAATATATTATTTATATTATATTATATTATATTACCTGGCTTGTAAGGGAAAATGCCCAATATCTGGGCTTGCTATTGGCAGGATGAAATATGTGGTACACGTGTACCTGCATGGTAATGCGCATGTGGTGCACATATGGGTGTTTTATGTGCCTATGAATTATACGTGTATGTGGTGCATTACTGTGTATATGATGATGGACATATGTATTTTTACATGAGTACGCATGTAATACATGTATGTATCTATGTGTAGTATGCACAGAGGTGTGTGGTTATGTATGTGGTATGCATGTGTGTATACGCATGTGTAGATGCATTCAAAAGTGCAGTGTACATATGTATGCACTGTGTATGTAACTGAATGTGCTGCACATGTTATGTATGTATGCATGTGTACGTGCATACAATGTCCTAAGAGCAACAATTAAACACCTAGAAAAACAGACAAGAATCCAAATATTGAACAGTTAATCCAAAAGCTCAATAAACAATTAAGAAGAGATCACAGAAGAACTAGCACTAATAAGATAGGATTTAGGAAGCCATGCAATAGAGTCTAGAGGAAATCCAGCCACCATGCCAGTCAGTGTCCATGTCCTACATCCCCACTTGTCCGACTCTCTCTGTCTCTCTGTCTCTTTCTCTATCTCTCTCCCTCTCCATTCTGTCTTTACCTCACTCTTTCTTAAGTGTCCTTTAGCCCCAAATTAATCCTCTCCAATTATTTAGTCCTACAGTTCCCTCTTCTATTAAGTTCTCTACCATAATTTTCTATGATCTCAATACTAATAATTAGTCTTATTGTGTTTTGCTTTTCTTTCCATTTATACACATAGTAACCAATAAATTAGTTCACACAGTACTATCCATTTCTCTTACCCCGTAAGATTAGTAACACTTTACAGATAATTACTAGTTGGTTACTACTCCATTTTTATACTAGATAGATTCCTCAACAATGATGGTTATTGCACACAGTATTATACTCTCAAGAGAAGACTACAGATATAGAGAGATTCTCTGAACATAGTCTAAAAGAGTAAAGAAAATGTTATCCTTACTACAACCTAGTTCTGTCCTAACTTCGTAAACATTGCCAATGAAAAGAAACTGGACACCTAGATAAAAGACTCCAACCAACAATCTAACTTCTGACCTATAAATCCCAATCTAAAACCACAGATAACATAAAAAAACAAGACAACATGCTTCCCCCAAAACTATTAATCCCAGAGTAATGAGCCGCTGTGATGATGATAAAATATGGACAAAGAATTCAAAGGAATGATTTATAAATGTGTTCAGAGATATTAAAGAGGACATAAATAATTCAAAGAGAATTAATTAAAAAAGAACACAAATAGCTGGGTGAAATGAGAAAAAATAATATAATAAAATTCATGTTGTGAAAGGGTTTAAATGTGAATAATTTCAATGAATAGCAATACTGAAGAAAATGCGAACTAAAATGATGCTGAAAAGTAAAAATTGCAATAAGTAAAATTAAGAGCTCAGTGGAAAGTCTTAGCAAAATAATGGTGCGGCAGTTCCCTACTGTCTTTTACACTCAACTTAGGAAAAGAGAAAGGAAGAACAGAAAGAAAGAAATCTTCACCCCTCATACAGGTAGCCTTAGTAGAGAGAAGGATAGAAAGGAAGAAATCTTCACAGTCCTTTCGGGGAATCCTAAGCATGAAGAGCAGGAACTGATAGTGAGCCAGACTAGGGTCTCAGTTCATTATCCATGGACCCACTTTCTCCAACCGATGTTCTTGTAAGCAGTAGCCAACAAACCAACCTACCGACAACCAACAACCCACTCTGGCTCTTGGGGATTCAACCCTTATGTACTCTAAGCAAAAGTCCCAGGAATCCAAGCAGCATGATATTACAAGGACAAGCTACAGGTGGCAAAACAGGTGCACATAACCAAATTACAGCCTCCAAAAGTGAACAATTTAAATCATACTCATAATCATCCACCGTATGTGGGACAGGAACAGAAACATAGTCCAAATGCCATTTTGCGTTTTTAAAGAAACTAAAATAACAAAACTTCTTACAAGTGTCCCACTATACACCTTTAACAAGACACTAGAACACAGGGTCTGATTTCAATATCATTATATTGTGTCTGAGTATGTGGTTAGGGTTGCTTTGCGTCTGAGTATGTGGTTAGGGTTGCTTTGCGTCTGAGTATGTGGTTAGGGTTGCTTTGCGTCTGAGTATGTGGTTAGTTTGGAAAAACATTCCAGGGAGTGCTGAGGAAGTGTTATATTCTTTTGTGTTTGGGTGAAATATTCTGTAAATATGTTAGGTCTGTTTGTTATAAAGTCAGTTACCTCTAATATTTCTCAGGTTAGTTTTTTCTTGGATGATCTGTATATTGTCAAGATGAGGTATTGTCACCCAGTCAATTTGTGAGGGTCAATATATGATTTAAATTGTAGTGTTTCTTTTATGAACTTGGGTACCCTTATGTTTGGTGCATAGATATTAAGAATTTAAATGTCCTCTGGGTAGATTTTTCCTTTAGATGATGTAGTGTCCTTCCCTATCTTTTCTGATTAGTTTTGGTTTGAAGTCTGTTTTGTCAGACATTAAAATGGCTTCACAATCTTGTTTCTTAGGCCCATTTTCTTGAACTATCTTTTTGCATACTTTAATCATTAGAACATGTCTATCCCTGATGTTAAGGTGTGTTCCTTGAGTGCAGTAGAAAGATGTATCCTGTTTTTTCCATCCATTATGATAGTCTGTATTTTTCTCCCCTTGGGGAATTGAGACCTGAGACCATTGATGTTGAGTTATCAATGAGCACTATTTATTGATTCCTGTTATTTTGTGGCTGTGATGTGTGTGTGTATGTGTGCGTGTGTGCGTGTGTGTGTGTGTGTGTTGCTTCCCCTCTTTTGAATTTCCTGGTCCAGAATAATTTATTTCTTGTGTTTTCTTGGGTGTGGTTAAACTCTTTAGGTTGAAGTGTTCCTTGTAGCACCTTCTGTACGGCTGGATTTGTCATGACATACTGCTTAGATTTGGTTTTATCATGGACTTTCTTATTTTCTCCATCTATTGTGATTGAAAGTTTTGCTGGGATAGTAGCCTGGACTGGCATCTGTGGTCTCTTAAAGTTGTAGAACATCTGTCCAGGCCCTTCTGGCTTTTAGAGTTTCCCTAGAGAAGTCAAATGTTAGTCTAATAGGTCTGCATTTATAGGTCTATTGGTCTTTTTCCCTTGCAGCTTTTAATATTCTTTCTTTGTTCTCTATGTTTAGCATTTTGGTTATTATGCGCTAAGGTGGTTCTTTTCTGGCCCAGTCTATTTGATGTTTTGTATCATTCTTGTACCTTGATAGTCACTTCCTTTTTTAGGTTGGGAAAATTTTTCTTACATGATTTTGTTGAAAATATTTCCTGTGCCTTTGACCTGGGAGTCTTCTTCTTCCTCTATTCCTATTATTCTTAGATTAGGGTTTTTTTTTTAAATAATACCCCAGATTTCCTATGTTAGTATGGTCTCCCGCACTGTCTCTGCTCTGTCCCAGCCAGAAGCCAGTTGGATTTCGGCCCAGTTCTCTGCACTGGCCAGGTGCAGAGAATTCGCGCTGGGGAAGCAGTGGGGGAGTGCAGGAATGGGGGTTCTGGGACCAGAGTCCTCTGCCGAGAATGAATGAATGAATCAGTCCTGGGACTCTCTTCTGATAGAAGCAGAGCTCAGTTTAATGCGGGGTGTCTGCTACATATATCCAAAAGCAGGGGAGGGTCTTGGGTACTCAGGGTGGGAGATCCATTGGCCTAGACAAGAGCCTTGGGGTAGCCTTATTTGCATGTAGGGCTAGGAGCCAGGGCCCTCCGAAGGCGCCCCCTCACAAGGCATGGTCTCACAGAGACAAAGAGTAAGGTGTCCTATCAGCAAATGGGCTCAACCCTAGGTTTTCAGCCACAGGGCAGACAAGCACCTACCAAGTTACTTTCCTTTTGCTTCTGTGAAACAGACAATATTTAATATTTAGCTGGGATCTGGCCAGGGCCAAAGGTGAGGAACAGCTGAACACCTCTAGCTCTCACCTCCTGGGACAGCGTGGTGTTTTCTAGCTGCTTCAACCCTCTCTTCAGCTCCATGGCAGTCCCACAGTCCTAAGCTTTTTATTTCAGGTTGTTTTAGATTTAACATTCGTTTGATGGAAGTATCCATTTCTTATATCTTGTCTTCAATGCCAGAGATTCTTCCTTCCATCTCTTGTATTCTGTTGGCGAGACTTGCCTCGGACACTCCTCTTGAAGTTCCTAAATCTTTCATTTCTAGATTTCCTTCCATTTGGGTTTTCTTTATTGATTTTATTTCCACTTACAGGCCTTGAACTGTTTTATTACTTTCCTTCCACTGCTTGTTTGTGTTTTCACAGATTTCTTTAAGAAATTTCCTTTTTGTGGACCTCTTTCAGATTCATAAAGGCTATGTTAAGGTCCCTGTCTTATAGTGCAGCTATGTTGCAATTCTCAAGGTCTTCTGTAGTAGGGTTGCCGGGCTGTAGTCAAGAACTGTCCTAGTTGTTATTGATTGTGTTTTTATGCTGGTGTCTAGGCATCAGGGTTTGGGAAAATTGTGATTCTGGATGCTAATACCTGATCTTGTCTTTGTTGGGTGAGTGTTGGTTAGTGTTGGTTTTCTATTACCCTCTCTGATTCTTAGGACTGTGTTGCTTGGTGGAGAATTCTTTTAGGATTCTGTCAGGTGTGGGCATTGGAGGTTCTGGGTAAACTACGTTTCTAGGTATTGGGTACTGCCACTTAGGAATGATGATGGGCTAGGAGGGGGCTGGGGGTTTACAGTAGGGAGAAAAGCAGGATATTCCACCAGGATCTGCTTAGTCCCCTGGAAATGGGGGCAGACAACTCTGAATGTGAATCACTCAAGAAGTAGGTTGTTTTACCTATTTCTTCTGAATTGAAACATTCCCTCCTGGAGAGAGGGAGATACATAAGCCTAGAAAAGCTCACAAACTAAAGACTCCAGGAGTACAGAAAGTTTAAAACATTCGTGAAACCCTTTCCTGAGGTTATTAAGCAGTAAAGAATGCCTGGGCAAATGAAACCATTTCATGAAGCTGTCTTTGGATTGGGAAGAAAGCTGGAGGGAAGAGGCTTCCATGAATTTTTATGGATACTAACAAGGGCTTTTCAGTGATGCAACTTTAAGTCTTAAGTCACTTTAAGTCACCCATGCTCCAAGTTACCCCTTACCCAAACTCTGTAAGTAAACCAAATAAACTTATTTGTCCATTAAGCCAGATGTGAGTGAAATAGTCTTGTTGATCTGTCTCCCCTCACCCCAGCAGTCATCAATTGCCAATAGTGCCTCAGTTAGGAGTGGGGTTTCATGAGCCCTTTTTAATCACTATTTTTGAGTCAAGGGTGGAACAGAGTATCTGATTAGACAACACTTTATGCCAACACAGTAAAAATCAAAGACTCTCTAAATTGGAAAGAAGTTACATTGATTTGATATCAATGTGCAACAAACTACCCGTAAACTTAGAAATGAGTTTTAAATAAGAAATGAAAGACCCCCCCGCCTCAACGTGGCTTGTGAGACTGTGGGTCATAGAGACAGATGAACTCACTTGAGTATCATGAAATCAGAGAACTGAGTTAAATAAGCATGCATCCCTTTGGGAGATAATGACTATGCAGCCTGAGGAATTCAGTCCCTGAAGAACTGTCTCCTATGAGGCCGTTAGAAATACTTGCTTATTACCAGATGAGGTGATCATTAATATCTGGGACTTTAATAGAGGAAGGTAAGGCATTACTAAAGAAACTGGGCATGAAAAGAGAGCTTGATGTCCAATTCACTAGGCTGTAGCCGTTCACTACAGTCTTTCACTCTCTATTTAGGGAGGAAGAAAGGAAGGATAGAAATCTTCACCACTTTTACAAGCAGCCTTGATATAGAATGAGAGAAAGGTAGAAATCTTCACAGCCTCTTTTAGGCTGTCCCAAGCTTGAAGAGGATTAGCTGACAGTGAGTCAGACTAGCGTCTCAGCTCACAGTCTATACTTAGTCTCTCCAACCTTTGTTCTTTCAGGAATTATCACACTAATGAAGACAACCCAACCAACGGACAACCAACCAACACCGACCCCGGCTCTCAGTGCTTCGGACTTTTTATAACCTAAAACAAAAGTTCCTATAAACCCCTGCGGCACACAATCCCAAAAACAAGCTACAGGTGCCAGAACGACTGTACCTAACCAAATTATGGCTACCTGCATCAAGCATTCCAAACCCAACTTGTGAACAACTATACCACAGCTAGGGTGGGAACACAACCTAATCTAAATGCCATTTTGCGTTTTTACAGGAACAAAATCTTCTTCCAAGTGTTCCTCTACACTAGGCCTCCTAGGACAGTATTTTCTTCGCCAAAGAGTTAAGACAGAAGTTAATTCACCAGTGATCTGAGGACTGGCACAGACCTTAGTGCTCTGTGCAACTACATGGCAGGATGTAATGTTTATGAATTAAGAGAGGCTCTAGGCTCTCAGTTATTTAGATAAGCATGCCACTTAGGTTTACTAAAATGCTAATGCAATCAAGAGCAGGGCAAAGGAAACAATGTTTGTGGAAGTAAATGTGGCAAGCTCTGTGACAAGTCAGCGATACATTGAGAACAACTGACAGCGTGGTAACTGCTGTGCTGGTCAGTTTCTAGAAGGACTTAGCCCGAACTGCAGCTCACTAAGAGTAAGGGAAGATGTGCCAAAGCAATGCAGTGAAAAAAAAAAAAAAAAACAACTGAGCTTCTCTGGAATGAGAAGTATCTGCTAGAGACTTCTGTGTGCAAATGAAAGCTGTAAGGAAGTATGCTAAGGGTGAGAGTTACACATTCAGTGGCTCTTCAGAAGCCAGGTGTGACCAATGGAAAGGCAATTGCCATAACACTACCCTGGAGCCTAATGTTCCCAGGACCCAGGATGTGATTCTAGTGATAGGCACAGAAACAGGAAGATAACCCTGTTCCATAAACGCATCAGATCGCCAAGCCAGACTTAGGTCAAATAGTTTCTTTGATGTTTTGGTATTTTATCCAGGGTGGATAGACATTTGTTCATAGTTATCAAGGGTTACACATAGAAGGAAATTAGTTCATTCATAGGAAAAATAAAAAAAAACTTTGTGTAAGCAAGACATGGTAAGCAAATATTAGGGAAATGTTCCAAACTGAAAGCCAAGCTTGTTGATTTTAGAATTAACATTTGATAACAGCAAATAAAATTTAACAATAATAAACTATAGCAGGATCAATCAGAACTACTAGAAAGAACTACTAGAAAGAAGTTAAAGAGTAATTAAAATTTTGTAAGTTGTATAATACACCTAAAGAAATATTACACAGTACGACACAGAGATTCTAAGACCGAACAGAAAATATGCAACTTTGAAAAAAGAAGCCCATCTGAGCATTGGTAACAATAATCTAAGACACATCTGTAAGAGTCCATGAAGTAAAGAAGCTGGTAATATAAAGTCATGGGAGAGAATTTTGCAGAACTTGTGAGAGATTATAATTCTTAGATTTGGAAATGCGACAGCAAAAACAAAACAAAACAAAATTCAGACCTAGAAAAAAACAGAACAAAATAATCATGACAGCAAATGAGGAAGTACCTATTGAGAACTGGAGCCCAGTGAAGGGCTATAAGGGAATCAGTGAGGAGAGTCGTGTGGACTGAGCAATCTCTGGATTCTTGGACTTTCCATTTATATTTTTTGGACCAGTTGGACCATAGCCTATAAGTCATTCTAATACAGTAGATAGATAGATAGATAGATAGATAGATAGATAGATAGATAGATAGATAGATAGATAGATAGATGGATGGATAGATAGATGGATAGATGGATGGATAGATGGATGGATAGATAGATGGATAGATGGATGGATAGATAGATAGATGGATGGATGATACATAGATACGTAGATACAGGTAGGATAAATTCATTCTATAAGTTCTGCTATTCCAGAGGAGAATCCTGACTAATACAAAGTCCTTTTAGTATATACCCAAGAGTGGTATACCTGGATCATATGACGGGTCTATTTTTAGCTTTTGGGGGGGCATTTCCACACTGGTTCCCACAATAGTTATATCAGTTTATATTGCCACTAGCAGTAAATAAGTGTTCACCTTTCCCCACACCTATGCCAGTATTTGTCATCATGTATGTGTTTGGTCTGTCCATTCTGACTAGGATAAGATAAAATCTCAAAGTCTTTTTAAAATGTGTTTTTCTAATCGTTATCCATGATAAAAAAACCTTTTTAAATGTTTCTCAAGCCATTTTTATTTCTTGTTTTGAGAACTCTATAGTTCTATGTTTAATTTCTTGATGTTCATTTTTTTTTAGATTTTTATATATTATAGATACCAACCCTTTGTCAGATGTATAGTTGGTAAAGATATTTTCCCATTCTGTATGCTGCTTCTTTTCCCTATAGTTGATGACATTTTCTCTACGGAATTATTCTAGTTTCATGAGGTCCTACTTGTTAAATGTTAGTTTTAATGCTTGAAATATCTGGGTCCTGTTCAGAAAGTCCATTCCTGTTTCAATGAATTCAAGCATCTCCCTTATTTTCTCCTCTCATAGTCCCAGTATGAGTCCTTATATTCAGTCCTTGTTCAACTTGGAATTAAGTTTTGTATAATATGAAAGATGAGGATTGAATATCATTCTTCTGCATGTAGCTATCCAACTTGACTTCCACTTATTAGAGATACTTTTTGCCCAATATGTATTGTTGGCTTTTTTTGTCAAAAGTCAAGTGGCTGTAGAAATGTAGAAATGTAGATTCCAGGGAGTTTCCACTGCACTAGATCTCCAGATCACCCCTTAAATGTCCCCAAATTCTAGTTTTCTCTCCCTATATTCTACAATCCTGAACAATAAAAGAAATTCCAGAGGCATCAACCATTCCTGTTTCAAGCTGTACTACAGAACTATATAGTATAAAACAGACATGTTGATCAATGGAACCAAATTGAAAATCCAGACATAAATCTATATACATATGGACACCTGATTTTTTATTTAAAAGCCAGAAATACACAATGGAAAAAAATAAATCATCTTCAACAAACAGTGTTGGTCTAATTGGATGTCTGCATGTCGGAGAATGAATATAGATTCATGTTTATCACCTTGCACAAAAGCCAAGTCCAAGTGGATCAAAGACCTCAACATAAAGTCATATACACTGAACCTGACAAAAGAGAAAGTGGGGAATAGCCTTGAACATTATTGGCACAGGAGACAACTTCCTGAAGAGAACACTAATGGCACAGGCAATGAAAGGGCTCCACACCAAGGGAGGGACCCCTGACACTGCAGAGCTGGCCAGGATCTGGAGACTGAATAGCCTGGATACAATTCCTAATGTTATTCTGCTAAGCTCAGATTGGTGTTTAACCAAATAGTCATAAGAGAGGCTTTTTCTGGTAGCTGAGGGAAGACATAAATCCTTTATTTAGTTTGGGGTGAAATGTTCTATGGATATCTGCTAGGTCAATTTGATTTATGATTTTATTCAACTTCAGACTTCTCTGCTATGCTTTTGTCTAGATGGCCTGTCTATGCATGAGAGTGGGTATTGAAGTCACCCATTATCAATTCCTGAGAATCATTGTGATTTTAGCTGTGGTAGTATTTCTTTTATGAACTTGAGTGCCCTTGTGTTTGGGGCATACCTGTTAATAATTTTAATATTCTTTTGGTGGATTCTCCTTTCATAAGTATGCAAATCTTCCTATATCTGGAACTCATCCCTGGTGAATACTGATTCTTTCTGCCTCAGCAACGATTCATTGAGTAGCATGATAATATTTCTTGACATCCCTTCGGTCCCTCAAGGAATTGATGTCCCCTTGTCCACACTGTCTGGGATGTACACACTGCCTGTACCAATGACTGTCATTATGCTGATAATATCCTCAAAGCACAAGACTAGAGGAACAATAAAGAGGATGCACCAAAGGGGGGCTGTGAGATTTGTCTTTTGCAGGAAAAAGATAAAAGCTCAGGTTAATAGAAAAAAACAGTCTAACATGCATTAGATTCTGTAATCTACATGTCTTTTTTTTGCCTCCAGTGGGCATTATAGGATGTTATTTTCTGTGACTATAACGTCTATGTAGTTTGGAGGAAATGATCCTTGAATGCCTTTCCAAAATTCCCAGTCAACAAAGCTTCCAAAAGCTTGCACAGAAACAGTGAAATTCTTACAAATGAAAGCAGATGAGGCTGTGTGCCATAACAGAGATGACACCCAGCCAACATGTCAGGGTGCTGCTCTAGAAATATGGTATGATCAAAGCAAAGTTATTTTAGAAATAAAAGATAGTAAGTGGATCGCTCTCAGCCCCTCACCCCTAACCCCTGATCTGCCCCTGGAATATACCAGGCTATAAAATAAAATTTTTCTCTTTTCTCCTTAAAAGAAATCCATGTGAATCTCTGACCACACAACCATTGTTCTTTCCTTTCAGGAACTCAAAGTCTTAGCTTATGTCGCCCTGGACATGGCATTGCATGGCTGCGTACACATATATGTACATGGTATACATGCTTTTGTGAAGCACAAGTAAGAAAACACACGGTAGCTTTTTCAGAGACTGACATAATTCATTTTAAATGATTAGCTCCAGTTGCATCCATTTTCCTTCAAATTAAAACAGCTTTTTCTTCATTCCAGCTGACAACATCCCATCTTGTATGTACACATATTCCTTATCTGTTCTTCTACTGTTGGATACCTAGATTGGTTCCATAATCCAATTATGTGGATGTTGCTGCAATAGACATTGATGAGCACAAAACTCTGGATGTATTGCCTTAGAAATCATCGGCTAAATGCTCATGAGTAATAAAGCTGGATAACATGACAATTTATTGTGAGATTTTATTGGGGGGAGCCCACACTGATTTCAATGGAAACTGGAAAAGTTTACATTCTGACCATATCATCATCAGCATTTGGTGGGCTTGGTTTGGTTTGGTTTGGTTTGGTTTGGTTTGGTTTGGTTTGGTTTGGTTCGGTTCGGTTCGGTTCGGTTCGGTTTGGGTTGGTTTGGGTTGGTTTGTGTTTGGGTTCGTTTTTCTTTAATGACTGACATAACGTGAAGACTGGCATTGGGAATTTGATTAGGACTGTAATAAATCTGTACACTAATTTTGGTGAGATAGACATTTTCACAATATTGAGTCATCTGACCCCTAGAGTTCTCTTCATCTTTTAGTTCTTTCCTCAACATTTTTATTCAGTAGTTTTTCCTTCTTAATGTTTTTATTGTCGTAGGCTTTCACCTGATTTGTTAGGTTGGTTCCCTGATAATTTCTCAGGCCACTGTGGATGTCATTCTCTGAGTTTTTTTCCTCAGTGTGTTTCCCATTGGTATATAAGAACTGGTACATGAGAAGGCTATTCATTTTTATATTAATTTTATACCCTGCCACTTTGGTGATGGTATTTGTCCATTCCAAGGTTTATCTGGTGGAAAAAACTGTAGAATCTTTAGAAGCATGTAATCTGCCCATAAAGACATTTTTGAATCCTTTACTTCCTGTTTTTATCCATTTATTTTTTTTCTCTTAGATTATTGAACAAGACTGGAAAGATTAGAGATGCTTTTCTTATCCCTGACCTTAGTGAAACGTCTTTGCATTCTGATCCATTTAGGATGCTTGTGTGGGAGTGTGCGAGGCAGGAGCTCAATGAGGACACTTTTACGTCCTTTTCACTTCCACGTGTAATCAGGAAGCACAGACAACCAAGTACACATGCCCATATTGGACACCTCTCTGTCTCAATTACGGGAATATATGAAATACGTGGAGACCTTTGGCTCGAGTAATACTGCCACTCAAGAGATGAACAAGCACACTTTACCTGGCAGTAAAACAACCACTTTCTAACATGTTTTGTAATGCCAGTAACTCTTCGACACATGTAAAATTCACTTCGTTTCCTAAATTGGAAAACCAAAGCACAATGTCTTAGTGAGGATTACTATTGCTGATATCAAATACCATGATCAAAAGCAAGATGGGGGGAAAGGGTTTATTTGGCTTATGCTTCCACATCATAGTCCATCACTGATGGAAGTCAGAACAGGAACACAAACAGGTCAGGAACCTAGAGAGAAGAGCTGACGCAGAAGCCATAAAGGGGCACTGTTTATTGGTTTGCACCTCATAGTTTAGTCATTCTGCTTTCTTAGAGAGCCCAGGACCACCAGCCCAAGAATGGCTTCACCCACAATGGGTTCCTCAATCAGTCACAAATTAAGGAAATACCCTACAGCAGTGGTTCTTAACCTTCCTAATTCTGCAATGCTTTAATACAGTTCTTCATGTTGTGGTGACCCCCAACCATAGAATTAATTTTGTTGCGACTTCATAACTGTATTTTTGCTACTGTTATGAATGGTAGTATAAATATCTGATACACAGATGGTCTTGACTGCTGTGAAAGGGTCATTCAACCACAAAGGGCTTACAGCCCACAGGTTGAGAACTGCTGCCCTACTTGCCTACAGCCCAATCTTAGGGAAGCATTTTCTCAATTGAGGCTCTCTCCTCTCTGATCACTTTAGCTTGTGTCAGGTTGACATAAAATTAGCTTAGCATGCTCACAGTGATAGTAATCCTTTTATTTAAAAGCACATCTGAACACTCAGCAGATTGTAAGCATCTTTACAACTATATTACAATGATGATAGGTCCTCGACCAAGTTTCAAATATTATAAATAGTTTCCCTTTCCCTTAGGGTGAAAATCCAAATTGCTTATTAGGGCACCAAAACTGTGGTTTAATCTCAATCCTCTTGCCTTAATACCTGGATGCCCTCACATCGTGCTCTGCTTATGGTCCATATTTCTGGACAAGAGTGTGATACTTGGCGTCTAGTAGTCTACTGCTTGTACTTCTCCATCTTCAAAAAGTACACCCTAAATAAGTTTTACATCCTCTACCAATTTTGTTTCTGTATTTCCTAACTATTAAACATTGAAGTATTTTCCTTGGACACATCCTGACATATTCCTCTCTTCAGATCATTATCAAGAACCTCCCTTCTTATTCCTATGCGTCTTGTATCGCCACCGGTTCTTTCTGGACATAATTTCTGACTACACTACACTCCTCACACTACAGAAGAAAGAGGTTGTAGTCAGGAAACCTAAACCACAGAAGTTCCTAACAATTAAATGTGATCTTTGAGCCTAAAGAAACAACAGAGTTCACTGAGACACAAGTATTATAACTAATGGTGAGTCATAAGATAAATGTAACTAGGATGATGGAATAGAATTGGGTAAGTGGTCGATAGAATTGGTCTTATCACATCATAATTGCAATCACATTGGGAGTTTCCAGGTTCCAAAGAGGCAGAATCATATAAAGGCAAACTTCTCAGTAGAATTTAATCTTTGATGAATCCCAGTGCTTCAGGCTTAGCGACCGATACATCCATCATCAATGCTATGACTGTATAGAAACAGAGACTGTGGGCTGAAGGGCCAGTTTCTACTCTTTTCATTCAGGCCTTGTATAAAGTTATCAGAACAGGAACAGAGAGGTATTAAAAGTTTAGTGGATGACTTCAAGGAGAATAAAGGAAATCTATATTCACTGACTGTAATGTTTGAATTGTTTTCTGTTCTCTGACATGCATTAACCTTCTGCCCTCCTCCTGTGGCCTCATAAGGAATTCATTATTACCTTTTTAATGATAAAAAGTGTTTGGACCAAGCGTTTCATTAGAAGGACAAGCTTGAGCAAGTCCTGAGCACAAAGCTTTCATCTCTATAAAGTAGAAAGCTAATGTTCAAAGGAATTCTTATAACCTTTGCATCCAAGTGAAGGACAATAGCACATTAGCCATTTCTCAGCCTCATTGGGATTGGGGTGCATAAAAAATAGAAAGACAATAAAAGTGAGTACTGTCTTATCAAGGTAGTCTGTGGGGTTCTGGGAGCAAGCACTATGTTCGGTTTGGCATTCATCAGCCTATTCAAATATCTTGTGATTAATTCTGCATAATAATAGACATGTCTAAAAAGTGCAGAACTGGAAACACATTTGAATAAAAACCCTGGGGCCCAAAGAGAACACAAGTTGTATTTAATACGTTAAAATCTACCTTCCTATCTGCCGGGTGGTCTCCTCCAATAAGGTATTGGATTTATCATGACATGAAGCAAATTTATTATCTCCCCAATGCATCCCTCTCTTTTTCTGTCCCATTGAACCCCAAGGAAAATAATTAATCAACTCATACTCTCTGTTCCATCCATTCTTTGTTTAAAGCACTAATGTTTTTTAATGATCACCTTGTTATATAAGCCTAGTACCAATTGCCTGTTATCCTCTCAGAAGACTGTGGTAGACTACAATCTCTGAGCAAGGTTGTGGCTTACTACTGCATGGATGAAATCGTGTGCAGTGCTGAAGTTTAGAAAAATTTTTAAAAGGAGTATAGCTAAGAAATAGTCCTAGTTATCATTCTGAGCAAATTCCATGTACTAGCTCACCTATTGTGCAGAGCTACCCTTTGAAACCAAGTGGAGTAACTGAAGACCATGCAGCCAGAAATAGGAGGTTCTAGTGTTCAAGCCTAGATGCTCAACTCGATCTCTCTATCATATTCTTTATTGTAACAGGGCCCCAGACTTTGGTAGGCTCTAAGGCCTTAGCACAACTGACTCCATGATGAAAGTGCCATTCAAGCTGTAAGACTCAGCATGTAAACAGTACCACCTGTCAAAATTAAACAAAGGCCTAATCCATTCATTGAAGTTCATATAGTTCTGGGAAAGTCTCAGAATATACTAATCTTGCTTTTTAGCTTCTGTGGTTCTGCTTCTAGATAACTCTTCTTGTTAACTGAAGCATGTCAACCTAGACAATGTTTTCCATGCTTAAAAGCTCACACTTAGAAAGGCTCAGAGCTACCTGGAAGTCCTGAGCACCCAGTGTAGTCACTAGCTGGCTAGTTTCTATTGGCTTAAACCCATGTCGAAGAAGTCTTCTCTGGTGAATACTCCCACAACATTTATAACACTGTGTTCTGTGTCCTACAGCAGTTTTTCAGCTATTCAACACTTTCTTCTTGCTCTACCCTACATCCTTCCTTCAGGAGAATTCTATGCAATACCTCCAGAAATTGCTGGTGGTTATATCACCACCTCCTCCAAAGTCAGTGCTTGACTCATAAATGGGCAACATCTTTTATGGATATATTTGACGGATCTTTTTATCTGATGATATGTAGGAACTCAGGGATTAGTAGCCTTGGAGGTCACTGAGAAGGGACTCCTCCTTCATGGTTGGCTTTGGACCTCACCTCATATTTTTCTGGTAATACAAGAAAGGGAAACATCAGATTTGCTCTTTCTTAGAGTTAATCTCTGCCCTGAGAATGCTTTCCTGGACTCTGTGAGGTCTGAAGTTTTTTTCTTGCTCTTCCTTATCTCGACATTGGATGACTAGCATGATTTCTAGCTCCACTTTGCAGGCGCCCCTTATAGCGGTATGACTTCTGTGTTGGCTCAGCAAAAATGACAGGAAGGCATTTTTATAGATGTAATCCCTGCCACACCAGAGCAGAGGGAACCACTATCATGTCAAGTGTCCTAGTGGACGTTGGAACCCTGAGCATCTCATTTCAGATGGTTTTTATTGATACAGAACTCCTCAGGTGGTCTACTGATATTACGTGTAGATCATGGGCAATCAAACAACCCCCACATAAATCCATTACTTTCAGAAAATACAAAAATGCCAAGGCCTAGGCAGCCCTTTTCCCAACAATGTACAAAACAATAATGTTATACATCACTAAAAATAAGCTTCCACAACAGAATACAATTCTGTGGTCATCAAATAGGCATAAAAGACTAAATCATCTTGTACACAATTCACTGACAAATAGGAATGCTTATGAGTGTATGTGTGTGTGTGTAAATGTGTACACAAGTGTGTATATGTGTTTGTGTTGTATCTTAATGAACATACACATATCATAGCACATATGTAGAAGTCAGAGGTCAACCTTCAGTGTCAGTCCTCACCTACCTTGTCTGAATCAGGGTCTCTCCATTGTTTTTCCATTGGCCATATGCCAGAGAAATTTGATCCTGAGCCTCTGAGGGAATTTGCTATTTCTTCTTCCCATGTTCCTGTATGAGCACTAGAACTGCACACACTTTCTCCACATATCCACCTTTTTTGAGAGTGCTGAGGATTTGAATTCAGGTGCTCACACTTGCATGAGGAATATATTTACCCACTGACCCATGTCTCCAGTCCTATTGAAATCAATTACTAATGGAATAAGGGGGAATAAAAAATTCTTCAGACATTTATCTGAAAGTAGGAACAGGTAAATCTTTGATTTATCTTTTACAACTTTTGCAATACATAGAAACATACCTGTGACTATCCAGAAGTACACAGAATAAACAAGCTTTTTTTTTGTCTTATACAGAAAAGAGGAAATGTAGAAGTTTGTTTTTAGTTACGTATAAAATAATTGTTTTGTGCACTGTTGGTTGAGAGGCTGCCTAGGTCTTGGTTTTTTGTGTTGTCTGCAGGCATTGATTTATGTGGGGAAGATTTGATTCCTCATGATCTGCACTTGAGGAATTCTGAATCATTAAAAACACCTTAGCTCAGATGCTCAGGGTTCCACTGTCCAGCATGGTGCTTGCCATCATGGTGGTTCCCTCTGCTGAGGCCTGGCAGGGCTTGCACCTATGAGAATTCCCCTGTGTCTTCTTTGATGACTCATCCATAGGTGTTCTACTATAGGTGATGTACCAATGTGGGGCACAGCATCGCTCCATGTACACCCAACATGGAGACAAGGACGAAGAGAGAGAAACTCCAGTTCATTTTGTTGTGCTGTGTTGTGTTTGCTCTCTGCAAACGTGTCCAGATACTGGTGAGATGAAGTGGCCCTAATAAGATGCATCTGTTATGGTGATGAGACAGTTGTTTTTCTGCAAACCAGATCTATCTAAAATTCTGGAAAGTGTTTCCTAAGGGTCAGCACACAGAAACTGTCTTCCAGAACTGGCCAAGGTTGTATCTTCTGCTAGCAACTGAACTTGGTAGTATAAGAGTTACCCAGGTGATGCTGGTTTTGAAAGCATGAAGGGGTCATGAAGAGCTGCTGAGGTTTGGCACTTTGAGAGGCCCAGAGAGGTCATTAGTGAACGTGCAGCCTCAGTAGCAGTTGAAGGTCCAGATTGAAGGGGTCGTGTAAAGAAGTTGAGGCTTGGCACCATGAAGAGAGCACAGGAGAGGCCACTGGTGAAAGTGCAGCCCAGTTGCAGCAGAAGACCCCAACAGTCTGAAGATATTGGTACTATGGGACAACCACCAAGAACAGCAGGAGCAGTGGAGTGAAGCCAGTCAGATTCTGGAGGACAACTGTGTGTGCTGCACAGGGCAGAGTCAGAGAAGTAAGTGATCCAAGCCCTTTGGAGGAATCCAGATCATGAATGAATTCCAGATAATTGGACACTGATAATGTTTTTCTGCTTTCCAAAGACATTGTAAAAAGCTTGATGTTTGGTTTCATTTGGTCCTGTGCATTAGCAACCCTCGTGATTATTTCTCTTGCAAAGGGTTTTGCTGGTGTAATGTTATTTTATGTTGTAAAGGTAAAGTTATTTTGGCTTATAAAGAAAACAGGAATTGTAGAAATTTATTTTTAGTTGTGTTTAAAGTCATTATTTTGTGCATTATTGGGTGAAGTTCTGCCTAGGTCTTGGCAGTTTTTTGTTGTCTGTAAGTGTTGGATTTATGTGGGGGATGTTTGATTGCCCGTGTTCTGTATCAATAAAAATACCTGAGCTCAGATGCTCTGAGTTCCACTGTCCAATATGGTGCTTGCCATGATGGTGGTCACCTCTGCTGAGGTCTGACAGGGTATGCACCTATGATTACATCTTCTTTTCTTTTTTTGGTGAGCTGCCACAGCAGCGTATAGTAGTAGTTACACTTTTCTCTGGAAGGCTTGCTTCCTGAATCTGTTTACAGTTCATAGCTAAAAACAATGGGTGTTCAAATACTTAGTTCTCTGAAATCTTCATGTAAAAGATTTTGTTTATTATGTTGCAAATGAAGAGTCCTCATCACCTTTGCAGCCTTCTGTGGCTAGACACCAGGGAATACCTTGGATTATTCCACTTTTGACTTCAGTCTTTTCAGCAACAAATCAACTGGCAGAAGCTATGAAGTGTGAGGTTCTGTCCATTGATGTAAATAAGGCTTTGTGTAAGTAGGATGGAGCTTTCAATGAATAAATTACCTGGATGCTGCATGTTCTCCGTCAGTCCATCAGAGGCTTGACCCTCCGTAACGTGGATCAGGCTTATACACTGTGATTGTCTCCTGTTTCCTGAACCCAGTTGAGTTATTAATATTTCCATCTACAGGGTCAATGATCTTTAAATCTTTAAAAGACAAAAATAAAAAAGTAAAATAAATAATAGAAAAGGAGGGGAAGGAGGAGCATGAAAGAGGGGGAGAGGAAGGGAGGGGAAAAAGAGGGAGGGAGGGAGAGAGGAAGGAAGGGGAAAGAGAGAGATCAATATTCAAGCTACCTATGAACTCAGCAGAAGAAAATCACTACTTTGCTCAGAAAACTGTCATGGAATGTTAGGTGGTATTGAAGTGTTAGCAACTACACAGCCAAAATTAACCTTAACTTGGAATGACTCTTAAAGATAAACCTAACATTTATTTTTGAAAAACTGAAGTACAGGCATGTTAGTCAAAGGTCTACTGTGGCTCCAAGCATGGAAACATAAAAGTTTTCAAAATAAATCACAGCAAAAACCCAAATATAACAAAAGCTAGGAGGTCTGACTTTGTCCTTTACCAACAGAACAAGTGTTCTCTAAACGGAAAGTTTGTATATGAATGATAACTAAGATGTATATCTGTAAATTATATTTCATAAATAAAAAGGTATATTGGAGGGCAGGAGAGCAGGAAGGCAATAAAATAAAATGTCAGCTATGAAAAAAATAAAAGTTAAGGCTAGAAACATTTCTGGTTTCATTGTGTTCTGTTGACCAGAGAAGAGTGATGAAAAGGAAAACATAGACTAGGACTAGGGGCAGAGCTCTTGGGCTCGCACCAGAACGGGGCCCCAAAGCCAAAGCCCCAGGAAGCATGTAGAAAGCAGGGCACCTGTAAACCTGATAGAACAGAAACAGGAGGGTCCTGAGGGCTGGCTTGCCAGCCAGTCTAGCCCAAATTGCAATGTAGAGGCTCAGTGAGAGATAGTGACTCAAAAACTAAGAAAGGGCATGGGAACACTTCTGAAATCTACCCCTGACCTCTACACATGCTTGAACATATGAGGCAATTGCACACAGATGTGCACACACTCACACCCTAGTCACAAAAGTGAAAACGGGCAAAGCAGCCTACGTTAGTAATAACTAAGCAGTTTCTTGTGATGACCCCTGACTAGATCTTGCACTACAAGTTTCTAGGTACCATCAATTAGCTGTACAATTAGTCAGCGAAGAGAAATACATCAAAGGAGGATGCTTGAACATCATTCTATCTGATTCTGAAACACTGCTCTACTGAGTACTATTCCTGGTCACCAGTGCAAATACAAGCTGGATGGCTTTCTTCTCAGCAGTTCATTTATTCCACCGAGATGTGCCTTCCTCTCAGCATCTGGTTGAAGGAAAACATACTGAGTAACTGCTGACCTCACATAGAGCTTTGCTATCAGAGCTTCCCTTGGAGACTCTGACTAGAATCAAATGTATTTTAACAGCTTTGATTGATAGATATCTTGTCATCTATGACATTTTGAATCTATTCTCTAATTAACAAGGGCCGGTTTGAAGCATCTACTACAAACAGGTCACGCCATTCTTCTGAGAGCTGTAGAAAAGGAAGTCCTTCAGATTTCTGTGCCTAGAAGCTTCTCTTCAGTCTGGGTTCCATTCATTCACATGCTAGCTCATCAATCGCTCCTGGAAATCAAGATTTTCCTCCCATCTCCGCCCACCCTCAGCTATGTGCATGTATTTCAAAGACACTATTGTCGTGTTATAGGCTTCATGTCAGATAATGTTGTTGTCCCATTTAGGGTTCTGTGTCCCTTAGAGCAAGCATGGCATCTTTTTACAAATGTGTAACATTATTTTTATTTGTGGTGGTTCATGGAAGAGCAAAGTACAATCTTCAAGAAGCAAGCCTGGAACTAGAGGGCTTCAGCCTCTAAGACTGAACTGAACTCCAACTAGTTACTTTCTCAGCTGCCTCTTTCTGTAGGCCTGCTTCTTCAATCTCCTGCCTGAATGTTAGAAAAATGTTTCAAGATTTGTCTATAAAATATGGTTACTATACCCTATAATAGAGACAACTACTTCCATACCAAACTGTACCTTACTTACCCTTTTCCTAGAGCGGTTATGGTGGAGACATAGCTGGGAACTAATACACATAATTCCCTGTGTCCTTTGCAGCTAAGTAAGGCAGAATCGTCAACAAGACAAGAGCAGAAGGGGCATGTGCCACTTCTGGTTACGCAACAGCTGTGACTCCTCTAGACCACTAGCTTCCTTTCTAACTAAAACTTGCACAGCCACCACAAGCTAGTCTTGACCATACAGGTGATGACTGATATGTCTTGATTGTATAGTGCGTGGCCACATGTGTCTACATAGATGTAGATGGCAATAAAAACACACTTCTCAGTCGCACTAACTATCCTTCATGTACTCAACGGCTCCACATGATGTATGAATAGTAAAGCATGTTTTAGGATATTTCTACACTTGCAGAAATTTCTGTCAGACAGTGCTGCCTGGAGCATTGAGTAGCTATATGAGAAGCTAGAGAGCAGAGTAGGCGTGTGTACCTTCAAGTGGAGAGATCACTTGCAGGTCTAAATAGTGGATTGTTACATGAACTAGAAATATTTTCATCAATTGATTAAACTACAAAATCTGAGAGTCCTGTATAGACTACAGTGTGGTCCACCTGAACTTCCAAATCAACAGGGATGGCTTTTTAAAGAGCTGCTGTCTGAATTTCAATATCTCCCAAAAATAAAATATGTGAGTATACTGTGCTATCAAAATGAGGCACTGGCAGACTGTTATAAAGCATCCTGAAATAACTCAAAGACAGAAATACATCTTGTTCAACTCTGATTATCAGCATCTTCCATAGGACTTTGCCAGAGAGGTAATCAGTTGACAAGGAGGGGCATATGCTGGTTCCAGTGAGCCATGCAGGACTTCTTACATCTGAGAACTCCACTCTTTGTGTCCCTTTTTGAAACACTGCAGCTCAGGGTAATTTCAGTTTCTTCTGCTATCTCTCCAAAATACCAGACACACAGAGACTGCTTGCTCTCTTGGGATTTCATCTTATCACATTTTATTTTTATTTACTTGACTTGTACCCACACCAAAAAAAAAACTCTTCTGAGATCCTTTTCCAGAGTCTAACCCAATGATTATGATTGACTCTTGCCTCCACACACCCTCTCCATCACACCATACCTATACTGAGTCTTGCTTCCAATGTGACCCTGGATGTATTATTTCAGAATTCAAATATTAGTCAAAAGACATAGGAGAAGAACATATATACTTAAAGGAAAAATCCACAAAGATGATACTTAAATTCTTAAAATCTATGACCTAAACAGAAGGGCACCCAAGTTTGTAAGAACAACAGCAACAACAAAAACAAAGACGCTACAGCTTAATTCACACATCACACAGTGACAGTGGGAGATTTCAATACACCACTCTCATGAATGACAGATCATCCAGACAAAAACTAAACAAAGAAACTCTTGAACTAACAGATGTTATAAATAAAATGGATCTAACAAATTTACAGAACATTTCACCCAAACACAAAAGAATATACCTTCTACTCTGCACCTCATAGACTTTCTCCTGAATTAACCACATTATCATATACAAAGCAAGTCTCAACAGATACAAGAAAATTGAAATAACTCTGCATCATGAAGCTAGGTATCAACAAAAAAAACCACCGAAAGCTTACAAGCTCATGAAAAATGAACAACTCTCTACTGAATGAAAAAAATTGGTCAAGACAGAAATAAAGAAATTAAAGCCTTTCCAGAATTCAAAGAAAATTAATACACAGCATACCTAAACTTATGGGATACAATGAAAGCAGGGCTAAGAGGAAAGTTCATAACACTAAATGCCTACATTAGAAAAATAAATGGAGAGATCTCATACCAGCAACTTAACAGCACAACTGAAAGCACTGAAACAAAAAGAAGTAGCCACTCCCAAGAGGAATAAATGTCAAGAAATAATCAAAATGAGGACTGAAATCAATAAATTAGAAGCAAAGACAACAATATTAAGAATCACTGAAACAAAGAGTTGGTTCTTTGAGAAAATCAACAAGATAGACAAACCCTTGTCCAAACTAAAAGGCAGAGAGAGAATATCCAAATTAACAAAATCAGTGATGAAGATGGGGGACAGAACAACAGACACTGAGGAAATCCAGAGAATCACAAAGTTATTCTTTAAGAACCTGTACTCCAAATTGGAAAATCTAAAAGAAATAAATAATTTTCTCAATAAGTACAATTACCAAAGTTAAATCAAGATCAGATAATCAATTTAAATGGATCTATAACCCCTAGTAAAATAGAAGCAGTTATTAAAAGTCTCCCAATCAAAAATAATAATAAAAGCCCACAACCAGATAGTTTTATCACAAAATTCTACCAGACTTTCAAAGAAGAGTTAATATCAATACTTTTCAAATTATTACACAAAATAAAAACAGAAGGAACATTCCCCCAATTTATTTTATGAGGCTACAGTTACCCTGATACACAAACCACATAAAGACTCAACAAAGGAAGAATATTACAGACCAATTTCCTCTAAGAACACATATACACACTCAGTAAAATACTTGCAAATAGAATCTAAGAACACATCAAAAATATCATCTGCCGTGATCAAGTAAGCTTCATTTCAGAGATGCAGGTATAGTTCAACAGAAGAAAGTCAGTAAATGTAATCCACCACATAAATGAGCAAAAAAAGACACAGCAATAGAACAGTGACTAAGACAGACAGTCAGTTAATGAAACTTTCCCCAAGCCTTGATAACTGATCTATGTAGTGACATTCTTCTGTTTGTAGGCGTTCCAAAAAAAATATTTCTTTATGTTTCTTCATTCTAGGAAAATGATTGGTGGAAAGTAAAGACAGTATTACCTAGGATTTCACTAAAATGAAGAAACCTAATCCTTACCACATTGAACAAGTTTTAATAAGTTCTGACCTTGTGGAAACCTAGGTGGAAAAGCACCTAGGAAGGGAAGATGGAAATAAGGGAAGGGTAATGTGTTAGTGTGGGGAGCCATAGGCATCCCTGCATCCAAGTGCCATTTGGCTTGACATAAGGACAGCCATCTCAGAAAGCTGCTACCATTTCTAATACTAACAGATTTTAATTTCTCTGAGTCATGAGAAGAAGAGCTGAGTTGGGAGGAGAAGCTTAATGTTTCTCGACCTTGAGCACGTGCTTGCTTGCAAGGTCTTTTGGAGTAGTTGGCAGGCTGTCTGATCTGTTAACTAGTGGGAAAGTATACTTAGGGCTCAGGGCTGGGACCTGAATGTTCCTTCTAGCCTTGGGAAAGGAGAGTGTCTAGATTACAAGAACTGTTTATAAAACTGTAGGTTCTGTGTCTCTAAGATCTGTTTCTCAGAGATTACGTGTAGCCTCTCCTTGCCAAGGATGTTAACTTCCCCATTCCACCACCCCATAAAAGCTTGCAACTGATTTCAATAAACAAGACTTGATCAGAGCATCCTGTTTTGTCTCCATTTCTCGTGTCTCTTGTCCTCATTCTCCTCACCCCCTCCCTTAGGGTCTCTGTTGACTGACCTGCAGGCTGGGTCATGCTAGAACTTCATGGAAATGTGGATTGTATAAGGGAGAAATTGATGGACAAATGTGACTACAATGTCCAGCAATCAAGACATAGGTCACCAAGAACTAGACTATTTATAGAAAGAATAAATCTTGCCTTGCTAAAGTCAACAAAGAATCTAAGGAAATAGTGCCAGGACAAATGGATTGTTCAAGATAGCAAATAACTGGAAAATGGTTTCACTTAATTTTAACCTAAAGTGTCCTTGAAGAACAAGCTTGTAAGTGAATGGAAAGTTCACGTGGAATGGTAGAATATCAGGCTAGAAATTTTGAGCCTCTTGGGATATGTGGACTCAGACTGGGTGAGTTGCTTTGGAGGTTGGAACAGTGATTTGGAAATGCTTTGCCCAGTAGTGGCATCCATGATGAAATCTATCAGCAACAAGATTAGTAAGCTCATAGCAACGAGGGAAGAATGAAGAATTTGTTTGTCTGTTCTCTGAAGGACAAGGACTACACTTATCTGTGGGTATAAGGATAAATATTTAGAGTGTAGTTAGGAATTATGCTGATTTAGTAAACTGATTGTTGTAGGTTCACCTCCAAGATCCATGACTTCACCAGTTCTACATAGTTGGCTATATTTCTAGCACCAGATTTTCTTTGTTGCTGAGTGGGCCTTAGGTCCAATTTAAGAGCTGTTGGTTATTGCCAAATATGCTTGTCACTATTGCCTCTTTAGGGTTATAGTGCTATGCTGATTGTTATTGTGGTTCACAGGTGACATAGGTAGGTAAAACTATTGTTTCCTCCCTTGAACAACTGGTCAAAGTACATAGAACAAGTGACCACGTGGTTCCCAATCCCAACTAACACACAGCCAACACAATTCCTTTACCTAAGGCCCAAGGATTATTGCAGAAAAGGAGACAGAATGATGGTAAAATCCAGAGTAATAGAAAGTTTGCTGTGAGATTGTGTCTCCTAGGAATCTCAGTAATAAAGTTTCTTTAACATGGCTTCCTAAACAACATCTGAATCACAACATCAATAGACATGTTAACATGGAAGGAGGAAAGCTGGTGGGGCCTCGACCATACACAAAGAAGTATCAGGCAACTAGGAAATGCCAAGAGTGGAGAAAATGGTCTTCCCTAGGGAAGAGCCCCACAATTGGTGATCCAATAATTGGTGGTCAGCCCTGAGATCATATATTGGTAACCCAATACCAAGGGTTCAGCCCTGAGATCACACATATCTCATATATATATACATATAGATAGATAGATAGATAGATAGATAGATAGATATAGATAGATATAGATATAGATATATAGATATATAGATATATATAGATATAAATATATAGATAGATAGATAGATAAACATACACATATAGATAGATATATAGATATACATCCAGTTAATGTTATATGAACTAAGAAAGTTGTATTTATATATTTACAAAAAGAAAAAGAAACCATTATTTGACTGAGAGCAAGGTGGGTACTTGCAATGGATTGGAGGGAAGAAGAGAAATAATATAATAAATTATATTATAATTTCAAAAAGAAAAAGAAAACAAAATAGTTTTCTTTTAATTATTTAAAAAATGAATAAAGAATTGGGGACCAGGACCCTATAGTAGCAGTAACAAAAGAAACAAAGACATGTGAGGAGGGCATGGGGGAAGATGAGATGCTGCAGTCATGAGCACTAATGACAGCAACAGTGACCAGAGCCTTAGGCCAGGAGACAGAGAGCTCCAGGAGTCTTCACAGCACTCTGCTTCTGTAGAAGCATCAGCATCAGATGGTTTCTGACTTTCTTTGGTTCATGTAGGAGTTTTCAATCTCACAATGCTAAGAAAACCATAAATGCTTCTGGCTTTGGGTATCTTCCTGATGAGCAATAAGTCATATCCTTATCATGATGCTGGGCAGTAGAAGCAGATAGCCACCATTTCCCACCTCAGAGATCCCTGACTCCATGGTTTGCTGCGCTGCTAAGTGTTACCATTTGTTAAGTGAGGTGCATTAACTTGTCTTCAGACATTGTCAACTCATGATGTTAGGACAAATCCTATTGGAAGTTGAGGAGCTTCTGTGCAGTCATCCCTTGGCATCTGCAGGAGAATATAATCTCTCACATAACAAGATCCACCCATGCTCAAGTCTCTCTTATAAATTCCATTAGTGTCTCTACGCATCTTCCCATTACTTTGTATCATGTCTATATGACTACTACAGTTGCCATACTACTACTACTACTACTACTACTACTACTACTACACTACTACTACACTACTACACTACTACTATACTACTACTACTACACTACTACTACTACACTACTACTACACTACTACACTACTACTACTACTACACTACTACTACACTACTACTACTACACTACTACTACTACACTACTACTACACTACTACACTACTACTACACTACTACTACACTACTACACTACTACCACTACTACTACACTACTACACTACTACACTACTACTACACTACTACACTACTACTACACTACTACTACACTACTACACTACTACTACTACTACTACACTACTACACTACTACACTACTGCTATACTACTACTACACTACTACACTACTACTACACTACTACACTACTACTACTACTACACTACTACTACACTACTACTACTACTACACTACTACTACACTACTACTACTACACTACTACTACTACACTACTACACTACTACTACACTACTACACTACTACTACTACTACACTACTACTACTACACTACTACTACACTACTACTACTACACTACTACTACACTACTACACTACTACTACACTACTACTACACTACTACTACTACTACACTACTACACTACTACACTACTACACTACTACTACTACACTACTACACTACTACTACACTACTACACTACTACTACTACTACACTACTACTACTACACTACTACTACACTACTACTACTACACTACTACTACACTACTACACTACTACTACACTACTACTACACTACTACACTACTACTACTACTACTACACTACTACACTACTACACTACTGCTATACTACTACTACACTACTACACTACTACTACACTACTACACTACTACTACTACTACACTACTACTACACTACTACTACTACTACACTACTACTACTACACTACTACTACACTACTACACTACTACTACACTACTACTACTACACTACTACATTACTACTACTACTACTACACTACTACACTACTACACTACTGCTACACTACTACTACACTACTACACTACTACTACACTACTACACTACTACTACTACTACACTACTACTACACTACTACACTACTACTACTACTACTACACTACTACACTACTACACTACTACTACACTACTACTACACTACTACACTACTACTAATACTACTACACTACTACACTACTACACTACTGCTAATACTACTACACTACTACACTACTACACTACTGCTACACTACTACTACACTACTACACTACTACTACACTACTACACTACTACTACTACTACACTACTACTACACTACTACTACTACACTACTACTACTACACTACTACTACACTACTACACTACTACTACACTACTACTACACTACTACACTACTACTACTACACTACTACACTACTACACTACTGCTACACTACTACTACACTACTACACTACTACTACACTACTACACTACTACTACTACTACACTACTACTACTACACTACTACTACTACACTACTACTACACTACTACACTACTACTACACTACTACACTACTACTACTACTACTACACTACTACACTACTGCTATACTACTACTACACTACTACACTACTACTACACTACTACACTACTACTACTACTACACTACTACTACACTACTACTACTACACTACTACTACTACACTACTACTACACTACTACTACTACACTACTACTACACTACTACTACTACTACACTACTACACTACTACACTACTGCTACACTACTGCTATACTACTACTACACTACTACACTACTACTACACTACTACAGTACTACTACTACTACACTACTACTACACTACTACTACTACACTACTACTACACTACTACACTACTACTACACTACTACTACACTATTACTACTACACTACTACACTACTACACTACTACACTACTGCTACACTACTACTACACTACAACTACTACACTACTACTACACTACTACACTACTACACTACTACACTACTACACTACTACTACTACTACTACACTACTACTACCACCACCACCCAGTGCCTACTACACTGAGTGCTATGTAGGTGCTTCTTGTTCTGTATCATTAGGACATGGTAAGTACATGATCTGTAGGTGTTCAGTACAAATGAAACGGTAAAGTCTTTTCCTAGTAATTTTTTGAATTCATTAATGAAGCACTCATATATTTGGGGGTGGGCGGGTACCTGAATATTTAATTTTCAGTGTTCAAAACAACCCTGAAGAGAGGCTACTGGTTCAAAAAAAAATGTTTCCTGAAGTTATTCACATGCTGCTCTTTGGAACCTGTGATGGTTACTGACTTTATATGTCTAAAGAGAAAAAGATTAAACTAAAACTCTGGAATGTGTATTTGATAGTGTGTGTGTGATTTATGTGTGTGTGTGTGTGTGTGTGTGTGAGAGAGAGAGAGAGAGAGAGAGAGAGAGAGAGAGAGAGAGAATAAAAGGCAAAGGATGGATGGCCTCAGATGTTGTTTCTCAGACTCCCATTCACCATTTTTTTCTTTTACTTTTTTATCTTTAGTCAAATATTGTGTCTCTAGAGGCTAGGCTCTCTGGCTAGCAAGCTGGAAGGATCTGCTTGTTTTCACCTCTCCAAATTTATCGTTTATATTTTCTTGTTGCTGTGAAAATAAAATATTCTGACAAGTTTGGAGGTTTGTCAAAGGGCTAAATAAAGTGATAGCTTTAGTAAACCAGCACAGTCCTTATCTGCGTTGTACCTATGTGTCCTTATACCTACAGATAAGTGCACTCATCACTCTTATCAAGGGTTCACAACAGGCAGAAACGACTACAGAAAACCACAAGCAATCAAAATGCAGAGTTGTGGGTTCCAGTCCCAAAGGATACACCTAGGAAATAACTCCTGCCCTTAAAGCTCTGGGAGTATTGTTGAAGAGGGCACAGAAAGATTGTAAAAGCTTTAGGATCAGGGAGTTGGCTCTGATATTGTATCTTCAACTAATGTCAGAAGCTATACCCATAAAATCTCACCAACATGACTGTTCAAACATGATCTGAAGGAGGATAACCACAGTAGATGTTGTAAAGTGGACCAGGAAAAGTCAATGAGGCCTCAGTCCTTAAGAAAGAAGTACAGGCAACTAAGGAGTGCCGAGAGCAGGAGACATAATCTACCCCAGGGAAGAACATACCAATTTGTTATTCAATACAAATGGATCAGTTCTGAAAGCATACATACAACTAATAAATACAGACTGAGCAATTTTTACTTACATATTTAGGAATATATATATATATATACATACATGTGTGTAACAACAGTTAATGAAAACAAAATATGAAATTGAAAGAGATTGTGGAGGAGTGTATGGGTCTGGAGGGAAGAAAGAGACAGAAGAGATGAAGAAGTAATTATATTATAATGTTAAAAATTAAAGAAATATTTTTAAAGGCTAAATATAGCCACTCCTGGTCATATATCCAAAAATTTGCATGTTGCTCCCAGAGCTACTTGTACATCCTGTTCATTGGTTGCTCTGGTCACAGTAGCCAGCAAATGGTAACAGCCTACGTGCCCATCAACTAAAGCATAGGTAATAAAATCATGGTACATATACTCAATGAAAGTTATTTAGCAGAAAAGAAAAGTGAAAATTTCAAGATAATGGTTGGAGCTGAAAAAGGGACACTGAGTCAGAGTGCCCAGGCCCAGATAGATCGCTACACTGTTTTCCTCTCTCTTTGCCAATATAAGCTTTAATTCTAACTCGGAGTGTTAGCAAAGGTGAGGAAGCTAGAGGAGGACCTTAGAAAGGAAACAGCAGAACACGTGTGATACAAAAGTAATGGCAGTTTTCAACAAATGGTTATCATAACATGAATACATACACACTTCCACGGCTCGTGGGATCAGGAGCATGGAACAGTACATAATTCAAGATGAAAAGAACACGCTTAGGTTGTAAAAGCTGATTACATGGGAAAATTCAAGAAAAGTCAAGTTGGTTGTTATATTGTTCTCTAAAAGGCAGATTAAACAGACAGGCTAAGCACACAACAGGCTATAAAGCTAAGGCTTATGTGACCACAGATATATTATGAACTAGGCTGTGAGACCCAGGAAAAGTTCCAGGCTCTTAGAACATAAGTGATATTTTAAAAAGAAAATAACTCTACATCCAACTTTCTAAATATTCTTTCTTGCTTCAGAAATGGGAAGAAACAAAAAGACATATTTGAAAAAACATATTATATTTGAAACAGAGAGGAGAAAAATGATGCCTTGGGGTTTAATTTTCAAAAGAAAAACTTCTGTAATATTGTCAAGGTATGTTAAGACTGGGAGCAGAAGGAAAAAAAGGACAATTGGAAATCTTAGATTCTGAAACTAGACATTCTCCCTGGGATTTTACAAAACATACTGAAGTCTTCATTTATTTTGGTTGTTTATCCATTTCTTTTTTATTCTATGATTAAATGATTTTGGGGACATGTAAAAGTTTCATTTTGGTATAATGTCTTTCTTCTTCAACAGAAGCGACACCTTTTCTAGTTAAAATTTAGGTTTTTCAGAGCCCTCTCCCTCATCTGTGCCTATTCCCCAAGCTTCAAGACAAGACCATCCAGAGACGGTAGCTATTTAGGCTTCCTAATCAGATTCCTTTCCAAATGGTATGTGTAATGTAGTATGCTTTCCAGCTTGTTCTGTGAGCTTAAACACCAAGTCTATATCACCTGCCAAGCAAGGCAACCATGACATTTGTCTGGCAAAGACTGATGACATTGACATTGTTAGTCATATCTTCCAAAATCACCATGGATTTCATTTCATGCCGTCCATCACTCAGTACTTTTCATTTATGACATCCATCTGAAAGGATCTTACTTATTCTATGGGTCCTTGTTCCCTAGACATTCATCATTGTATACTTGAATGGCGACCTATAATTATCGACATCATATGAAATATTTTTTTGACTATTCTGGCTTTTTTGAACTTTCTTTTTTTTCATGCACTTCCCCTCTTCCCACTCAATTTATGCTGTAGGTACTTGACTTCTTAGTTTGCATCAGAAAATAGAGTATAGAACCGTTTAATCCCTTTCCTGAGATAAGACAAATCATTGTTGAAAAATACACTGCTAGAACCTGGTCTTTCTTTGTTTCTGGTGGTGATAAGATAGTTAAGAATTAGAGGATTTTAAAACTTCCTATCAGATTGTCTCACACCTACATATATTTCTTCAACAGTAAAAACAAGAAAATAAAACCTCAATTATAAACCTCTAGGAGTTAGTTTTGTATTCAGAAGGCTGACTCGAATCTTTTCATTTCCTATTAACTGTATTTAGAGATAGCAGTAAACAGGTTGCCACCATGATTCAGGCTGAAGCCACAGATCAGGAAAGTGATGGATTTGGGAATGAGAACAGACAGGTTCTCTAAACAAATGCTGAGAATTCTGGAAAACAAGGTAGCTCTGACAAACTGATTGGCTGCTCTAAGAAGAGCAGCTTGGAGAAGAACTGGGTGTCAGTGCAGCTAGGAGACCTTTACTGCTTTCTGTCTTCTGGAAACTGAGAGTGTGAACAAACAAAAGTCTTTGGTGTTCAAATTTTCAGCCAAAATAGCATACATTCATACCTACAGAGCGCAGTAAATATAAACAAGCAGATGCAAGGGCTATAACTGTCTAAAAGCAAAGGCGCTATTTAAATGATACTGTAGAATTTAAAGGAAAACAAAGTATTTATACAACTGTCTATCCTTAAGTATATTACAGACATGTCATCAGAGATAAAATTAATAAATTGGACTCATAATGTCTGGCATATTCTTCATGACATAATTTGGGTTTAGTTTGCCAAGGAATACAATTCACTCTGCCCTGTCATTCTATAATTCATTAGCTTCTGAAATCCATGTTTTGATCTTTGCTGAAGAGGACATTAAGTTCTAAATGCCTACCTGGGTTGGTTTCATAATGTCTAAGGAAATGATGAAGAGTCATTGATCAGGCTTTAATATACTTGCTTATAATTTCACCAAAGACACAGAAATTGAACCTTCAAAGTACTGAGCCCATAGAAAGAACTGTTTTGCATGCTGATTGGTCACTTGAAATTTATTATTTTTCATTGTTGAAAATTTTTCATTGTTTTCTCATGCAATATATCCTGATTAGTTTCCCCTTCCTCCACTCCTCCCAGGTCCTCTCCATCTCCCCTCCCTTCCAGAGCCACTCTCTGTCTGTCTCTCATTAGGAAAGAACAGGCTTCTAAGAGACAACAACCAAGCATGACAAAATGAAATGTAATAAGATGGAGCAAAATCTTTCATACGAAATTCAGACACGCCAATCCAACAGGAAGAAAAGAGTACAAGGAGCCAGGAAAAGAGTCAGAGATCCACTCATTCTCATAGTTAGGGGCCACTTGAAAATTTTTAAATATCTATTTAGAGTAGTCTTTTCTTTCAACTAAAAGTGTATGTTCTCTCTGTGATATTAACATTTATGAGCAGTTGAAGAATGGGAAGAATAGATATTCTAATAATATAAGAGAAACAACACATTTCTCATCAGAAATGTGGTAAAATATATTTATTTCTCATTGTGAAAGCGGATAGATGAATGACAGTCTCTAAAAACACTCCTTTATTCCCTTTATGTCACCTTCCCAGTAGCAATAATTCAAGTCCGTGTTGATCTATAACAGTCTTTAGTTATTCTACTCAGTATTATAAATGTTGTACTAATTCAAAATGATAAATCAGAACATGCATTTATTTCTTGAAATAAACTTTATATCATACATAGCAAACTTCAGATAGATGTTCTTACTTCTTGGGGTTTAAATCAAATTAACTAAACTAAATGAGCATTGTCTTTCAGAAATCCAAAGCACCCTCTAATGTTTCCATTCGTTCCAAGTACAGAGCTCAAAATCTCTGCTGTCACCGATGCCTAAGCATTTTGCTTCCTCTGAATTATTGTATCTGACTGCAGAGCAAATATATGATTACATGGATTGCTTTTCCTTTACATCAGGAGAAAGTCATTTTCTATATTTCTACCCAAATCAGATATGCTCCACGAATACATAGGCAGCAACTGGTAAGGTTTTAGAAAAGAGAGATCATATTCCTGATATAAAAGCAAAAAACATTGAATTCAACATCAGATAAGGTTTCTTAAAAAAATACCTTGTCTTATAAGATGGCTAATAATGATGCCTCCTGACAAAACCTAGAATTACTAAGGAGACAAACCTCTGGGTATAACTGGGTGGTAGTTTCTAAACTGAGTTAACTCAGATGGGACTGTTGCCTTGGTGTGAGTGTCAAAGCATGGGCACTGACAGGCCTAACAAGCTGCATTCTGCCTGCACATTCAGTAGCCAATGAAACAAGTAATAGATGGAATCAGAAAACAGAGATCTAGTCAATGTGGCCCTATTAGGAAGAGGAACACAGAAGTCAGCGTACCTTCACTCCAGCAAGTCCATCTTCTGGAATCAAAGCAAGAGCTTCGGGTTTCAGGGTAGGGCATGAGGCATGATAACGAAGCACTCCTGGACTACCTACGTCCTGCTATCATTGTCTTGGCTCTAGTCTCTCTTGCAGTGAGGTCTGAAAAGCTGCCAGAACTGTGTAACATCTCCTTCTGAGAGATAAGCATCGATTTGGCTGGGACAATGGTGCAACCAGCCTTTCCTTTTAACCATTATGAGACTCCTGAAGGTCTAATACCTCGGGGTCTGTTGTTTCAACCATCTGATAGCCAAAGGGAGGGAGGCAAGCGTAGCTTTAGAATGTCTTCATGCCCTCTTGGACACAAGTATTTTTCCCATTTCTCTACTTTAATCTTGACAAGAAATATGCCTAAATCAAACAAATATAAACAGAATACAAATAGGAATCAAGAATAGGACCTAACTTAACCCAGTAGTGTCAGGTAACCACGCATAGAAAAATCTTTCATTCCATCCTCTTGACATTAATCATGTTTTAAAATTCTTTTATTAACAATTTGAGTTTCACACAATGTATCTCAATAACACCCTCTTCCCACTCCTCCCTGGTCTACCCTAACAACTCTGTTCCCACAAAAAAAAAAAAAAAAACAAAATGCATAAAAACCAAGTCCAGCTTGTGCGGCAGGAGCATGGATAATAAGCAGCACCATGGTCCTTGGAGGTCACAGGCTACTCTGGTCGTCGACATTCACCTGGTCCATACTAGCATGAGACTAAGCATGGTGAAGTTTGAACTGTAGTTGAGCCTCACTATTCAAACCCACAGGTACCAGAAGCTCCTGTATGCACCTGGACATCACTCAGGCTCCCAGATACCAAGCAGGTACCTGATATCCTGCAGGCCCCCAGACATCCTGCAGCCACCTGGAAATGCTGCAGGTCTCCTAAAGGCGCCAGGACCTCCTACAAGCCAGGGCATGCCACTATTACCTGACATCACTCAGGCACCCAGAGAGCCAGCAGGCTCCAGGACATCATTTTTTAAAGGGCTGGAACAAACTACATCAGTTTGTTGTTGACTTCGAGGCAATACATTGCTATAAAACCTACACGAGCCTTATATTTATAAATATTTTGCTTCAGCCTTCCACTATCCTGCCCAGTGTGAATTCATTTTTGATTCTGATGATTTCCTCCCTTGTCTCTGAACAATATTCTCTGAAGATATTCTTAACTATGTGGTGATCTAATCTTGACTGCCCTTCATTGCTTAGATGTGCTGTGTCCTGGCTTGGCCTGATCTGATCCCATAGTGCAGGCATAACGGACAGATGAGGGTTTAATGCCAGGAAAACCCTATGTGACCAATTTTAAGCAACCATGGGCTACAGAGGGCATGTGTGTCAGATCAGGTTTACCATGGGTACATACTTGAATTTTAATTTTGTCTTTTTCTCTCGGTGATGTTTTAGCACCTCAAAAACATCGCTCAGGTTCTCTTCATCAGAAGCTATAGTTCTATAGAATGTTAACAAGCAACAAATGTAAAGCTTTATAAAAACCATACCTAGTGAGTCAAAAACATTTAAACTAGTTGATAATTAAACGCTCATTCGCAGATGTGTGCCTTCAGTGACCAGGGTCCAATATCTTTCAATTATTAGGAGATGCTGCTTACTTGACATAGACAGAGCTGGGGTCTATCTAATTACTCTCACTTAAAGGAAGCAGTCATGATATATTTACAAACACAAAAACGGGTCCAAAGAACACCTATCTGGTGAAGTGCTTTCCTAAACCTTACGTTTGAGAATCTTATATAATATATGAAGCATAAATAAACATAAGAGAGCAGCATCAGTTGGATTCATTGCACAGAAGAACCATTAGAGGTTAAAGGTTCAAGCGTCTTACAAATACAGGAAGTAGCACTCGTGACCACAGACCATTTTCTGTGTAACATGTTCGTCTTAGGTTCACAGAAGCAAATGTAGCCAGAGTTTCAAAGAGAATTCTTTGACAGCGTTTTCATCTGAATGGTACTGATTAAAAATACAGGAAATGTCAAAATAATTTCCTTGGCCATTTTATAGATTGACAGCCCAGATGGAATGCATATTGTACAAAAAAGAATATTCACGGGTCCCTTTGCATGTATTAACAATAGAAGTATATGTCTTTAACTCACAAACTACTTTATAATATATAAAATTCATACACATTACTTCTAAATACTTCTAGTCATGGATACATAAGCTATTAAATGTCTTTAAAAAGCACCTTGAAATAGTTGTTTACCAAATGGTTATATAAAGAAGCTTAAAAATGAAAGGGATATTGACATTATCAGTACAGACGTCTAGGTATCTGAAAACTGACAAGATCAACAGAAAACATAAGAAATTACCTTAATAAAACATAAAACACTGATAACTCTTCAGTGGATATATACATCAAATTACGTATTAAAACATACAATCTCTTAACATTGTTTAAAACACGACATTACCAATAGCAATCCTACCAATAACATTAGTCTATCTTAATGTTGACTCTATAAATTGAACATATATTCAAACTGAAATATATATATATATATATATATATATATATATATATGTATGTATGTATACTGTATTTGTATAGACCAATCACAGAAACTGTATCTAAACACAGGGCAATCCTAAAATTAATCTTTAAAAATGTATGTTTTAAATTGGCTTAAAAATCAGATTAGAAACTTGCTGGTCATTTTACAAAATAAAAAATAAAATAAAATTTATTTCTGTATTTTGAAGAAAATCGTGTTCAAAACTTATGTAACTAATACAAAATTTTTGTAACTTAAAACTCATTTCTAGGCAGACATCTTCTGGTTCAGCCTGCAAGTACCCAGCCACCAGAAGAGAAGGTAGGCAGGCACTTTCCCTAACTCTCCCACCAGAACACCCCATTCCTCCAAACCTAAATCTACCATGATCTCTCCATAACCTGTCCCTCCCACCCATCCCCCACCTTGGCCTGCCTGAGTCCAACACACCAACTGAGGCAGACATCTTCTGATCTAGCCTACAACTACCCAGCCACCAGACGAGAAAGCAGGCAGACTTCTTGCCCAACCCTCCCACTAGATCACCCCTTCCCAACAAACCCCAATCCACCACAACCCCCCAACACCAGCTCCCTTCCACCCTTCCTGGCCTCTGCCTCCATGAGTCTCACGTACCAACTTGAGCAGACATCTCCCACACTATAGTTCAATGGGGCAACCAGCAGAACAGGTAGGAAATACGCTTGCTCAGTTTTCCCTTTAGAACAAGCTGTGCCCCCCAAAACTCAACCCACTGCCATCTTCCCACCACTCATATCAACCATCTCCACCACTGCCACTCACCCAAGTCCCAGATACGAACTAAGCCAGATATCCTCACACGCCATGAGGAGACAATGCAGCCAGCCAGAAGAACCGGTATGGGGCCTGCAAACTCTGTATCTCAACCCCCATCCTGGGCAGAGACTCCCTGCTTGACAATGGGGCCACAAAAAACAGAAGATCAGAGGGGAAAAAGAAGCTGAGGAACAAGATACTCATCTAATAAAAGAAAAACAGATGAATTTGGCACCTAAACCTAGAATCACCCAAAGCCCAAATGACAAAACACCAGCCCAAGAACACAGTCAACAACCAGGGCGATATGGCACCTCCAACTGTTCTTCTACAAAAACCCCCGGACACACTGACACAGATGAAAGAGAAGAAAAAGACCTTACACCAACCTTATGAAGACAATAGAGGTCCTTAAAGAGGAAATGAATAAATCCCTCAAAGAAACCGATGAAAAGAGAAACAAACAATTGGAGGAACTGAGTAAACTCATCAGAGAAAAACACAGGAAAACACCAACAGACAATGAGAAGAAATGGGTAAATCCCTGAAAGAAAGCCAAGAAAAAGCAAACAACGGAATGTTCGATGAAAATGACTCCAAAACAAATCCAAACCTATGGGACACAATGAAAGCAGGGCTAAGAGGAAAATGCATAGCACAACGTGCCCATCAAATAATCAAACTGAGGGCTGAAATCAATAAAATAGAAACGAAGATGCACTTTTAAATTAGTTAACATTTTGGTTAGGCCTGCTTGAGATAAAGACCTCCATAAGGTCTTTAAGGATTTAAGGTCTATAAGGATTGTTTCTTTTTCTTTCTTTCCTGTCCCCAGTTCTACAATAAATTAATAAAATTCTGCATTTTGGCTAGCTACGTTTTCAAAGGCAGGAAATAAACAAAACACAGACTCTGAAGCTCATATATATTAATACAGTCTAAAAATCAATCATAAATATTCATTGTCACATTTCAAATTAGACATGCCAAGAATTGTAATTTTAGCACACTTTAAGTTCAGAAAGAAATTTAAAAATGAGTGGCCAGAGGCTGGTTACTCAGTTATTTTTAAGAATTCCAGGGGAAGATTAGCTTTTCCAGGTTCTACTTTAGAATCCATCGTACCTTTACAAAAGATGAGTCTGTTAGAATTCTCCCTAGAGGGCACCAATATAGAATCCACTTGACATTTTCCATGGTTATATAGATCACAGTAGACATGCAAACCCTTTGTTTCTCTATCTCAAATGTTTCAACAGAAGCTTTTTGACTCAGCAGAGTCAAAAAGACAAATACATTTTAACATTTCCTGACATATGGGAGACACTCAGTGTTCAACAGATCTCCAAATTTGTTCAAAAGAACTTTCAAGCTGACAAAGCCTGTCACAGAAACTGCAATAGCCCAAGTAGTTCAAAACAGCTCAGAAATCCAAAATATAAAGCTAGTCACCAAATGATAGTACTGAGAAAAAAGTTCAAAAAGACTCAAATTGTTCAAAGTGGCTTCAAAGGTAAAAGAAAGGCAAGGCACCAGGTACACCAAGCAGGGAGGAGCAGAGCGAGGAGCAGAATCTACCCATCTGCCTGTCTACCTGTCTGTCTGTCTGTCTGTCTATATGTATATGTCTATAGGTAAATATATATGTGTGTATTGGTCTATATATAATATGTATATATATTATATATGTATATATGTGAATATATATTATATAGTACATATGTGTATACACACTATGTAGTAAGTATGTGTGTAGTGCATATATAATTATTAGTGTGTGTGTGTGTGTGTGTGTGTGTGTGTGTAGTATGTGCATGTGTAACCTGCTGAGACCATTTATTGTTGCTCTTATGTACATGTGTTCAGGATTAACCACTTGGGTCTGGAAAACCTATTGTGGAATTTGTCCTCGGAGAAAATGGATTCTCATTCTGTCAGTCATCATGTATTATTTGTACCTGCACATCTTTATTAAGGGCAGGGCCTTGTGAAACTTCCTTCACCCATGTTGGTATGTCCATTGGTGTGGCCCTTATGCATGTATATTTCTGGGATTAATACTTGATCAACATTAATAATTTTCTCTAAATATATTTCTAGATCCCTTGTCTCAACACACTTCAAAACACAGCACAAACTTTATGGCTAAAAAGTAGGTGGAATAATTTTACAAAAGTTAATATAGCCAGATATGTTTCTTTTAACAAAATATATAACATTTAACTTATTTGAACTTAGTAGAAAATATCCAATGTTTATAAAAGAAAAAGAAAAATGATGGGACAACCAAAAGAAATATAACATTTTAGATTAATAATTCTTTCTCATTGAAAATTGATGCGTTCTCTTTAATGTTAAATATTTATTAAGGTTTAATAAATATAACACCGTAATTTATGTGTGTTTGATGATCTCAAACAGATGTGGATTTTCTCTTGTTTGTGTTCCTACGTGCTTCCAGGACAGCATTTCTCAGACATTTTTATTTGTACCTCTTCACACACTCTTACAAATTTGGAAAAGCAGAAATATCTATTTATTGGCCCGTCTTTCTTATATTTACTTTTACTTACCCATTCAGAACTCAAAACTTAATTGTTTATTAATTCCTGCAGAATAAAAATAATATACTCAACAATGAAAAAAATTTTATTCTCCTAAAATACCCTGTGAAAGCAAACAAAAAGTGTTGCAAAAAATAACCTTATTTTACATTTATCTACATCTGCTGATGCTAATTGGTAAAATGCAATGGGAGTCTACCTCTCTGAAATCAGTTCATTGTGAGGTATTATTTTAATTGTATGTAATATGAAAATTCAGTTTCCTGAGACAATCAAAAAGAGAGTTGGATTAATTTTTTGAGTTTAATAAATCATCATGGTTTATTTAACAAGGTGTGTGTGCGGTGATATGAAGACTGATATACAATCAATAGTTCTTAATTTTTTCCCATAGATCTCTGTTATTGTTCTATGCTGTGGATCACCAAGAGAGACAAGGAGGCATTCTCATACATGCAAACTCTGCCAGACCTCAGCAGACAGAACCACCGTTTGGCCAGTGCCGTACTCAATCAACAGTGGAACCCCAAGCCTCTGAGCTCAGGTGATTTATTGAGTCAGAACTCCTCAGGTGCAGATCATAAGCAATCAAACACCTCCCACACACACAGAAACCCAACACCTGCAGACAATACAAAATGCCAAGGCCTATGCATCCCTTTTTCCAATGATGCACAAAAACAATTATTTTAAACATAACTACAAATAAACTTCCATAACAGATCTCCATCTTCTTTCTTGGTTGAATAAGGCAATTTGGGGTTTATATAAACACATTCTTTATAATGGACTTCTTCACCAAAAAACTAGAATACAAATAGCACTAAACATTTAGTAAATAAGTCACAGACCAAGAAGTTCTATCGTAAAGTTTTGAAATCTAATGTCAAAAAATTACTGAAACGATAAGAGTGACTGATATGCAATGTTTCCATGTGTCCTCAACTGCCTTAAGAGAATATTTAGTTTCCTTTTTACTTTGACCTACAAGCGAAAGCCCAAAGAGAGCTCTATTGTCTGTTGTTGAGTTTCAGTACCTGTGCAAAATACTTCCTTGAAAGCTCGGAGTTTGCAAGTCCTATTTGGTGTATTTGACTTCTACATACTGCTGACAATGTAAGAGTTTATGTGGATTAATCAGCAGCAGCTCCTCTAAGCAAAAGACTGCTTTTGCATAGTCATGTTTATTGTTATAAAGTTCTGCAAGTTCATGTCAGGCTTCTTAGTCTCCAACAAATTGTTTCAGAAGACACTTAATCAGCTCTCAAATGGCCTCTACATTTTCCCCCTGGGCTTTTTGAATGGCAATCTTATGCTTTCTCGTAGCAGTGTAAGTTGAATCTTCTTGCAAAATTCAATCATACAGTTATTATCAATATCATCATATTTTTCCATAGCTTCCACTCACATACTTGTCAATCACCTGACTCTGTAACTGTCAGGTAATTGTCTTCTTCACTGCTGAAGACAAAGCAATGCCTAGTCATCCCAAACGTAGTCTGGGGCTGCAAGCATCGCCTGCTTCTATGTGGTCCAAATATCATCCCCAATCTTAGAAACATAATCATTAACAAATTCTTCTCCAACTCTCATAATTTTTTCAATATTTCTTGAGTTTTCTTCTCTCCATTTTCTCACATTTTTTCCCAAGTCACATAGTAACTTTCTGTGGCCTTTGCTATCTTCATCTTCCTTAGAGGCAGTGGGAAGAAAGAGCTGAGAATTGGTTTTCAGCAGTCATTTTTACATAATGATAATATCTTTTGATTCTTAACTAAAATGAGCAAGAGTGGTGAATTGAAAGATGGGATCAGCGTAGTCTGGAATTAAGCATGCCTTAATTCCTTAAGTATCCTCTGTTACATTAAAATTATCACTGATTTAGGTTGCAAATGAATCTTGTTCATTGAGTTATGCAGTATCTTCTCAATGGTGGCATATAACATTATGCAGCACCAAACAATCATATCCGTTAATACACTACCAACTGCAGCAAAACTTCCTTTAATGCTAGGAAGCTATGGAGCCAATGGCGGGAGACACAGTTGTTCTAAATTTTAAATTTCACAGGATGCTAGTATTGTATCCTTTGCAACAAAATTGCATTCCCTGAAGCAACTGTCTCACTTGGCTTCTGAAGAAATACTGGCCAAACCTCCAAGTCTGAGAAAAACACTGTCTGTACATTAGCAATTTTTAAAGAAAAGTTGATACCCAGTGAAAAAGACCCAGATCACTTTGCAATTCAAATAATCCCATGAATGGTTTTCTTCTACAACTCAGTCCCTATTTGATGTCTCATAATCCACTAAAATGAATAATAAGTATATTTCAATGTTGAATGTTAACAAACCTGACAATGTATGGAGCCATACTTTAAAATCAAGCCGTTTCTTGTAAGTACACGGCAATGGGTATAGGAGCGAGAAGTGGAGTTTGTGTTACCGGACGTGGGATGGGCTGGTGCCAGCGGTCGATCTGCCGTTTTGTGTTACCAATCCAAATGTCAGCTCAATGAAAGAGGCAAACACTGTCTTGGTGATATTTTGAAAATGATCCTGGAATAGTCTTGTGGATCCTATGATCCGTCTTTGGAGACCTATGGCCTGGAATCATGATTCCTACGTCCAAAGCAGCTTTGCCTGTCTTTTCATCAGTACATTTTTTTAGATAAGTTTCTGATATTTTCTGGCAGTGTTATACAATGAACCGTTTTTTCTATATTTATTATTTTTTACCTCTATTTTATTTCCTTTACATATATCTTCTTCCTTCTCATGAGTATTTTCAATTAAGACACCTGAAATGCATTTCATTGCTCTTGACTTTCAATGACTTAACCAGGACATTTAACTGATTGGGAAAGTTTCTGCTGTTTAATCACCTTTCTGTCCTGTGTGCCCGCTTCTCTTCAGATAAGCCATCATGCGGTGGTTCGTCTGTCCGGTTCTATTATTTTCACTCTGCCTTCACTAACATGCTTTCACTCCTACATATTATCAGAGTATGTACCCTACTATTTCCCGACTCTGGTTTATGGTTGACGTGCCACTTCCACCCCATTTGAAACTTTACCTTGAAAATCTCTCCCTTTGTGTGGTTTGTAACTTTTGTCTTTGGAATTCTATTTACTTCATTACATAATAAAATTATTCTTTATGTGGTGAGTTTCCTTACCATACAAGAAGAATATTTACTGTAGAAAATCTTAACTGCGCACTTTCCAACTGTATCCAGAGTCACAAACTTCCCACATGACCCTCCCGTGTCTGTCTTCTTCCCCTCCTCCATCTCCTCTTAGTTTTGATTCTTTTGAGTATTTGTTGCTTTTTCATCTCCTGTTCATAATGTCTTTTCCAGCATTTAATTTGCTCAGGTTTCCCTTAGCAGCATGTCTAAAGAATGCTTAGCTTTCTCTCCACATTTCTGTTGGAAGATTGTCTACTTGGGTTCTATTTGAAATTATGCAGCCAACAGGGCGGGAACTCTGAAAACAGTAACCTTGCACCATCATATACATACACATGCACACATATATACATATATACAGAGAGAGAGAAACAGAGAGAGAGAGAGAGACAGAGAGAGATCTCCAGGGTCTCTAATTTTTAACTTTAAGCCTCTCTACTGTTTTACTCAAATGCTTTCTGAGTTTGAAAAATGTTGCTGAAGTTTCTTAGAAGGTTGTCACAAATGTATTTCTTTATTCTCTTTTGGAGGGCAGGAAGGTGACTTCTTGGCTGCATAGGTCATGGCACAATCTTTCTGTTTATAATTTACACTTGTGACCAGCCCCATTTTGGGTTTTGCTGTTACTTTTAACAGTTTAATTTATTGTCACTCACAAATTCATTTCATCATATATTAAGGGAGGTAATTTCGCAGCTCAGGGCTCTTACATCCTGTGACATCCCTGTTAGTCTTTGGTATGTAATACCTCCACTTGACTCTCCAGTTGCTTGTGACTGGGTCTATGGTAGTTTACTTGAAAAGAGGTTCAGGAACTTCTAAGGGCTTTTCTTTTTTAAGTATAAAAGGTGTTCATTTCTATTTTTTAACTGACTTTTTTTCATTATGTAACCACAAGTAGAATTGCATTGGCTCCTATTTTTTTTCCAACTTGTCTCTAGTTTGGCAAACATCTTATAGCCCTTCTTATGCCCCTCTGCCGAATGCTTAAATGTCTGGAGCAATGATTATGAATTAGAGCTACTCATGTGAGGTTTCAGGATTTCCTCTCTAGTATCAAATTTTACTTTCTTCTCTCAGCAGGTTAAGATCCAGATTCCATGAGGCCCAAAATTCCTACTTCCCAGTTACTGCACCTATTCTTTAATTTATGTATGTAAAGGAATGCAGTATTATATTAAAGAATAAAGAACTTGGAAATAATGCATGTTATTGAACAGCCCTACAGATTAAACTCCATTACTGCTTTGGTTGTCATGAAAAGAGTTTGACCAAACTCCCTTCCAAGCTTGTTTCATGGAAATTTTGCCAAGAGTAACAGATTTTGCCTGCTCTTTTACACTCTCTCTCTCTGTCTCTGTCTGTTTCTGTCTGTCTCTGTCTCTGTGTGTGTGTGTGTGTGTGTGTGTGTGTGTCTGTCTGTCTGTCTGTCTGTCTGTCTGTCTGTCTGTCTATACGTGTAGTATATGTGCAGAGTACACAGTGTGTGAGTGTATGAGCCCATTCATGTTCCTGTGGTGGTCAGAGTAGAATGTAGCGTGTACTCTTCTGTCATTCTCTGACATATTGCCTTGATGATAGTATCTGTCACTAAACTGGAAGCTCCCTGTTTCAGCTATGCTGGCTGACCGAAAAGCTCTCAGAATCCACCTGTCTCTGCACCGTCAATGCTGGTTTCATCACCATGTTCAGCCATGATAACCTTTTCTGTGAATGCTGGAGATTCAAACTGAAATCTTCATGCTTGCACAGAAAGTGCCCTTACCCACTGAGCATCTCCCCAAGTCTAAAGGGTAGCAGTTTTAAGCAGACTTAGGCTAAGGCATGCGTAGCTCTTAACTAATTGGATGCCCTGAGGTCTTGTTCTAGTCTGTTAGGCCCAGAGACATGCTTCAGCTTTCTGTTTTGCATGTATGAATTGGCTTTCTAATTACTCTCATAGGCTTTGGGCTCTCCTTTGCCTCAACATGCTTAGTGCATAACTACATACTACACTGGCTTTTACCTTTCCAATTTTTCGTTGGGCTGCATGCTTTGTCTCATTAGAAACACTAGCCTGGCCCATGATATCAACATTGAACATGTAACATTCTTCAGTTTCCTGAAGTTTCTCACTGTAATTCACTGTAGTTTAGTGGTCTAGACATTGACACCTGATCAGATTAAGAGTTAAAAAAAAAGTTTTAAAAGTTCTAACTTTCTTTGCACAGTCAGTGAGATATTTGGTTGAAGTCAAACTTACCTGTTGAAGTCATATTCACAGACAGCACCAGGGCAAACCCTACTTCCTAACTATTGTCTGCTCTTCTAAAGAGGTTGCATGTGCATTAAGGTAAAGCTCATAAGTTGGGAACAAGAATATCCAACTACCTATCACAGACATCGAGGGATTTTTATTTAAGTAATACACCATTGTGTTTTATCTGTCTTTCTGAGATCTTTAAATATGATAACTTCTTACATCCTTGATATATGCATCAATACATAATTTCAGACAGCAAGAGGAGTTGTGACAGGCTTTGAGTCATATCATAATAAATTAGAAATCCATCTACTTTTCTAAAAGTTTTCTCAACTTTCAGTATCTGTGAAACAGTGATTATGTGGTCCTTCATGGAGGAGTAGGGTTGATTTGCATGATGGTGAATTCTATGTACGTCTTGACTAGGCCACAAAGTGTCCAGACATTTGGCCAAACATTACTGTGCTACTGAATAAGATGAACACTGAAATTTGGTAGGCTCACGAAAGCATGTTGTTCCTACAATATGAACAGAAAGACTGACCTTCATCAAGAAAGAGAAAAATCCCTTTTAATGATCATCATATTGGAATATTGGCCTTTGACCCATCTACTAGTCTGTGACTTACAACTTGAACCTGAACTGGGCCAGTGACTAGATAGATTTGGTGATTGAAAGGTACCTGCACAATTATGTAAGCTAATTCTTCATAAATGTGTCTTTCCTTGTCTCTGTCTCAATGCAGATATTGATATAGAGATATAGAAACATTTCTATCTTCTCTTGTCTCTGTTTTTCATAGATACTGGGTTGTGCAACCTGTCAATTCATCTGTAATGGGAAAAGGTGAGCATGTCTAGCAGGGCAAAGGTCACCTGTTAAGAAGGAACTTATACTAATTCGTTTTGTGGCAAGTGCAAAGCTTCACATTAGACATGACGGCTCCAAGGACATAGGAAGCCATGTTGAACTTTCTAGTTAATCGCATTTTACAACCTTATGCCTGTTGAGGCATTAGAGAACAAAATACAATGAAATGATAAATTACAGTGAGGAAGCGAGACAGAGAAAATATGACATATTATATCATGGTCTAGGCTAGTGTTTTTCACAGAAACAGAAAGTATCTAGCCCACGGAAAAACGGGAGAGGCAAAAGCCAGTGTGGTGTTTAGACATATGCCAAGTAAGTTGAGTCACAGAAAAATTATGAGCCTGAGGTTTCAGGTAAATAAACATACTCGATTTCACTACCCATTATATTTCCAGAAATAATAGTCTCTGCTGCAGGAAGAAGTTTTTTTGATAAAGGGTGTGATGACTGGCCTTGGCTATCAACCTGACTCCATCTGACATCAACTGTAGCTCAGGATGCTGAAAAATCCCCATGAGAAATTTTCTTAATCAGATAATTTGAAGAGGGAAGGCCCATGCTAAATTTGAGCCACGTCTTGTGAGGGAAGCCCAGATAAAAGAATGCTGGAGAAAGAAAATTTGTGTTTGGCCTGCCTGCCCTCACTCTGGCTACCGAGTTCATCCGCCCTGTTACTGAGGCACTCCTTCTTTGGTATTAAAACTAACTTCTTTGATATTCCAATGTGGATTCAAGATTCTACATTCAGAAGTCTAACGCCAGACTGGTAATGCAGAGGCATCCAGCCTTGTTAAACAAACAAGCACCGGATTCTCTGCCTTTCTGTTGTGAGACAGCCACAGTTTGTCTACCTGGACCACATCTTGTAAGCCAATCTGATAAATACCTCTTTATTTACATTCTCATTGTGTTTATCATTCTATAATAAATAAAAATAAACTCACTCTATCAATCTTGTCGCTTAGAGAACCCAAAACAACACAAGAGATGAGAGCTAAACTTATCTGTCAGCATATAGATACATACTTAGAAAGCAGTTAAGAATTATAATCGTTTGGGAAAGTGGCAGTAGTACGATCTCTAAAATCCATGACCTCGCCAGCACTCCACAGGTGATTGGCTAGATTTAAAGTGCTGGGAATGATCCCTCCTGTTGTGTAAGCCTTACAGCCAACTATACTATTGTTGGTTACTGCCAAGATATAAGTGCCACTCTTGCACCTTTAAGAGCTTCTTGTCATTCTGGTCATTGTTGTGGTGCACAGGTATCACAGCAAGGTAGGATTATTGATTGCTATTTTTCCCTGGAAAACGTGCATATCACCTTCTAGTACTACAAAAGCTAGTACTCAGAGAGGAAGCTTTTACATCATATCCAGAAAACCACAACTAGTCCAAATGAAAAGAACAACTGACTGGGGCCCAGACTTAACTGACACATCTACAACACATGACAACATCTACAAAGCTCAAGGAGCATAGTGGACAGGGGGTGGAAAGATTTTAAGAGCCAGAGGACCAATAAGTCTGCTACAAGATTGTATCTTCTAGATATGACAATGTTAGGGAATCTGCATTCATGACATTTCAACAATTTGAATATCTGAACAAGTTCTGAACAATGGCAATACCAGCTTATATGCCAACACGGTGAAGAAAATCTCCCAGGGGCCCAACTCCTATATTAAGAATTTAGACTATGAGGGAGAATTAGTCTTCTTCAGGGATGAGCCCCCAAAATGGTTATCTAATACCAACTAGTCATCCCTAAAAATGTACACATACTGCTAACACTAAATGAAATCAGCAGGTTGCATTTATACACTTATTCACACACATACACACACGTGTGTGAGTGTGTGTGTGTGTGTGTCTGTGTGTGTGACAGTAACAATTAAAAAGGCCATTAATTTGAGAGGGATTCTGGGGCTGGTCATAGGTCATGTGAGGTCTTCAAGAAGAAGGGTAAAGATGGAAAATGATGTAATTGTAGTTTAATTAAAAATTAAAATAATATAAAAATAAAATAATGAATCCCTTGTGCACATCACAATGGGCTTCTTAAAAGCCTAGGGTTTCCCAAGAAAATGAAGGTAAATACAGTGTTGGGGTATGGGGGCCCTTTAGAAAGTGCCCTAGATCTTAAAGGAATTTGATTTTCAATATCCAGGGACTTTTTTGGCCATGGACTGAATATTTACCTCATGAATCTCTGTCTTCATTTTTGTAAGCTAATACACACACATCCAGACACAGTTTTAATAACATCTAACAACAACTGGCTAATGACAGCCGTGGTAAGGAAGCCTGGCAACATTACAAATCAGTAATGAGAAAGGACAAAACCAAAGGAACTCATCCAGGGCTGTCATCCAGAGCTCATCCAGAGTAAATCACTTATGGGAACATCAAGTCCTAATTGTAAAAACATTACATATTGATAAACCCTCTGGTGTCCCCAGAAGATGGTATTGTTGGTGGACATCTAGCAGCCTGCCACCAAGAATAGAAAATATAGCTGTAACCCAATGTTGAGCTACCAGTACAAAATTATATCTCAAGCCTGGCAGGTATTCAGGGTAGGAACCTGGAGGCAGAAATTGAGGCATGCGGGAATGCTCAGCTTACTGACTTGTTCAGTTTGCTTTCTTATGTAACTCAGAACAACCTGCCTAGAAGTGATCACCTCTAGTATACGGGCCCACCCACATCAATACTTAATGAAGAAATGCCCTATAAACTCCCCTACAGGCAATCTGATAGAGGCATTTTCTCAACTAAGTTTTTCCCCCAGGTAACTCTAGCTTGTGGCTCCAAACTTCAAAGATACTTTCAAAGATAAGACACACACACGCACACCAAACAACCAAACAAACAAAACAGAACAATGACAACACAAACACCTTGATCCAAGCTCTTTAGACTTTTAATGAAACCTTTTTCTGTGTAATGTGGAGAAACTGAAGGTCGGTTTTGTGCTGATATCAGAGATATCTACCTGAATATACAGCAGGGAGTTTTTGATGGAAGTTAGAGTAAAAAAAAACAAGGAAACTACACTCCCATCTTCTCCCAAAAGAGAAGGCACTGCATTGCATTTCTGACCACCCACATCCTTGTATGGATGAAGGATGGACTGTTAGAAAATTTGCAGGACCTGTCGCATCATGGTTTGCATTTAAGTTTGCCTGTCATTGTAGAATCAAAGGCTTTCTTTTTTGTAACAGTAAATTATTTCTGGAAAGATAGAAAACAGTTGGTTTGATCCTCTGAAATTCTAATGTGAAGCTAGTGAATGGTTTTGATGACACGGCACAGTCTTGTGAGGGAATTAAGCTAGCATTTGCCTTCCATTCTACCTGGGCAGTTTTTCATAGCACCGGTGGGCCGGGGAGGGGGGGTGCGGGGAGGGGCTGCGTGCTTGTGTGTGCATGTGCTTGTGGAGGCTCTAGGTCGATGTTGGCGTCTTCCTCAATCCCTCTCCTCTTTATAGATTGAGGCTTTATCTCTCCCCAAACTGGGATCTCACTATTTTGGCTAGTCTCTCTAGCTGGCTTGCGCCAGAGATTTCTGTTTGAATTTCCTGTAGCCTTAGATTACAGGTGGGTTACTATGTTCACCTGGCTCTCAAATGGGTTTGGGGAATCTAAAACCTGTTCTCACACTTGCTCACAATTGATTACCCACTAAGCCATCTCCCGAGCCCAATAATTAAAAAGAAAAACAAAAAATTTCTCAAGTTGTCAGTCAACTTGAAGGTGATCCATGTTCGTACTGGAAGATTTCAGTGCAGGTTTCAAAAGATTGAAAACTGTTTCCATTGTTTGTCTTTTCTTAGTTGCACAGTTATGTTTATATTTCTCAAAGGAAATAAATGGTGGCTGTGTGATCTAGGCTGTAGAACAGAAAATCTTCTCACTCTGTGTCTGTGGAGCACTAGAGACGAAGCATGGATGTTTAGCCCTGGTGTCCTTAAAACTGGTGTGCTGGTGTGAAAAGGTGTGGCTTGTGAACGAACACGTGGAGATTTTAATACAGCAGCTAGTATTGGAAGAAATCAGTGACAGTGACGAGCGGGCTTCTCAGAGCACGCTGCCTTGGCCCAGTGAAGGAAGGGAGATGCGTGCCCACAGGGAAACGTGGACAGTCTAACTCGGTGGTATTCCTCCCTGGTGGCCTTTTCGTATGTGGCTCATCCATCCCTGAGCAATTGTTGATGTACAAGTTCCCGGAAGCAAGAAGGAGATAAATGCAAAGTGAAATGTGGGACTTCCAGTGAATTAGAGCATCTACCAGTGTGGTCGGTTCTCAATTGAAAAGTAATCTTAATTAAAAAGAAGGGAGAACTCGTGCTGCTGCCATAATCAAATCCAGGGTCTCCAGGCTGACACAGAGGAAGCTGCGCTGCTGTGATGAGGTCAAGATATGGCAGGTTTTCATCCTAGGTCTCTGCTTACAATCATCTGTTTGTTTATACCCTCACTGCCTTCCAAAACATGGAGGCCGATTAATCCTGGCTCATTTGAATTTGCGTATGTTCCATCTATTTATATTAGAGATAGAGGTTTGGGTCTAAAAACACCCCCTCCACGCTTGTTCCTCAGGAGAGAAACCAAAAAATCTGGCTGACTGATAGCTCCCTGACTCCTAAGTCCGTCTAGCTGGCACAGGAACCGGGACAAGAAGCTGTAATAGAAGTGTATCAATGGACCCTGAGAAATTCAGTTTCTGTAGGCCTAAAAGGTGACTAGAAAATAGTCCGCAGCTGTCAGCGTAACTAAAATTCAGCTAGGAGGACATTTTCCTTCTTTATTAAATATTAAACCATGTTGGAAGAAGTGGGGATGTGGTTCTGGCACTCATACTAAACAAATGCTGGCATGTTAGCGTATTTTGTTATTCCTCAAATAGCTATAATTTAAACTCTCTAGCTTAGGTTTCCACTCTCTTCTTCCATGTTTGCTTTTCACCCTCATATTGCCATTGAGAAGCATGTGCGTAAGACTGCTAGACATGTGCAAAATTTTATGCATACATCTATGTACACTATGTGTTTTCCTGTAAAGTGCAATTCAATCATATAAAGAAAATGTGCTTATGGAACCACAGGGAGACACACAGACTGTTCGCTACAGCCTGGCTCATAGCGAAGAATTAAAAACCAGTTTACTTAGCAATAAAGACTTGCTAAAATGGCTTATTTGAGCCATGAAATATTTTATAGTAGTTAGAATGAATGCCTAATTTACTATAGACATAAGTACTGATGGAAATTCATTTCAAAAATATAATTTTGAACAAAAAAGTTACATTTGGATTTTTTTAAGTGGATGGTAACAGAAAGGGAGAGAGGCAGGATCCTTTCGCCTTGCCCCAGAGTCTGAGCTTGGGGGGTGGGGGTGAAACTGGAAGAAGCTCACAGAGAGCACTTAGATTCCCTGTCCCTAAGTCCTTCACCCATGACATATTCAAAGCTCTTATAGTTCTGTGCTTTTCTGTTTTACCTTCAGGGCCATGGTCTGTGTGCTCACTTGATTAGTTGTAGGTGAATTTTGGTTCTTAGGTTAAGTCCCTTTTCATGTTTACTGTGGCTACAGATATGTCATTGCTTCCAAGCAAATTGTGGGACTGTTCGGAAACCTGTTCTTTTCCACTGAAGTGTTCTTGCATATTTTCCAGAAAGCTTCTGGGCATAATCTTGATCGTCAGTTTCTGGGATTTACATGCTGCTCCGTTGCTTTGTCAGCACCTCTACGATACATGGCACCAGGAGTGCTGTGGCCAGATGTTGTCAAATAGCATGTAATGTAAATCTCACATTTCATTCTTTCCTTACACACTGTATATGTACTGATCTTATTCAGATCTACAGACATGTTATTAAAGGTATCGGCAAGATTGTGCATCCGTTTGGGAAAAACTGCCTTCCTTACCATATTGCAACCTTCATTATTGAATGTAGTGTCTTTCAGTTTGCTTGGTCTCGGGTTTCTTTCCTTAGTGCTAGCGGTTTTCAACATACATACAAAGCATATACATGTATGTGATATTTACATATAAATATTTCATTTATGAAAGGAGATTATAAATTATACCTTAAAAGCATTTGTGTCCCATTTTATTCTTTATTTTTTATTTATTTTTTAAATGCACATCTTTTCCCTGTGAAACGTGGCTAGCTCATGTATCATTTCCGAGAATGTTGTTTTGTTTTGTGAATCCTTTGAGACTTTCCAAGTGAACAGAATGAACCATCATGCCAGCAGTATCATCATCATCATCATCATCCTCATCACTCCTTACAGTCATTACTGTAATAATTTTCCATCATCATCATCATCATCACTATCATCCTCACCACCACCGTCAAACTCATTCCCATGATCATCATTATCACGGTCACCATCATTCTCATAGTCCCAACCACCATCACCACCATCATCCTCATCATAGTCAGAATGTTTTAATGTCCTTTCAGTCCTGATCTTTGTGGCCTGGATCTCCATTGGCTGGAACTTCTGGTATACTACTAAATCAATGTTCTTGTCTGTTATAAAGGAAACTGTAAATATTTCAAACTAATTTCTTATAAACTTATAAACTGTTTTCTCCCAGAAAACACATAAGCCTAAAGACTTTTTTATTTTGAGACAAGGTTTCTCTGTGCAGCCCTGACTGTCCTGGAACTCAATTTGTGGACCAAGTTGGTCTCAAACTCAGAGATCCTCCTGCATCTGCCTCCTGAGTGCTGGGATCAAAGGCCTACACCACCATGACTGGTAACCTGAAGATTTTTTTTTAATGAGGTAGAAATCACCATTTTCCTTGGAGTTTTGTGGTTGTTCAAATTTTTGCCCTGTGTCTTAATGAGTTGTGCCTAGTTGAGAGCAGGCACCATTCTAGAAACTTCTCTTGAGGGACAGTGATGTCCAAGAGCATGAAGGCATTACAGTCAGGAGAATAGAGCATCGAGAGGAGAACCAGAGAAAATCACGAAGGAAAGTCACCCCCTAAATGAACGTATTTCACTTTGCCCAAGTCAAAACAGCTTCTTCCGGGAAGTGGCCTTCCATAATCCTGTTTGGAATTCTCCATATTGCATGAGTTCAAATTCTAACTCTGCTAATTGGTAAGATGATATTAGTCAAGTTACTTAATGATTCTGTGCCTCAGTTCTCTCTATATAAAACTGAAGATAATTTTTCCTTATATATATTTGTGATGATTTCAGAGATGATACCTAAAATTATTTCAGCACACTACTTGATGGACAGCCCACTTGTCCAGCATGGTTTGTTAAGAAGATACTTTTACCTATTGAATCCCTTTAGCATATCTTTAGAAGAGCTTGTGGCATGTGTGTGGGCGTAATTTTAGCCTTTCCTCATTTCCACCCATCTGCTGCTTTTGCTTTTGCAAATAGTATGCTGTCTATTGCTGCTGTCGATTTCAGAGTCAGTCTGGAAATCAGAAAGCCCAAGCAAGTCCTCTCTGTAATGTTAATCTTCCGCCTTATTGTTTGCTATTTTAGGTAGTTTGCATTTCCATGTAAAATTTACTTTTAGCTTGCCATTCTGCCATTTAGTTTTAAAACAGTCAGGTGTTGTTCTGTGTAATAGAACACCTACAAATGACCGAGGAAGACAAGGAGGCATTCTCATAGGTGCAAGCCCTGCCCAGACCTCAGCAGAGGGAACCACCATCATGGCCAATGCCATATTCACAGGGGAACCCAGAGCATCTGAGCTCAGGTGTTTTTATTCTTTCAGAACTCCTCAGGTATTCTACTGATATCACATGCAAATCATGAGCAATTAAACAACCCCCACAGAAATCCAACACCTGCAGACAATAAAAAATGCCAAGGCCTAAGCAACCCTTCACCCAACAGTGCACAAAACAATTATTTTAAACACAACTAAAAATAAACTTCTACAAAAGAGAAGCATGCTCCAAAAGCGTTAGGAAGTGCCATTCCCCCATACGTCTCTGAAAGCAAGTCTTGCAGTTGTAGGGGCCTCACTGCACAAACAGAGCATACAAGTTTACAATATCTGGCTTAAATATTCCATTACAGACCCAAGGGATATATGATGGCACATACCTGTAATTTCAGCACACAGGAGGCTGAGGCAGGAAGGTAACAAGTTCAAGGCCAACCTGTGCTATATAGAGAGAGAGACTATTGATTAGGGGGGGGAGGACTTTTTAGTACGTTGGGAAACTTTCTATTGGTATATTTTCTTTAAAATAGAAGTGATTATCATAGGATGAAATCTCTGATTCATTATTAGGAACATATAATGTTTGATACATTCCATGGCACCTACTAATCCTTTCCTAAAAGTTAGTTACTTTGTTACTATCAACTTAGGTTTCTAAGTTGTCTTTGCCGTAACATAGGGAGCTGGGTTGACCTGTAAATTTGGGGTATGGTAACCTATAATTCTGACTACTGCTAGTACTTGCTTCGTTGAGTTTCTACTGCTGTGATAAGCGCCATGATCAAAAGCAACTTGGTGAGGAAAGGCTTTACTCCAAATTACAGCTTATACTTCATGATCCAGGGGAGTCAGCAGAGGAATTCAAGGCAGAAACCTGGAGAGAGGAACTGAAGCAGAGGCCATGAAGAAATACTGCTTACCTGCTTCCTTTCCATAGCTTGTTCAGCCTGCTTTCTTACCGCACCCAGGACCACTATCCCAGAGGTGGCAATGCCAACAATGCCCACAGTGATCTGGGCCCTCCCACATCAATTATTTATCAAGAACACACTCCACAGTCTTGCTCACAGTGTATTCTGGTGGGATCATTTTCTCGATTGAGGTTCCCTGTCCCCATAAAACTCTAGCTTGTGTCATTTTGGCATAAATCTAGCCCATTTAGGCAAGCTATAGAGTAAAAAGTTCTGGAGATAGAGGTATTGATGTAGGTGGGGGCTATCGCTTGGTAGCAGAGTGCTTATCTAGTTTGTGCAGGGTCTCAGATTCAGATTCAACCTCCCTACTGAAAAAGAAAGAAAGAAAGAAAGAAAAAGAAAGAAAGAAAGAAAGAAAGAAAGAAAGAAAGAAAGAAAGAAAGGAAGGAAGGAAGAAAGGAAGGAAGAAAGAAAGTTAGAAAGAAAGGAAAGAAAGAAAAAGCAAAATAAAAGAAAGCATGCAGGTTTGTGCCCTAAGTTTGTTTCTGTGTGCCCACCAGCCAGACCTCCTCACTAAGCCTCTTTGCTTTCCTCTCTACTCTGAGAATAAAAATATCTAGCTAGCATAATTGCATGGATCAAATGAAAACTAACCTGGGAAATACTCTCAAATGGATGCAGCTAAGTTTAGAAAATGATGTGTTTTACCCTACATAAATAATGATTTCTAGTTCTGGGATATTCACTTGGGCTTAATCCAATTGTTTTTTAATCCATTTGATGGGCTCATAATTCAATAGTTGTGTGTTAGAGGACTGTTTAGGAAAAAGAGATATGGTCTAGGGTCACACCAACAACAAATATTTATTGGAGCCCATGTCAAAAAAAAAAAATAATTGAAATATACTTTGAAAAACCAATATGCCTGATATATTTTAATTTCAAAGGTACTAGCTGTGCATGTTTTATGTTTCTGTCAGATCTCAGTTTGAACTATCCGTCTTCAAAGTCCTCAGCGGTCATATGTGGTGAATGATTGTTGTGTTGGCCCATTTAGGTTGAGGATATCCTATGGGAACTCTTTCTTGTTTTGCAACAAGTGTATGCCACCTGTCATTTATGCAGAATATGGCAAAAATATGTTTTGAAATTCTGGGTGAAATTACCATTTGTTCTACCAGGCTGCGCAACAAGAAGCCTAGAGGGAATCATATAAGAGCATTATTGCATCTTGCTATTGCTTTTGGGATAGAGGAAAAGGTGATACATTTTGTTACTTTTCTTTCTTCCTGCAAATTATATATTGGCTTTATCATTCTTCTGCATCACTCTGCCTAAATAATTATCACTCCTTTCCTAAAACACTGTAATTACCGTGAAAGAGTCTATTAAATTGTAATTTGACTTGAGATTTAAATTGCAGCCTAGAGTATAATTCTTATGTAATGGTCCCTTTTCTGGTCGTATGCTTTCACTCACAAAGAACAGCTAATAAATGTTTGTGCACACTACTATAATCACTGTTGATGGAAACTGATGCTTAACTAACGGGAACATAGTTCTTGCACATCACATTTTTGAAAAGCCCTGATTCTTCAGAATGATGTCGTAGTAGACAATAGAGATAGTGGGGTTCATTTGACCAAGAATGGCCATCATAGTTTTGAATGCTTAGTCACCAAGGAATGGTACTATTTGAGAAAGTTTAGGAGGATTAGGGGTATGGCCTTGTTGTGGAGGGTGTGGTCTTTTTGGAGTAGGTATGGCTTGTTGGAAGAAGTATGTCACTTGAGGCATGCATGGCGGTTTCATAAAAGCTCACACCAGACCCAGAATGTCTCTCTCCCACTGCCTACAAATCAGGATGTAGCACCCTCAACTATTCCTCCAGTGCCTGCCTGCATCCTTCCAAGTTCTCTGCCATGATTATAATAGACTAAACCTCTGAAACTGTAAGCTCGCCCCCAATTAAATGCTCTCTTCTATGAGAGTTGCTTTGGTTGTTGTGTTTCAGAAAAGGTCTTTGACAAAATCCAACATGCCTTCATGATAAAAATCCTGGAGAGATTAAAGATACAAGGGACACACCTAAAGAATAAAGACAATTTACAGCAAGCCTATAGCCAACATTAAATTCAACAAAGAGAAACTTGTTAGGACTCTGCAAGAAGCAGAGTTTCAGTGCAGGAGAGCTCCACCTCCTACTCCTGATCGGCCTCCACAGTCCGGAAGAGGAAGCTCCGCCTTAGCCCCGCCCCCAGCTGTCAAACTGTCAAAGCTGTCCAGGCCAGCTTGCCAGTTCTGCGTAAAGGTAGGCAACAGTGACAGTGGACTGAGCTGAGGATTGCGCTGCTGGCTGACGCCCACCCCTACTCAAGATGGAACCTCACAGCCATCTGTGTTTCTTCCAGGAAGCAAATTTGACTTTACCAGCAAACCTAGCCTCTCCTGCTGTCCAGCTGCTGTTCAGGACTAATGGTTGCCTCCCTTGCCACCTTGCTGGGGACCCCGAGGCTCGGACACCATTTCTTGTGCCCACCAGAAAACCCACCAATGACCACTGAGGAGCCAGCATATTTCCCTTTTGGGGGAGTCTAGCTCTGCAAGGCTGGGGAGCTCTAGGACTTGAAGCCCCCTATAAGAAAGCTCCCCCATGGGACTATCAGGGACCCCATTCCCAGCCGGCTGCAGGATCCTCCAACCTGACAGAACAGCACAGAAGTGGTCCCGACTAACAAAAATGACCCTAAGCTGCCCCTCCCCCATCCCACTCTGGACTATGGACAAAGAATTCCACCAATCGTAGGCTATCATTGATATCTCTGTCCCTTGCAGAACCCTATATAAAGGACTGAGCATCCCTCAGTTTTCGCTGTTTCTCCTCGGAGCAGAAGCAGTCACTGGCCTGCTGAGATCGTCTAATTGAAGAAAAGAACCGAAGAAGAAGAAAAGAGCTGAATGGAGAGGCGAAGCAGAGCTGAACACCCCGGCTCTCTAGGGTGCTGACACCCATCAGTCCTGTTGGGATATTCTCCCTTCAGGACTGCATCACCTCTACAGGGAGGTTTCTCCCTTTGGCGCTGTGTGGTCCCCGGCCATCACAAAAGAGCTTCACTTTCTCTATCTGTTCCAGCTCTATCTCTGTACCTTTAATAAAATAAAATAACTCTCCCAACAAAACTCAATTCTACTAAAATCAGAAACAAGACAAGGTTGTCCACGCTCTCCATATCTATTCAATGTGATTTGAAGTCTTGCCCAGTGCAATAAGACAAGTGAAAGGGATCAAGGGGATACAAACTGGGAAGGAAGGAATGGAAAGTATTGCTATTTGCAGATGATATAATAGAATAGTATACAAAGTGACTCTACAAACTCCACCAGGGAACTCGTACGGCTGATAAATACTTTCAGCAAGTGGCTAGATACAAGAGAAACTCAAAAAAACCAGTAGTCTTCCTATATACAAATGACTAACAGACTGAGAAAGAAATCATGGAAATGACACCTTTCACAGTAGCCTCAAATAATACAAAATATCTTGGGATACTCTAAACAAACAAATGAAAGACTTGTATAATAAAAATTTCAAGTCTTTGAAGAAAGAAAATAAAGATGATATCAGAAGATGGAAAGATCTCCCATGCTCCTGCATCAGTAGGATTAACATAGTAAAAATAACCATACTACTAGAAGCAATCTCCAGATTCAACACAAGCCCCTCAAAATTCCAACACAGTCCTTTACAGACCATGAACTGAAAATCTCAACTTCATATTGAAAAATAAAAAACAATTCTGAATAATATCTAAATCTAATATCTAATATCTATAACAACATAATCCTATATCAGCTAATAATATGCTTATATAACATAATCATATTATACAATAATATGTAATATATAATTAATATATAATTAACATATAATTAACATATACTGTATAGTGCATAATAAATATATAATGTATAACATGTAATAATCTATGACATATAATATATAATACAACATATAATATATAGTGAATATATAATATATAATTATATATAACACATAGTATAATTATGTGTAATAACAATAATATATCTAATAATATAATAATATATAATGAAAAATATCTAATATCTAAAATCTAATATCTAAAGCAATTCTGAGTAATAAAAGAACTGTTGGAGGTCCCATCTTCCAATTTCAAATTGTAATTTGTACTATAGCTTTGTACAATTTGTACTATCTACTATAGTAATAAAAACTGGCATTGGCATAAAAGCGGGCACATTGTTCAGTTGAAGACCAAGACATAAGTCCACAGACCTATGAAATTCTGATTTTTGATAAAGAAGTAGAAATACACACTGGAAAAAAGGCAGCATCTTCAAGAAATGATGCTGGTCCAACGGGATGTCTGTATTTAGAAGAATGCATGTAGACCCTGCACAAAACTTAAATGGAAGTGGATCAAAGACTTCAACATAAAGCCACAAAAACTGAACCTGACAGAAGAGAAAGTGGAGAACAGCCTTCTCTGCATCGGCAAAGGAGGCGTCTTTGTGAACAGAACCCCAAAAACACAGGCACTGAGCTCAACAATTAATAAATGAGACCTCATGAAACTGAAAAGCTTCTGTAAGGCAAAGGACACTGTCAATTGGGCAAAGCAGCAACCTACAGAATGGAAAAGATCTTGATGATATAGGGTTAATATCCAAAATGTATAAAGAACTCAATAAACTAAATATCAGAAAACAAATAATCTAATTAAAAAATGGGGTAGAAGATTCTCAAACGACTGAGAAACTCTTAAACAAATGTTCAACATCTTTAGCCATCAGGGAAATATACATCAAAACTATTTGAGACTTCATCTTACACCTGTCAGAATGGCTAAGGTCAAAAATACAAGTGACAGCTCATGCTGGCCAGAGTGTGGAGCAAGAAGAACACTCCTCCGTTGCTAGTGGGGGTGCAAACTTGAACAGCCACTATGGAAATCAATATGGCAGCTGCTCAGAAAGTTCAGAATCAATCTACCACAAGACCCAGCTATACCACTCTTGAGCATTATACCCAAAGGATGCTCTATCCTACCACAAGGACAATTGCTCAACCTTGTTCATTGTAGTTTTATTCATAATATCCAGAAACTTGAAATGGACCTGGTTGTCCTTCAACTGAAGAATGGAAAAGAAAAGCTGAGTATTTCTCAGCTGTTAAAAAAAAAAATCATGAAATTTGAAGGAAAATGGATGGAGCTAAGAAAAAAAAATCCTGAGTAAGGTAACCGAGACCCAGAAAGACAAATATGGTATATATTTACTTATAAGTTGATGTTAGCTGTTAAGTAAATGAAAACCAAGCTATAATCTATAGAACCAGAGAGGTTAGGGGAAAAGGAGCAGTCTGTGGGCGACACAGGGATCACCCTGGGAGAAGGAAATAGAATAGATTGCCTGGATAGACTGGGAGTGGGTAGAGACAGGAGCAGAAGGAATTCAGTGAGGAAGGAGATAGAATGGAGGGGGGACAGTTTGGGGAGAGATAGCATAAATTAGGGAGCATTTGAGAGGTGGTGCGGAAACCTCATGCAGTAGAAGCTTCCTGGAATCCACAAAGGTGATACTAACAAGGACTCCTAGTAATGGGAGATACAGTGTCAACTGGCCATCTTTTGTAGCCCAGCAAGGCTTCCAGTGGTGGGAGTGGGGTATATTCAACTAAGCTGTTAGCCAAGGAGGTCCCATGGAAATCCCCAAACAACCCAGGTGTTGCTAAGACAAAAGGCTGCTCCTCAAAAACTATGAGGCTTCATTATGGAAAACAATACCCACACAACTCATTGAACATAGAGAAGGCAAGCTGGTTCCCTACATGGAGCCCTCACGCCTATGGTCTAGTCTCTTTGGTATGGGGAGGTATTCTGCAGGCTACCAAAGGAAAAGTATAGACACAAATCCAGCCACAGAACCTTTGACTTACCTTCTGCCTTGCCTGCAAAAAATGCTAGGGCAATGGTGGCACAGAACTAGTGGGAGTAACCAACCAGTGTTTGGATTGACCTAAGGCCCACTCCATGAGAAGAAACCCTGGCAGCAGATGGGAACATATGTAGAGACCCAAAGCCAGATATTATGCAAAGAGAGACTCTAAATTGGAGGTCTCCATCAAATGTCTCCCCTCAGAGCTCGGGGAATTCCACCAGAAGAGGAGACAGAAGAATTATAAGAGCCAGAGGAGATGGCAGACAACAGAACAAGGTCCTCTGAATCAACCAAGCAAGGCATGTTGGAGCTCACAGAGACTGAAGCAGCAGGCACAGCATATGGCCTACATGTGTCTACACTGGGTGTCTGTTTATGTATTATAGCTACTATGTTAGTGTTTTTATGGGACTCCTGGCTGTTAGAATGAGTGGGTCACCGTCTCTTGTAATGACACTCTTGGGACTCTTTTCCATCTTGGGATTCTTTGCTTCATCTCATTATATTTTATTTTTTTCATGTTTGGTTTTTACCTCTTAGAAGGCTTTTTTTTCTAATGGGAGACAGAAAGGGAGTGGGTCTGGAGGGGAAGGGGATGAGGAGGATCTGGAGGAGAGACTGAGGGGAAACTATAATCAGAATCTATTGTATAAGGAAAGAATCTATTTTCAATAAAAGAAAAAAGGAAAAAAGAACTTAAGGATTAAAAAATAGAATTATTAACCGCATTTTCAGCAAAATGAAGGGCAGTGAGAGAGGCACTGTCAGCAACAGAAGCCTTATCAGCAAAGACAATCAAAACGAGAGTGTAGGCTTACTTCATTCTTCCCTGCCAAGCAGGGATCCTAAACTTTTAGTGTTCAGGGCATTGGCTGGTCTTCTGGCTGCCTAGAGAGGCCAGTGCTGGAGCAGGAGCTCTCTGGTCTTCAGAGGTGGGACTGGGACACCATCCCAGCCGCAAAATCTTCGGTCTATAACCTATCCTGCCTGCAGGTTCTGCTGTGACAATAGAGGGGGCAGAACCCCATGCCAAAGGAGAGAGCCCATGCCTGATACTGCAGGGCAGAAAAGGAACTAGAGACTGGATTGCTTAGCAATGATTTCTAATGATATCCTGCTCTGCTCATAGATTGGTGCCTAGCCCAATCTTCTCCAGAGAGGCTTCCTCTAGCAGCTGATGGGAGGAGGTACAGAGGCCCAGAGGCAAACATCATACAGAGCTGGGGAACCCCACAGAAGAGGGGGAAGAGGGATTGCAAGGACCAGAGGGCTCAATGACACCAGGAGAACAAGCCCCAGAGTCTTCTAACCAGCATGCTTAGAATCTCACAGAGACTGAAGCAGCAGACATGGATCCTGCACGGTCTCCTAAATATATCTCATGTTTGTCTGGCAGAACTCTTACAAGCTGGAGTGGAGGGGGGTCTCTGACCCTTTTACTTGCCATTAGGATCCTTTTACTTCTGCTGGGTTGCCTGGTCCACCCTTGATGTAGGGATTAGTGCCCAGCTTTGATCCATCTTGTTATGCCCTATTTGAGCAGTAACCCTGGGAGAACTGCTCTTTTCTGAGAAATGGGGGTTGGGAGGTAGAGACTGTTGACAGGGGGTTAGAACTGAGGGGAGGGGGTGATGGGAGGAGCTGGGAGGAGTGGAGAGAGAGGAGGAGGGGTCAGGATGTATTATACAGGAGAAGAAAAAGAAAGAAGAGAGAAAGAGAGGAAGAAAGAAAGAAAGAAAGAAAGAAAGAAAGAAAGAAAGAAAGAAAGAAAGAAAGAAAGAAAGAAAGAAAGAAGGAAGGAAGGAAGGAAGGAAGGAAGGAAGAGGAGTAGAAGGAAGGGGAAGGAAGGAGAGAAGAGATGAGAGGGGAGTAAGGGAAGGGAAGGGAAGGGAAGGGAAGGGAAGGGAAGGGAAGGGAAGGGAAGGGAAGGGAAAGGAAGGGAAGGGAAAAGAAAGGAAAGAATTGGAACAGGTTTGCTTTGCAAACTTGTATATTTCAGAGTTTGGATAATAATTAGAAAAAGAAAAGAGAATGATATAGTATGGGCCCACACCCATTAAGACACAGACTGTATCAGTTGACCTCAGTGGGTTAAGTAAATTAAAAGACGGAAAGGACATGCGGTTGGAAAGGAGATGTGTTAGGGAAGTGGTTAGAGGAGGTGAACTAAGGGCAACTGGGACCAAGATATATTCTCTACAGGCATGAAATTAATAAAACATTTTAAAATTATCCAATAACATCAACAACAAAACTTGAACTAATTCTTTCTAGCTTCATCTTTTAAAAGTAAAGGGTTGGGCAGAAAAAGTGTTTATCCCTATGAAGGAGAAAGTAGTTATCCCTATGAACAGGTTTTCTATGCAGTGATGGTCTCTGATATCAGTGGGTAGACAGTGTCTGTTGGACAGCGAGCTGTGTGGAAAGAAAGGGGGAAGCAACATTCAGCTTTCAGGACAGAAGAATATAATTCAGTCACCTTGTCCATGTGTTAAATCATGCTTTTGTAGAATATGCTGGAATCTTCAATAAACGTCCTTTGTTGAAGAAAAGGAAACATTTTTCATTATAGCCTGAAATTTCATGGGAGACTTCAATCAGTATTCATAAAATAATAAAAGAATTAAAACGAATCAAATTGTGTTACTTTTTCACACAATTATTCCTCTGTTGATATTTTTCTGTTACTCAAAAGTATAGCTATCGCTGTTGGTTAGGCACTTTACATGGGATGCACTCTACGCTCTATACTAACTATACGATCTCTCAAGGTAACTGATTAAACAATCCATTAATGAGATTATAGAGTAACCTATGGTTGACTTAAAATAGTCCCTTTTAAAGTAAATATCTGTATTTTAAATCAATATGCAAACTCTAAGAATACTTAGAACATTTCATAAAGGAACATCTTACTCTGACTTACGATCCTAAGTGGAGAACGTGTTTGCCCTTCACTGTCCCAACCCTCCCAATTACTGAGAAATTTGAGAACTACCTGCACCAATTCCATGACAGAGGAAAAACTGAGAAGTGAGGCTCTGGTGGTTTTAAATTTCATTTTCCCCAACGGCTAATGAAGTCAAGCCTCCTCTCACATGCCTACTGGGCAATTTGTATTTTTTTTTTTATGGAAAAATGTGTGTAAGTCTCTTGGCTCACTTTGAAACTGGGTAATTGGTTTTCATTCCATTAACTTGTGTTTCTTCATTAATTTTTAATTTTTTTTATTTTCTCAGTTTGTTTGTTGAAACAAGGACTCACTAAATGGCACAGATGAACCTTGTAATCACAATCTTCTTTTCTCAGCTTCCCAAATGCTCTAATTACAGGCATGGGCACCAAGTCTATCTTTATGTTATGTTTCTTATAGATTTTCGCTTGTAAACTTCCCATCAGATACATTTTTCTCAGGTGTGTATTGAAAATTGTAAATATTTTCTCTTATACTGTAGGCTACTTTTAAATTTTGTTACTATCTTCTGTATAGTTCAGAAGCTTTCGAGTTTGGTGTAATTCTGTGTTTCTATTTCTGTTTTGTTGCCTGAGCTTTTGTGATATCATTTTTTCATATGTAACATTTTACATATTAAAATATTAAATAATCTATTATAAATATAATATAAATTAATATATTATATCCCTGCCAATGTTAATATCAAAACCCTTCTAAAATCTTTATAGCAACAAAATCACATTTAATAAATCTTTCTATAGCTAATTCTAATGACTTGCTCATGCACAAATGTATTTCCTAAACGTTGAGACCTGAGTGAAGCCTGAATGGATGTCTGAAGTGACATCAGCATGCTAGCAGGCCAGCAGTGCCAGATCCTGTGCCCTACATAGATGTCGGTGCAAACTGGAATGGTCATAATCAGCTGTGGAAGGACCCTGGGAAAGAGCCAAAGATTCATAGTGACCAATGGAAACCTGAAAAGTTCAGATGAAGAAATGACATCTTAGAAATGACTGGAAACTTGGTGCCACTATTCTTACCCTTCTCCCCTGGCCCCCTCTGGAAGCACTCAGGAGACAAATGCCTGAGTACCTGGTTGGGAATCCTTGGTGACTTGCTTTGGAGAAGACTCCATCAGCAAAATATTATGAATGCTGGTTCTTACTTGCATTTTATATTGCGTGGTTTTACCCTATAATGAATCTAAATATGCATGAAAATTGGTTAAGAAACATCTAGATGAGGTACAGCCTCGATACAATGGGACTATTGACCTTGGACAATTACATCAAGAAATCTATTCATTACAACATGTGTGGATGAGTTGCAAAGTACCTTACAACGCTTCACATCTCATTCTCTTTAATATTGTACATGATCAGGCTGCTAAAATACTAATAAACGTAATAGTACTCTTTTAACGTTTTTAATAGGTAGCTTCTATGTCTAAAGAATATGGAGAAGATTGAATGCCCAAGAAAAAGCTGCTTATGTCACCACGATGCTACAAAATCAAGCAGGGAAAGGTGTGGTCTAGATGAACTGCAGTTCCTTTTTCTAGCGCAAACCCTGAACCAGATGTGGCCCCTGTGTGACTGCAGAAAACTGAGTGCATGAGACAGATCCAAGGCGGAATGTCCTCAGAGGCAAAAGAAAGCCAAAAGGAGGGGGCAGTGCAAAAGGAAGAATCCCGATAAGAGAGTCAAAGGCTCGGTTTGCAAGGATAAATGTGGAAGGAAGAATCCAGAGAAGGAGATCAAAGGCTCTGTTTGATAAAGCTCTACTTTGTGATGCTATTTTTAGCACCTAGCTAAACAATATGGAAGCAGCAAAGAGAAAAATAAAAACTGGTCATTCCTGAAGTGAACCTAGAGTCTTGTGTCTGTCTTTCATCGCCCACCTTTCCAGGTCCCTGTGATGCCTGTGACGCCATGGTCCCTGTGATGCCTGTGACGCCATGGCTGCACCGGCTTGGCAGGCTTACCCTCGTGGCACGTTTCCTATTTGGAAGACGGGAAATTCGAAGCCGTAACTAAACTTGTTTCTGCTCTCACCCTGTACAAAAATGCTCACGTTTTAAAAATATATATCTTCTTGCCTGACTCGTCGCTATTTTTACTGTAGACCTTATTCTAAATTATTCTAAAATTCAGCTCCACCCAAATTATCAGGACATGGCTGAATGCAGCCAGGGTTTTTTTTTTCTTTCCAGAATATGGTCTAAATTATCTGTAGCCCAGTTCCCAGTTTACTCCTTCCTCTTCCCTTTAGGAACTTCACAATCTATGCCCTCCATGGTCTGCAACCGTTCAGTTTTCTGGTCCTCCAAACTCATAGCAGAAAAGCCCATTAAGTTCTGTTTACGGCAACCAAGGGCTTTCCTGGGCCTAATTTCTAAACTCACACATTCTCCCTACAAACTAGTTACAAATACCTAGGAACTACATGACGGAACTAGCCCACATCTCGTTATGGATCATTTATATTCTACTGTGACAAAGGAGCTAACACGAGGCAATTTAGAGAAGGGAGACTAAATTCTTACAGTTAAAGATTATACATTTTTCCATAGTAGAGAAGGCAGTTACAAGACCAAAAATCAGCTGGTCACATTGCATCTTCAGGCCGGGGCATAGAGGAAGCACGTTATAAAGCTTCAAGGCCCACTCTCTATGGTTTACATCCTTCATCAAGGCTCCAATATCCAAAGACTGCAACTTTCCCGAAACATGCTACTGGGGACCAAGTATTCAAACATGGGAGTCTACAAAAGATATTGCACATTAAATACCAGCCAGACAGTGGCGGCGCACACCTTTAATCCCAGCACTCGGGAGGCAGAGGCAGGCGGTTCTCTGTGAGTTTGAGGCCAGCCTGGTCTACAGAGTGAGTTTTGTGACAGCCAGAGTTACAGCAGAGACATCCTGTCTTAAAAAAGAAAAGGAAAAAAACCCGACATCTGTTATCATAAGAGAGATCAAGCAGCAACTTTGTCAAGATATTATAAGTAAACATTTATTTTTATACCACATATATTGAACTTACTAATAAAATAACGAGATAAGTCAGGTATAACAAACTGCCTTACAGCATAATAAAATAACCCATTCATTAACATCTATGTATGTGAATAGAGGGTGTAGTCAAATTATTTGGAAAATGCATCAGAAAAGGAGGTTGCTGAGGGCTAAATGACCTAGACAGATCCTATGAACCACCATTTCTGCCATCTCTGAATAAACACCAGTCCTCTCACAGAGATGCGCAATGAGAAAAAGTCCATAGAATCAGCAAAGAGGGATTCCAAAGAGGGTTGGGAAATCTTTCCTTTAAAATCCCCTGAAAATGCACTTTTCATATTAGTTCCATTTTGAGCTTCTTAGATGAATGGCAGTGTCTAATGGGAGCTTGGAATTCCCAAGAATGTTACACAATACACTTGGCAATTGTCTTGGGGGAACTCAGAACCCAAGCCTCTGCTTCCCAGCAAGTTCCTCCACTTTAAACTATTCGCTTCAGTGTGCTGCTATTACAACTCCCTTTTCAACCAGTAGGGATGTATTTTCTCTGGTTTCCTCTCCTTACCTGTGAGGGGAAAAAATGACTCACACACACCACGGACCAAGACATCTCAGCTCAGAAGGCTCACACCCCACGAAGCCAACAACTTTCTATTAACAGCTTGGAGTCATAGCTTTTAGATGCGTGTAAGGGACATATCCAATTACAAAAATCACCGTGAGCTAGGAAGCCCAAAGCTATGACCTAGTCTTGTTCAAGGGTAATTTATCCAGGAGTGATTGGTTCTGTATAGGAATGTTCTGGTAGTTTAGTGAATTAGCCAACTTTTTTTCAGATTATTTGGAGAAAATTGATGATCAAAATTTCCCTCAGAGGAGGGGTGTTTGTTTTAGCTCTTTAACTTGGTTTGGCATGCCCTAAGTGTATTCTGCTAAGAGACTGTTTCCTTCGTGGTGTTTATAAGTATTTTAAAAAGAAACAATGAAAGAAGAGAAATTGTGAGGGAAGATGGATGGAAAAATGAGAAAGATGAAATTTTTTGACAAACACTTGCTAGCCTGGAATCTGAAATTCTCCGGGGAAATGTGCCATGTCTGATTTCCTCTCCACAGTACCCGGCAGGCACGCATTATATCCTCCAGAATGCTTAGCAAAAACAGCCGAATCTCAGACTGTGGACTCCACGATTCTAAAATTGGTTTGTAATGCTACTGAAAAAGGAACTCTGGCATCTCACCACATTGGAATGTGAAGTGAGGCTTTCTTGATTTTTCTGTTAAATCACGTCACATTCTGCATTGGAAAAAAAAAAATGAGATTCCAAATGAGTCAACCAGAAAGGCAACAAAACTGAAGTAAATCACTTATAAATCATTAATTTCAGTTTTGCTATATGGAATTTCACCAATATAATTCAATGCTATTTATATTAGATACTCATTATATTACAGCAATTGGTGTGGACTTGTTGGAATTAAAAATTCTAGAAGTTAGAACATTGTAATGATGTTAACAATTCTGCATGCACGTATCAGAATATAAGCTGGTGATTGCATATATGACTCCAATCAAGCACAGGCTCTAGACCAGGCTCACACTGCCCTTTATTAATACTGCCTTCCATGAAACTTTGTTATTTTCCAATGAGGTCATACTTACTGTTGGCCACATAGTCTTCAACCTGAGGCTGTTTATTACTTAAACCTGATATGCCCAGAAGAATGTATATATGCAAATAATAACTTATTTTTAAAAACTTGCACAAAATATGCTACAGTATTAAAGGTATCTTCAACTTCTTCAGATGTTCTCTTTTACTATTAATAAGAATTTAATTAGCAAATAAATTGGACAGAAGTGATTTGCTGTGGCAAGTTATGCCTGGGTGATTCCCAGAGGCTGAAGTTGGTTCTGCTTTTAGGCAAGCTCACCAACACCTTCCTATTAGAACTCCACAAACATCATCATAGGAGAAAGCATGATGTCTTCTTTCTCATCTGATGGACCAATACAAAAGTGCTTTTTATAGCTGCATATTTCAAACCTTGATCAGTAGGAAAGCCCAAGTCTTGGCACAAATATAAACATGGGCCATCAATCAACCATAAAAGGGCACTACACTGCTCAGGATGTGGTGCCCCATCTAAATTTACAAGCTATTTGCAGAGCCTCTGAGACTAATGGATGAATAAAATATTCCAGGCAACTAGTAAAGTAAGTAGTCTGTATGATTGAAAAGTACTGTAGCTGACTGCTCTGATTAATGAGGAGTATATTACTGCTAATGGTTGTAATAAATGTCACAGGCTCTATTTCACTGACTGGCAGCCAGACTTTATATAGGCTCCACTGGTTTAAGAGCCTCAGGTAAAACAATGACTCTTTGGGAAATATCACAAATCTGTCATGCATTTTGGCTAAAAGCAAAAAAACATCTCTGGACTCAACTTTCTTGGGAGCCACCCACTCTCAGGCAGCCCCAACATGAGCCAAGGTGGATATTGAAGGCATCTAAGATCTGACTTGGCTCTCAGACCACTTAAAATATGATTGTGCTTAAAGGAACTTGTCTTTCAGAAGAAAGAATTATAAGTTGGACACATTCTTTCGAAGTTTTGATGCTTTTCTTAGCACCCTCTGCCAAGGGAAGGAGGATAAAGCTGTGTGATGATGCTCAGTCATGGGCTCATATATGGCTGTGATTTCTGGGCAGGCAGGCAAAGGAGAATTGAAGAAGGCCAAGTTCAGACGCTCCTCAGCTTACTGGGTATACAGCTCAGTAAGTCCAGAATAATTGAAAATCATGGAGGGTAAACATATTTACCCAATCTAACTTAGAGCATCCAGCCTCAGTACACATCACACTAGAGAATCAGCTCTTTCTATTTGCAGTAGAAGATCTGACTTACTGGAATGAAAACTTTGCTGCCACTGCCCAGCATCATGAGAGAAGATAAGACTCACTCAGAAGCTATCCAAATTAAAAGTTCTAGAGTTAGTGAACACATATGCCTTTGTATCATTTAAAAGATGGGATCATTAATTCCAACCAACCATTTTAAATTAGGAACTGTCTGTAATCAAATTCAAGTGTGAGGGACTGAGTCCTGGTCCAGTAGGGCTGCTAAATAAATGTCATGGCAAATTATCCAACAGGGCCTAGGAAAGGTCAGAGGTGGAAGATAGTGCAGACAGTTTGACAAACAGAGGACCCTGAGCATATTTTACGTAAAGTTCTGAAAGCCTGATCAGTACACAGATAACTGACTAGGTTGGTTTGTCAATATCCAGTTTATGGGTAATCCTAGCACACCTGAGTTGGAATCTGGACAAAGGCAAGCCTTTCACCAAAGTCTATCTGGGAACTAGAGGAATAGTGAGATTACTCAACTTCCAACAGGATGTGACTTTAGCTTGATCACTTACGTGCTCATGACTACTGTCCTTTGCAGGACATCCCAATGGGAATCTGCCTAGTGAGCAGATATTGAATTCCTGATGCAGGTCAGCTTCATCAGGTAGAAGCACAATAGAAGCAGCAGCATTTGAGGAAGAGTTTTCAAAGTATTTTATACATAGTTTCTCATCTTTTTTCGGAATCATTTTTAAACTTTTACTTATCCTTTGATAACTGCATACGTGAATTTATTTAGATTACATTTATATGCCCTCCTATTCTTCTTTCCAACTCCTTCAGGAACCTGTCGTTTCTCTCACAACTTCATTATTCCCATCCTCCTCCTTCTCCTCCCCTTTCTTCTCCTCCTTCTCCTCCCCCTCCTCCACATTCTCCTCTTTCTTGTCCTCCTTCTTCCCATGCCCTCTCCTGTTTATAACTCACCGAGTCTTATTAGCGGTGTTCATATGTGCATAGGTACAAAACCATCTACTAAAAAAAGGGAAACCTATCATGGACCACATCAATAAAGAAAGCTTCCTCTCTCTCCAGTGGCTATCAACTGCCAATAGATCCTCAGCTAGGGGTGTGGCTTAATGACCCCTTTCCCTCTCCATTTAGAGTCTTGACTGGTTTGCTATTGTATCAGTCTTGTGCCACTAACCACAGCAACTGTGAGTTCCTGAGTTCAACAGCTCTGTCGTATGGGGAGGGAAGGTAGGACTGTGACACAAATGTTATATTAGTGCTGAGCACTCCATAGTCACTTTTTCCCCCCACTTTTGTCAGTTTTGATACTTGGTATTAATTGTCATCCACTACATAAAGAAACTTCTCAGCTGAGAGCTGAGAGTCGTACTTGTCTGTAGGTATAAGGATAAATATTTAGAAGGCAATTGGATACTGCGTTTCTTTAGCAAAGCAACTCTAGGAGGACTTGTGATTCACCCCAGGTTCTTAACCAGGCTGACAGTATCAGGTATGAGTTTCTATGAGTTTCCACAATCGATATTCAAGACAAAGAGTTGTACAACTTCCCATTTTGATATTAAAGGATCTTTTAAACTTAAAGAAGCTAAAGTTTTTTATCTAGATGGTAGACACTGTTAGAACTTCAAATAGAAATCCAATATACTATTATCTAGCCCAAAGTTATCCAACCACACAAACCCATCAGTCATGAATGAATGTCATTAAAATATACATTCGTTTACTCATCTCTCCATCCCCTTAGCTTTTTACCTACTCATTGTCCACTTAGTGATGATTCCACCCGCCAATACATACCCAGACACACACACACACACACACACACACACACACACACGCATACATCTACTCAACTGTCCATCTGCCCACCCAGCCAGCCAGGCAGCCGACTACCCATAACAAGCACGTCATGATTCAGCCCCCCATCCATATCTTCCGTATTCATTTGTACAACATCCTACAGATCAGTGCATGCTTTCAGCATGCGTATTCTACAGCTTTTCTTCTTTCTGAAATATCGGTCTGTAACCTATCTGTCTCAACCACTACTTCTCACTTCTCTGAACTTAGCGAGGCTCAGGTCAGATGTATCCTTCCTTATAGAGCATTCCTAGACATTCTTTTGCATGTTACTGGGACGCATCCTATAGACCTCAAGCCCGACCTCTCATGTGAATACTTGTATTAGTGCTTCCCCCTTGCAGCTGGGAGAGTGGAAGCTTTGTCATCTATAACCCTTTATCCCCTGATCCTATGGAAAATTCACAGTAAGTACCCATGAGTTTATTTAAATAAATAACATTATTATCAGTAAAGTTATAGTAAAAAAAAAAATAACGTTCTCTGAAATATGCTAAATACATGATGATGATTGTTAAATGTATGGGTGTTAAAGCACATAATTTCCACTCTGTTTGACCACTTTTTGACTCTGCTATCTTAAGAACAAAGAAATTTCCATTTGGTTTGTACATTTACGACAGAAACAATCATCTCATTGCATTCTTTCATTTTATGAAAAGAACAGTAGAGTCCAGGAAGCAGTGATTGACTCGATGCTTTGCTGCCAGGCGGGGGCAGAGCGAAGTCAAGCTGAGAGATTCCAAACCCTCTGATCCGAACTCTTCTGCCGCCGTGTTTCTATAGTAAGTAGCATGGCTGGCCAAACGGGCGACAGGCAACAGAGCAGCTAGAGGGCAAGGTGGCAGCCTGTGCTCATTCTGAGAGCAATGGCTTCATACAGAAGACCCCTGGCTGGGGAAACACAGATGGCAAGCTTTACAGATGAAATGACTATTTACCTTTGTGGTGAAAAAACATAGATTTCTTAAAAATTGCTCTCCGTACCAGTTCTGCTTACGGTCTGGATGCAGATAGACATCACAGGCCAGCAGTGTACCTGCCAGAAGCAGATGGAATACAGATGAAGCCACAGGGGGAAACTGTCGTTTTTTTTTCCAGTCCAAATTTTATTAATGGCTAGTAATTTAAAACATTACAGCTAAAAGAAATACAAAGTGTGCTATGAAAGAGAATGTGACACCTACCTGTCTGAGTTGAAACCTAAGTAATAAGAATACATTCCAATTTTTTTTTTCATTTCTATAAGCTACCTCCCTCAGGCCTCCAAGAGGTAGCTGTTCCTTCTCCCAGGAAATCCTCAAGGGTTGGAGGGCAGAAGAACATTGAGAAATAGAATATCAACTAAAATATTAATTTATAAAACCCATGACAGCTGGTGTGGACATATCCTGACCAATACATTATATTATAAATCACAGCTCATACCAAATCACATTGATTTCAAAATTGCAAAACTAAGAATTCAAGAATCCATGACTTATTTTTTTGGCCTATGCTGAAAACTAGCTTTCTGCATTGACTTCAAGGACTCCTCTGGAGACATGTCAGTTCTGACATTTTATAACAACCTTCATGGAGACCTTTCAACCTCAAGTCTGACAGAACCTATCAACCAGTTACCAACACTATGTCTAGAAAAAGTCACAGGGGTGAAGGGAGTCCTTCAGTCTTCAGTGGTGGAAGAAGCATGGCTCTTTTCACTTACAGGTCTTCCTTTCTCATTTCTAAAGTCATCTTCAGTACTTATGGAACACATTAAGGAAGTGTGTTTTGAACAACCGTATCCCGAGTTTTAAAAAATACATATATGATGGGGAACATCTAAGTCCTTCATAAATCCAATACACTGACTCATAGTCAGTGAAAAATGCAGCCAATTTACACTACTACATACTGCATGCAGTGGAGAACTAGGGAATTGCTGTGACATATAAATTATCTTCTGCCTTTCTTTGTTTCCCATTGCTATAATAAACACCCACGACCAAACGCAACTTAGGAGGAAAGGGTGTATTTGGTTTACTCATGCCAATCATGGCCCATCACTGAGAGAAGTGGAGCAGGAACTCAAGCAGAGAAGTGGGAACCGTAAAGAAAAGCGTCTTGCTGGCTTGCTTAGCCTGCTTTCTTATGCAGTCAAAAACTGCCTACCCATTAAATATCCATCGGGAAAATGGTGCACAAATCTGCCTAGGGGCCAATCTGATGGAGGCAAGTCTTCAGTTGAGGTTGCCTCTCCCCAGGTGACTCTGGTTGGTGTCCAGTGCACAACAGTGACCATGCACATCTACTATGGGAAGTCTAACTTTGATTCTCCTCTATACACAAGTGCTGTCACCTTGAAACTCACACTACCTTCCAAGACGTATACTAGAGTGTTTTAAAAACAAATTACTTCCCCCAAAGTCATGCAAGGGAAGGTTTGCTTGCATTTATGAGAAAGATAAGTGGAGAAAAACCATTAGGAAATATTAATGCTACAGACGTGATCCACTTAAAACATAGCCTCTTAAGAATACTGGTAGCGCTGGTGGCCTGCATATGCTAGCCTTTCCTGCACTATCTTGCTGTGTGAAGTCTGTTCCCATAGAACTTTGGTTACTCCCCTGGGAGAAATCTTCCATCTTCCTGAAGAATGCCACAGACAAGGTGCTTCCTTCTTCCCCTCAACAATGCAGTTTAGAAGTGGTTCTCAAGGGCACTACGCAAACAGTCTTTACTCGGCCATGAGACTTACTGTATCCAAAACACATCTGGTGACAGTGATGAGAAACACTTTGTATGTTTATTACTGCTTCTCTGCCCCTGCTTTGAACTCTGGGCTATCAGAAATAAAAGATGAACAAAATGGCAGGAATGGCACTCTGGAGCAGCACTGCCTGGATTCTAAGCCTAGAGTCTCCTGGTTCTTGAGAGGACCGCTACGGTACCCCTGTGATGGATGGGCCCTGACCTTGGCTCTTTGGGAATCTCCGGACCAGTACAGGACATCCTGTTGTTCTCCGGTTCTCCCTCTAATAACTAAAATGCTGGGCATAGTGAACAAGTAGAAGGAGACTAGCAGGTTAAAAGTAGAGAAGATGGACAGCTGAAGGAGCTCTCGGTGTGTAAGGAACAACAGGGAGACTTCCTCTTGGTTTCCACCTGTCTTAACGGGTTGCTATAACTTTAAGTTACAGTAATCACTTTTTAAAAAATAAATAAATAGAAGCTACATGAAAAAGCCTGTCTCTCATTCAAAATGTTGGAAAAAGGCAGCCAGTGAGCAGAAAGCGGTCGGGCAATATTTGCCCTATTCCAACCAAAACATAGCAGAAAAGTCTGACTTCTTATAGAAAAGCAGGACTGAGCAGGAAGTCGATCTTCTTCATGAGAAATAGAACGAAGGGAACAGTACTCTCAAAGCAAGACCCCACCTAGCTAACGCTGCAGTTCATGAAAAGAAAGTGTCCAAGGAGTTATTTCTTCCTAAAGCGCATCGATAGATCAAAGCTGACGGAGTTGTAACTCGAGGAGGGGCAAGCGCCCTCCCGAGTAGGCAGCAGAACTTGTCAGGGGCAGCCTCATTGTTCTGGCTTTAGAGTTCTGAAGGATACAGAAGTAAAGGGGTAGTGGAATCTGTCTTCATGGTTAAAGCATTCCTTCCTTCATGGTTAAAGCATGGTTAAAAGCATTAAGGAAAGCTGATTAGGCCAGGTTTATAGCAGTGAGCCCCTGCATGGAGGCCCAGAGATGCCATTGTATGAGGCTGTTAAAAAGAAGCCTGGATTGTATTTGGGGCCCCAGGATGCTGGAGGTGGGAGAGCTGTGAAATGTCTCTCAGGGAGTACTGCAATGGGGACTAGAACCAGCCCAAGAGAGAGAAGTGTGTTGGAGTCAGCAAAGGGCAGAGCCATCTAAGCTTTTGACATCAGAAGTAGAGCTACAGAATTTGGAATTTTCCCTGATGGATATCAGGCTTACATTGGTCTGGTATTTCTCCACTATGTTCCCTTCCCCCTCTTTTTGAATGGTAAGGTATGTTCTGTGCCATTGTATGTTAGAATCATGTGATTTGCTTTTTGATTTTGACTTGAGAGGGATTACAATTAAGAGCTTGCCTTGAGACTCTGAAGAGACTTTGGACTTTTAAAGAGTTTTCATACTGAAAGACAATGAAGACTTTTAAAGATGTACTAAATGCATTTTACACAATGATGTGAGCTCAAGCATATGAGGGCCAGTGAGTGAGTGGAATGTGGTGGTTTAAATGAGAATGCCCTCTATATAGGCTCATATATTTGAATGGAACTGTTTGGGAAGGATCATGAGGTGTGACCACGGCGGAGGAGGTATGTCCTTGCTGAAGGAGATGTGTCACTGATGGCATGCTTGGGGTTTTCAAAAGATTATGCCATTCCAAGTTTGCTCTCTCCATTTTCTGCCTCCTTGAGAATCAGGATGTAAGCACTTAGCTACTGCTCCAGCACCGCCTCTTTGCCTGTTGGCAAACCCATGCCAGGATGATCATGGACCCTAACCCTCTGAAGCTGTGACATCAAATGAATGTTTTCTTTTATAAGTTGCCTTGGTCATGACGTCTCTTCACAGCAGTAGAACAGTCACTAAGAGCCCATCAGCTTCCATCATGATTGACTCTAAAGCCTGCTGAGAATTACCTCTTTCAAAGACAGAAATTATTAGGACAGTAATTCCCTGTGACAATTCCTGTCTACGCTCATTTCTAAGAAGTGGCGTTTTCTCAGACCAAAAAAAAAAAAAAAAATAGTATCCTGTCATCTAACATAAACTTCCTGAGAAGTGATTTAACATCCTTCTTTTTCAAATCACTGATACCGATGACCACAGTCAGATGCTTTAATTACAGATAGTAGGGGAAGGACACGATTTTCTTGTTTCTTTTCCACAGAATAATTACCACAGTAAAAGGTCCAAAAATAAGTATCTGTCTGCAAGGTTACTGTGGGTTAATTTCTTCCCATTTAAAATTGCTTGAATTTGTTCTGCTCTCCACTAACTTCCTTTAGATGAGTATTTGGGATTAAGCATTGGCAGGCACATGCATGATCATTACACCAGTGGCTGTCTTCTGTAATTTTGTAACTGCTGTCTCCCATTGTAACCTGAGTCACTCTGTCACCAGTCTGCACTATACTTTATGATACATAGGTTTCAAACCCATACATGTGCTAATATCTAATCATATAATTGACAACAACTCTAACCTATATAAATGGAATCCACATTCTGAAGATGAAGATATCTGTATTTTTACTGTATAATATACTACCACACAAAGTACAGGATTTGCTGATCTTGGTCATTTGATTGCTGTGATACCCATGAGGAGTCCAAGCATCCCATCCAGTGTACAAGTTGGACAGATCTCAAGGATGTACGCAGCTAGCTGTTTTCACTCTCCACTTGGCATCCAGCTGTCACCGCTACTTACCCCGGCCTTCCTTGTCAACTCTCCCTAAGAGAGAGGACGATATCAAGCTTGGTGGTACCACTGGCCTGAAAAACTAGTAAAAGGATCTAGTAGTCTTTGGCTAGCGGCAGGCTGCAGATTATCTATATAAAAACTGATGAACTTAGTCTGACATGCTTTGTCCTGGCTGATAGAATCTGGTCCATTTCACATTATTTACTTATTTGTTACTAATCTAAATATTTATTTTCGGTAGACCTCTAATTATTCTTTGTTGTTTTGATTGATATATTTGTATATGTTGTAGCTTCTATGCTCATGTGCGTTATTATTTTGGATCGAGTCCATTTCAGTAGAGACATATATACAGGAGAATACATAGATATGAATACAAATAGATTGTATATTTGTGTTTTCCTTAGTACCTTGTGTTAGTTATCACGGCAGTCCAAATATTCAGAAATGAGCTCAACCTGGACTCCAGAAGAATTTCTGGCAGTTAGGTAAAGGCCATCATTCCTTAGGAACTTGTAAAACTGTTCCCATCTTCCAAATGGAGTCATTTTCCTCACATCTAACAAAAGAACATATGGATATCCGTGGCATCCATCAACCTACCAAACCTATCAAACCTATCAAAGTGCATGCTGGCCTCCTAACCCCCTCAATATCACAAGTACCTGTTATATATTCCAAAGCTCCCATGCCAGTCTCCTGGTCCTTCCTTCTCCACAGCTACTCATCTTCCTTAAAGCCCCCTAGTCTCTGCTATTCCACCTCTTACTCACTCTTACTCACTCATTCTCTATCTCTCGTTATCTTCTTGCTCTTGCTATGCTCTAATCTCTGTCTCTTGCTATCTCACTATCTCTACTCTTTTCTCCCCCTCCCACTTCCCTAGCTCTGCCATGTCCAGTTCAACCTACTTCTTTCTCTGTCTGCTATGGGATCTTTCAGATGCCTCTGGCTCTTATGTCTCTCACATCTACAATAAATATCTTAACTGTATCATGGAGAGGTCGTGTTAGCGGTTTCTTTCCTGTACCCTCACATAAACCTTGGAGATACTTCTAGCTTTATACTACTTTTCTAGTAGGAGCACTTAAGATTATAAAAGAATACAGATTTAACCTTTAATCCTATCTTTATGGAAGGATTATGAATCCAAAGTCTTAGAGAATTAAGGGTTATGGATAAACTCCCACCTTTTCTGTTTGGCTTGTTTTGTTAGTTCCGGCTTCTGCTATGTACCCCAGGCTGGCCTTAGACACTTGTCAGTTCTCCTGCCTCAACCTCAAATGCTTGCATTACAGGTATGAGCCATTATCCTGGACAAGCTTCTAAACGTTTTCTTTATCAACAAACAGTTCCTTTTTCTTTATAGTTCCAGTGGGAGCCATCTTTCTACTGCCTGAGCCCAAGAAAGGGCTCTCAGTCTCAAACTTTGCCTTAAGTGGGCATTAATTTTCCCCTTTGGTATTGCAAATGTAGCTTCTCAGACACCAGCTGTCACTCAATTGCACCGATCCCTATTATCTGTTTTTTTATGTTTGCCTATTTTGATACAGGAATTTCCCTTGCTGAACATCTGCATTCAAAAATATTCTTGATAGAGCTTACCTGGTATTTCTATGTGTCTTTAGTATAGAAATGGTTGAGATTGTTCAATTGCCCAGTTTTATGTATATAATGCTCCTACTGTCCCCACTTCTTTCCTTTTCTATACCTCAAGAAATATGCCACGGAAGATGTATCACCAAACACCCTTCAAAACTTCCACACTGACATTTGTGAAACCTCTCGATCCATCTTCCCCATTGCAACTGGGTCTATTAGAACCTTTAGGATGACCCAAGGCAGCAATTACTGGGAAAGTAACTTCCTGTGACCACTCATTCTTTCTCTCATCTCTCTCTCTCTCTCCCTCTCTCTCTCTCTCTCTCACACACACACACACAGAGGGAGAGAGAGAGAAAAAGATTAGCCTTACTGTTTTGATTTTACTTTATTTTATGATTGTGAGATAGTCCAGAAAAAAAAGTTCCATTTATGCAATGACCAATCACCAGTGTGCTGTTCAGGTATGTCCCTTTTCCACATATTCCCCTATTTTATAGCCCATTAGCATCTTCCTCAGAGGAGTTACAGAGAAGGGAATTAGATAATCATTGTAAAGTCCCAACAGGAGTAATAATAAGGTTTTGTTGTAACAGTCTAGCAGAGCTTTACAAACCAAGGATCAAGTCATCTGTTCTCCCTATTATGGCTATGAATTATTTAGATATGACTAATTCTCTTTCGCATAAGCATCTCCTCTCCTCTGCTGTGTGTGTATCTCTCTGTAGGCATTTTTCTCACTGCACCCATTTGAGTGGGGGGAAATCTTATCACTGCACTGTTTAAAGTAGCAGATTATTTTTCTTTTTGTGCATTGTCTTAGTTACTTTCATACTGCTGTGCCAAAACATCATGACCAAGGCAACTTACAAAGGTAAGATTTAATCTGGGGACTCGTGGTTCCAGAGAGTTGGAGTGGCAGGGAATATGGTGGCAGGCAGGCATGGTGCTGGAGCAGTAGCTGAAGGCTACATCCTGATCTACAAGCAATAAGCAGAGAGAGAACCAATTGAAACAGCCTGGGCTTTTGAAACCTCAAAGCCCACTCCTAGCGACATACCTCCTTCAACAAGGCCACACCTCCTAATCCTTCCCAAACAGTTCCAACAACTGTAGACCAACCATTCAAATGTATGAGTTTATGGGACCACGCTCATGCAAACCACCATATTTATTGAAGGAAGGAAGAGCACTCTTGATTTTCAGGAAATTGGTACAAATAAGATAATTACTTTATATTCTTTTTCTACAGTGACAGAAGCTGCCACAGAAGTGACAGCTGGCCCCAAGTGAGCCCAGTTCCAACACAACAGTCAGGGGCTTCCGAAGGTCTCCAGAATAGACAAACTCAGCCTCCCTCAGTCACGTGGACTGACAGTGGCTGGCGTAACTGCTGTGTGCAGTAGTGTTTGATGGTTCCACTGAGTGTTCATGTTCAAGCGGGACTTTCTTTTGCATGGTTGCTTTCTTCAGCATGAGCTCTTTCAATCTTTAAGCACCTCTTGGACCTTTAGCATTCCATTTTCTAATACTTAGTCCTAAACTTCCACAATTATGCCTGACCTCTGTATGCACATAAGCTAAATACTAGTTATGTTTTATATGGCTTTTAGTCATAAACTTCCCTGGGAATTTGGATGCTGATGGTTCTGTGAAACTGTCTTTGAGAAATACTATATTTGTACATGCAGAAAGTGAAATGAGCCAAATGGACAACTTTGGCAGTGTTAACCAAAACAATTGTTTAATTTTTTTCATTTTAGAATTATTTATCTTTTTTGTATGTGTGTGGATGCTTTGCCTGCATGCCATATGTGTGCCTGGCACCTGAAAAGTGCCAGAGGAGGGCATCCAACCACCTGTAACTGGAGTTACAAACAGTCGTGAGTTGTCATATGTGTGTGGGGCATTGAACCTGGGACCTCGGGAAGAGCAACAAGTACTCTTGACTTATGAACCATTGCCCCAGAGCACTTCCAGTCTTAAAACAATCATGAATGTCACAAATAGTATCTAAAGTAGTAATCAGAGTAGAAACACTTGCATTTTCTAGTCTTCAGCAGAAACTGGGGCTTTGATAAGGATCAAATTACTTTGTTTTCCCATTCAGTATTAGTTGGAGCTCAGGGCATTACTAATATAATTACTAATTTCTGGTGAAATTACTCTGGTTAATATAATAAAAACCCCTTTGCTTGGCAGAGAGTCAGAGATAGGACAGCTTGTTTGTTGAGAAATTCTAATCACCTTGATTATAGATAACATCTACTTGCTTTTCCGGAAAATAATTGCAACATTTGCTCTCTGGTTGATGCAAAGTAATTTTTTGTACTATTGAATTTTGCCTCTTCATTTCATTATTAAATGTTTGACATACTGAATAAATGTGATTGTGACACACATAATTTCAATCTTTTTTCTGACTTATTACTAGATGGTTACTTTATATTAATTTTATACTATGGAAATGATATGACAGAAAGCAAATACGACTGATTTTCTCATTCAAGTTCAAAATGGGCTAAAAAACAGAAGAGATAACATGCAAATCAATAATTCATTAGCCCAGAAACTGCTAAGGAATGTGCTTTGCAATGGAGGGTTAAGAAGTTTTGCAGAAGAGAGGAGAGATTTAAAGTTGGAGTGCATTCGTCAACCATCTGACACTGATAACTGACAGTAATCACTGAAGATAATGCTCTTACAACTGTATGAGAATTTGCCAAAGAACACATTTGATGTCATTTGGCAATTTGAAGCAACTTGGAAAGACCGGAAAGGTGATAAAGCTTGATAAATGGATGTCTCATGAGCTGACCGAAATGCAGGAACAACTGTTGTTTTGAACTGTTCCCTTCTTCTATTTCACACAACAATAAACTATTTCTCAACGGGACTGGGACTTGAGATAAAAAAGTTGCTAACAATAACCAGCAATGACAAGCTCATTTGGTTGGACAGAGAAGGAACTACAAATAACTTCCCAAAGCTAACCTTATGCCAAAACATCATGGTCACTTTGTTTGGTGGTTTTCTACCAGTCTGACCCACTATATCTTTTTGAACCCCTTCAAAGCCATTACACCTGGGAATTATGAATGTCTACAAACAACATTGCTCAATAGAAGGGACCAGTTCTTCTCTATGACAGTGTCCAATTACATAAGTAACACTTCAAAAGATGAACACAGATTGGGTAATAAAAATTTTCCTCACCCACTGAAGCTGCAGACACAGAGCCTAAATGGCCCCCTACATATATCATATGGTTTTCTGGATTGGTGTTCTTGTAGAACTACTAAATGTTGGAGTGGTGGTATGAGATGTCTCTAACCCTTTTCCTCCTGCTGGATTGCCTTGTCCAGCCTTGATATAGTGGCTCATGCCCAATCTTGTTCCATCTTGTTATGCCCTGTTTAAGTGGTAACTCTGGGAAGCCAGCTCTTTTCTGAAGGAAAGCAGCAGGGGGTGGGAGGATGGATCTTGGGGAGAGGGAAGAAGAGAGAGCTGAGCGGAATAGGAGGAGGGGAGGATGGAGGTCAAGATTATTATATGAGAGAAGAAAAATAAATTAAAAAAAATAAAACAAATTTCCTTATCCATCATATTGACCTGACTTCACACTAATTACCACTTCTTTCAGCATCTCAGCTAACTTTGTACTCAACAAACAACCAGCAGAGAACAGAAAATGCCTTCCAAGTACTTACATAACCTGAAAGCACAGTTCTATGCTGAAATTTTCACGGGAGAGTTTCTATAGGAATAAGTAAACCTACTTCTCATGGACCAAAATGTGTTGGTTGTAATGGCTCCCATTTTGATTAATAAAAATGTATTTGAACCTAGTAATGACTTAAAATTCATGGCCCAAATCTTCAATTACTTTTTCATCAATGCATAAAGTGAGCAGAGACATTAGATACTTGAAACAGTGGGGTGCAGTCCGCTCATAGATATCAGAAAGCAGATATGCTCCTTGGCTTGGTAGAGGTTTATGTTTTGAGAAACCCATTGCAAATGGAAAATATCCCAATAGAGAAGTGTGTTGAGCATAAGTATCCTCTTTTATTTATTTATTTTTGATTACAATATAATTATATCACTTACCCCTTTCCTTTCTTCCCTCCCCCTTTCTCCTCTACACCACCTTCTTCTCTCTAAAACTCACAATTTCTATTTTTTTGATTGTTGTTACATATGCATATATAAGTATATATAAATACTCCTGAATATATAAATATATAAATACAACATATTCAACCCATAAAGTGTTACTTTATGTGTAAGTAATATCAGAAAATACCACTTGGTGTTAGACAATTTATTGGAGGTCTCTTTCCAGGGAAGGTTATTTCTCCTAATCTCAGCATTCCTTACTTACCTAGAGTGCTTTGTCTAGGGTCAATATTCCAGGAGATTTGCCCCTTCCTTGTTAGTATGTCTGTGGGTATCTTGTTTGGGCAACTATGTTTATGAAGTTTCATGGGTGTAGCTTCTCTAACATTTCTAGGAGATGCATTGTCATCTGAAACTACCTGTTCCTCTGGCTCTCTCAGTCATCCTAGGGCTCTTCCTCTATGATTGTTTAGCCTTATGTGCAGGAGATGTGTTGATCTCCATCTTTTGCTAGGAGATATATCTTTAATGAGGGATGAGATCCATAATTATTTGTGATTATGAGGATACATATTTAGATTGTAACTGTTTTAGTAAAGTGGCAATTGTAAGTTCTCTTCTAAAACCCATGACTTTTACTACCCCAGGCAGTTTGCTACTATTCCAGGACCAGGCATAACTTCTCTCTTGTTGAGCAGGCCTTAATTCCAATTAAAGAGTGGTTGGTTCTTTATCAGCAAGTATATGTGCTACTACTATACTCTTAGAGATATTGTCTCATGCTGGTTGTTTTGTAGTTCATAAGCATCCTACCTGGGTAAGACTACTTGTTGATTCCTCTCATTGAAAGCTTACAAGTTACTTTCTGGTACCATTATAACTAGTCCTTATGGAAGAGACTTTCAAGTCAAATCCAACACAGATCCTCTAGGACCTATGTCTGAAGTTCATAGTCTTTAGTACTAGGGATGTAATTTTAACCTCTGGAGAGCAACCAAGAACAACAGCAATAATCTACAATATTTTAGGAGTTTCTTAGATAACCCTTAGCAACAACTCAAAACAGAGCTTCTTAGGCCTGGGTGTGGGAAGTTTTGTTAGTTGTATATGGATCTTTGAGGGTCATTGTTAGCATAGGTGGTTAATTTTCATTTTCAAGTAAAAATGTATGTAAGCATAGACTTGTATGGATTCTACGTAATTTTAGGTAGATAGATAATATGGTCCATTATGACTGTCTCAGACATCCTTACTGTCATCTTTCCCTCCTCTTTTCCTTCCATATTTATCTTCTTCCCTCTCCCTAATTAAAGTCCCACTGCTTTTCCCTCTTCCCTCTTCAGATTACCAAATGCTGATTGCCTTCACCCTCATCATTTTTACTTTATTGGTTTCTGCATTTACTCCAGCTTGTATACTTACATCGAAGATTTGGGACTAGGAACCTCAGATGAGAAACAACATGCAACATTTGTCTTTCTGGGTCTGAGTTACTGTACTCAATATTATCTTTTCTGGTTCCATCCATTTATCTGAACATTTCATGATTTCACTAACCATTTACCCATTGAAGGTCTGTATGCTATTTCCACTCCCTAGCTGTTGTGAAGGGAGTGGTAATGAGCATAGCTAAGCAGGTATCTGTGAAGCGGTAGCTTAGTCACTGTTCTATTGTTGGGAAGAGACACGAGGACCAAGGCAACACTTATAAAAGAAAATATTTATTGAGGGTTTACTAATAGTTTCAGAGGCTTAGTCCATTATTACCATGGGAGGTAACATGGTGGCACACAGGCAGACATGGAGCTGGAGAAGTAGCTGAGCACTGCATCCTGATCTGTAGGCAGAGGGAGAGATGCTGGACCTAGTATGTCCATACTTCCTTCAGCAAGGCCACATCTCCTAACCCTTCTAGTTCTTCTCAAATAATACTACTCCCTGATGACTAAGCATTCAAATACATGAGCCTATGGGGGGGGCGTTCTCATTCAAATCACCACAAGTAGGATGTCAAGTCTTTTTACATTCTACGGCAAAGAATGGTCTAGTTTTTTGAGAGTTTCCCCACATTGGTTTTTAAAATGGCTGAACCAGCTTGCAACCCCACCAACAGTGAACGAGAGTCCCCTTTTCCCCTAGTCCCTCCAACATTTGTTGTTGGTTTTGTTAATTACTGCTGTTTTTACTGGGGTAAAATGACATCTAAAAGTACTTTTAATTTACATCTCTATAATTCATAGAGGGACGATGAACACGGTTTTAGATCTTTCTTAGCCATCTATATTTCCTTAATTGGAGAGATTCCACTGAATGGGTTATTTGTTTTCTGACTCTTTTCTATTTATGTAATTTGAAAACTAACCCTCTGTCAGATGTATAGCTGACAAAGACTCAATCTATGATCTTTCTCTTCACTTAATTTTTTTCGTTAGCAGTATAGGGACTTTTTAGTTTTCAGCGGCCCTTCTTGTCAATTATTGGCCTTAATTCTTAGGGGAAAGGAGTCCTATTTAGAAAGTCCTTTTACACCCATATCCCGTATAGCACTATGTTTTCGTCCAGCGGACTTCATGTTTCACGTTTCACATTTAGGTCTTTAATCCATTTGGAGTTAGTTTTGTGCAAGGTGATAGGCAAGAGTCAAATTTTACTCTTGTACAGAAAGATATCTAGCTTTCCTAGTATTATTTCTAATTCTGTTAATTTGGGTCCTCCTTTCCTTTTGGTTAGTTGGGCCAAGGCTCTGATGATTTTGTTTATCTTGTTTATGCCTTAGATTTACTGAGTCTTTGTATTGTTTTCCTTGTTTCTATTTAATTAATCGCCACTGTGATTTCTTTTTTTATTATTTCTTTCCATCAGTTGGATTTGGATCTGATTTGTTCTTGTTTTTCCAAATTTTTTAGTTGCAACATTAAGCCTTTTATTTACACTCTTTCTGATTTTTTCATGTAGGCAATCAGACATGTAAATTTTTCTTTTATGACTGCTTAATGTGTCCCAGAGGTTTTGTTCTGTTGTGTTTTAATGCTCATTTAGTTTCAGAGGTTTTTTTTTTATATCTTTCTTGATTTTTTTTTCCTTTGACCCATTCATCATTCGGTAATGAGTTGTTTAATCTCTATGGATTTGCATATTTACTAGATATTTGCTTGCTGCCAATTTTACTTTTTATTGCACTGTAGTCAGATAAGATACATGGAGGGTTTTTTCCCTTTGAATTTGTAAACATTTGTTTTGTGTCCCAGGACATGTTCTATGTTAGAAAGCTTCCATGCGATGCTATGCAAAATGCGTAGTCATTGGTGTTCGAGTAAAAGATTATATAGATATTTGTTAATTCCATCTGATGTTTGAGGTCATACATAATTCTGTGGTTTCTCAGCCTACGTTTTCTCTCAATGACCTGTCAAGGTCATTTGAAGGCTGTAGGGCATTGAAATCACCTATTATTATTAGTGAAATTAGGTGCCCAGAGTTTGGTGCACGTGTTCTTAGCTAGGTCTGCTTTCCTCCTAGTTCCATTTGATTGGAGTACTTCTGTCCACTCTTTCATTCTAATATGTGACTATCTTTCTTTTTGTTGGGTTTCGGTTTTGGTTTTTTTGAGAGTGAGTCTCTCTGTTGTAACTCTGACTGTGGTGGAACTCACTCTGTAGACCAGGCTGGCCTCGAACTCACAGAGATCCGCCTGCCTCTGCCTCCCAAGCACCAGGATTAAAAGTGTGGACCTCCACTACCTGGCCTATGTGTCTATCTTTAAAGCTAAGATGTGTTTCTTTGTAGACAATAGAGAGATAGGATTTTTTAATATATCCATTCATCAAGCCTGTGTCTTTTATTAGAAAATTGAGACTATCAATACTTAAAGTTATTTCTGAACAGTATGTTTTGGTTGATCATCTTGCTATTGGTTTTTGGTACTGTTTTGTTATCCGTCTTTTTGTTTCAGTAATTGTAGCTTCATTGTTTTTCTGACCTTCTGCAATCTCTTAGCTATTCTCATTTTTTCCCATAATGCAGATCATTTCCCTGGGCACTTAAGTCTAGATTGGCCATCTGACCTTTCAGAACTTCAGATGAATTGCTCCAGGTTCCTCTAGCTTTCACAATTTCTATAGAGAAATCAGCTGTTACTCTGATGTGTTTTCCTTTCAATGTTATTTGCTTTTTCTCTTGCAGCTTTGAATACACTTTATTTGGTCTATACGCTTAATGTTGTAACTGTCATATGCCATGGGAATTCACTTTTATGGTCTTTTCTACTTAGTTATCTATGTGCTTTTTGTATCCCTTAATTTTGGAAACTTTTCTTCTACAATCTTGTGGACGGTCTGGTCTATGCGTCGACCTGAGATTCTTGTCCCTGATTTCTTCCTATCATTTGAAGATTTGGTCTTTTCACTGTGACCTACATTTCATGTATGTTCCTTGTCTATGTTTTTTTTTTCTTTAATTTAATATTCTTTGCTTATTTCATCTAGTTCCTCTATTTTATTTTAAAATTCTGATAACCTATATTCTGATTGCTTATACTTGTAAAGTTTATCCTTGAATTCTCTAGTTGGTTATTAGGTTTTTCAATTCTGTCTGAATTTTCTTGAAATTTTCTGTGTCTTTACTGAATTCCATTTTCAAATTGTGGATTGCTTTAATCATTCAGGCATTATTTAAGTTCCTTTTTTAAGTTCTTTGAGCTGTTTCTTTGTGTCTTAAAATTATTTTAATTCTTTAATAAGGTTTATGATCCTTCTTTTAAATTATGTGACATTGGGGTTCACTTAGGAAATTTTCACTGAGGAACATTTTTATTATACTAATTGATTTGGAGGGTGGCTACTTTCTTGAACTTTCATATTGTTTGTGTTTTGAGAATGAGATCTTTGCATGAAGACTTTTTTGTTCATTCTGTGTCTGATATGGGCAGAGCACATTGGAGCAGAGCATAAAATGTGCTGATTGTTTTAGGTCTAAAGGTTGAAAATGACTTAGGTGGAATGAAATCTGCTGGACATTGAGGGGCTTGGCTGAAGTACCAGATGTGCAAATCCAGAGTTGGGTATAGATCTGAGGATTAGTGGTGGTACCTGAAATGGAAGACCAGTCAGATTCACCTCTCTGTACCTTTGTACAAAATGTTCAGGAACGAGCTTGGGGCAAACGTTGGATATGGCACAAGGACAGTCTGTTGGTGTGGGTGGTCAGAGTGTTAGCCTGGCCTTTCAAGCAAGGGTAGCCTGACTGGGCTAAGGAAGTAATGTGAGACCTGGGCTAGATGTGAGGGTTTAGTAAGATATATGAGGGTGTAAAGTAGACTCACCAGACTAGACCCTGAAAGTATACAGGATCTGGCTGGGCAGAGAGTGGGGGTGTTATGGAAGTTTATTTTTAGTTATGTTTAAAATAATTGTTTTTGTGCACTGTTAGAAAAAGGAATGCATAGGCCTTGGCACTTTGTATTGTTTGCAGGTGTTGGATTCATGTGGGAGATGTTTAGTTGCTTATGATCTGCACCTGAGGAGTTCTAAGTGAATAAAAACACCTGAGTTCAGAAGCTTGGGGTCCCCCTGTCTAACATAGTGCTTGCCATGATGGTGGTTCCCTCTGCTGAGGTCTGGAAGGGATTCCACCTATGAATATGGCTCTGAGTCATTCTTGGTGAGCCTACACACCAGCTAGTTACTACAAATGGCACCCAATATGGTAGGCAGAAAGTAAAGAAGGGCATGATGTCTTAATCATGTCCACTACATTGAATTTGGAGACAAGGAAGAAGAGAAAGAAACTCCAGACCTCACAGAGTCTGGTAAAGTATGCTCAGGGAGGCTACCCGAGGATAGAGATTAAAGTATTAACTGAAGGCTCCTGAAAGAAGAGGAGAAAGAGAAAGGAAATAAGCCTCTATGAAGAGAAAAGGCTGTAAAATTAATAGATAAATGAAGAAAACAGATCTGAGGTGAGAGCTCCAGAATGGAGGCCCTTAGAGGTAAGGAACTCAGCTGCGAGCAGGAAAAAGCAAGGCTCTAACTGCTTTTCCTAATCATGGAGCCAATGCTTCCTCCTGCCTCTGGTGGTGGTGTTGTAGTGTGCCACAAACTGAGTTTCCTGACAACTGTGTCTTCTGTGTGTGAAGCTCAAGATGTTGTGTTTGAGATCTGTGAAAGAAGTTGTATGTTTCCCCTTAGTGGTGGTGAAAAAGAACGCCAAACTGCCAGAATATTTCAGCCAGAGATTCTTCCCACCAGCCCAGGACCCCCTGTTGTTGTGGAAGCTGTGGCTTAGAGCCAAAAAGCTGCTTAGTTTAACTGAACATTTTTTTTTCCTGCAACCTGACTAAGAGAAAAGCAGTCTCAGATACTGGTGGTGGTGGTGAGATCCCCACCCACGAGGGGATCCTTACTACAAACAAAGTGATTAGTTATTTTTTCCAGCAAACCAGACTCTATCTGAAAATCTGGAAAATGTTTCCTCAGGGTCAGCACACAGAAACTGTTTTCCAGAATTGACTGAGATTATATCTCCTGCTGGCAACTTAACCTAGTTCTATAAGAGTTACCCAGGTGGTTCTGGTTTTGAAGGCATGAAGGGGTTATGGAAAACTGTTGAGACTTTGCACCATGAGAGGCCAGGAGAGGCCATTGGTAAGGGTGCAGCCTCTGGGGTAGTTGAAGGCCCAGAATGAAAGGGTCATATAGAGAAGTTGAGGCTTGGCACCATGAAGAGACCCTATGAAAGGCTATTAGTGAAAGTGCAGTCCAATTGCAGCAAGGGACCCCAGCAGGTTTTGAGATGCCAGTACCATGGGACAACCATCAAGAAGAGTAGCAGCAATGGAGGAAAGCCAGCCAGAGCCTGAAGGGCAAGCTGTGTATGCTGCAGAAGTCAGAGAAGAGAAGTGATCCAAGCCCTTTGGAGGAGCCCAGAAGATCGTGAGTGAATTACAGATAATTGGACATTGATAATGTTTTTCTGCTGTCCAAAGACGTTGTGAAAAGCTTGATAGATGTTTGGTTTCATTTGGTCCTGTGCCTTAGCAACCCTCATGATTGTTCCTTTTGTAAATAGTATTGCCAGTATAGTGTTAAATTGTGTTATAGAGATAAAGCAATTTTTTTTTGGATTGGCTTATACAGAGAAGGGGAAATGTGGAAGTTTATTTTTAGTTGTGTTGAAAATAATTGTTTTTGTGCATCATTGGAAAAGGGGTGCCTGCAGGTGTTGGATTTCTGTGGGGGATGTTTGATTGCTTATGATCTGCCCCTGAGGAGTTCTGAATGAATAAAAACACCTGAGCTCAGACGCTCTGGATTCCACTGGTATTGGCCACGATAATGGTCCCCTCTGAAGATGTCTAGCAGGGTGTGCATATATAAAAGCACCTCCTTGTCTTCTTGGGTGAGCTGCCATAGCAGCCTAACAACTGCATGAGAGTCCTGGGGTTGGGGACACCAGTCTGGCCATTGTACCCTCTTGAACACACAGCTTATGAGTACACTTCTATCTTTGTTGCTTTCCCTTTCATTGTTGTGTGTGACAAGTTGATGCATCTCCTCTCTATGGCTTATGATTATGAGATGATCACATTGCGTATAACTAACTTAGGAAGCGGTCCAAATTCACAAGCCAAAGTGCAGATTCTGCTTTGTTTGCATGACTGTGTATTGCTCTAAATTGAAAACCTACAAACGAAACACTGTAATTCAGACCATTATTAAGCCAATCTCACATACTATATATTATTTAATATTTACTACATAATATTCATGATTTTTATACAACTTCCAGATATCTGTAAAGTCCTCAATATTCCAGATTCTATGCTCAATATTGTATACGTGTTAAGCTATTTGCAACCCAATGGTGAATGTTGTACCTTTATAATCATCTCTACAGATGAGAAGCCAAGGCCCATACACATTAAGTATCTTATTTAAGATTACAGAGCATTATAATGAGAAGGTAGTTCAAACCCGGACTCACTCTGGCTTCTAACTCTGACAGCCAGAACAGCTTTTTTCAAGCTTTAGTGCACTGGAATGGCCTAGAGGTCTTGTGAAGGTGCAGAGCTCCAGACCCATGTGCAGGCTATCTGACAGATTCTTCATTTCAAACCATATTCTAGACACTCTGAATGGGGGCCCCTCTGGCAACCACACATGGAGAGCTGCAGCACAAGACTATCAGACTTTTCAAGACTGTTTGTTCAAATAGAGCAGCGGAGTACCTCTCTGAAATGACTTCTGATACTAACTCCTCAGAATGAAGAATTGAGGTTTAAGGGTTGCAGCCTCCCTCAAACCACCACCAGCAGCACTGCAGATGCTCCCTTCAAGCCTAGGAGTCCCTAGACTTCATTTCATTTCTAAACAACTGGACACAAATGTGGGACATCTTATTGTATTTTATTGTATGACAATTCACCAGAATAGCACATGTGAGATAGAACTATAATTTTATGATAGGAAGGGCACAAACTAAGAATAGTGTGGTAAAAGAGCTGACAGAGTGAGGCCCAGAAGATCCTAGGTGGGGAGCTAATGGTGTCCCTTGGGTAAGCAGGGTTGTCACCATGGCAGCATAGTGACAAGTAGTATTCTCTAGGGAACTCATCCAAGCTCCAGACTACAAACACTATATTGAGTTTCCTCATAGAGGCATGATTGATTAAACTAATGGGACACAAATGAACCACTCAACCTGTAGCCTCCTCCCAGCCCTGATTTTGGGAGGATACCACATCCAGAAGCACACCTTTGTTCACAAGAAGGTATTTCAGGCCTGGTAGTCCTAACCATCATTCTCTTTAGCACAAACCCTGAGTCCTGCAAACGTAACAAAGATGTGCCTATTATTCCATATCTCCCAGGAGTGAAGGACAAAGGGCAGCCAAATCTCTAGCCAAAGTCAGATCTTTAGCAACAACTACATAAGAGCTAAATTAACTTGCCCAAACGCCACAAATTTAAAGTGGCATATTTACCACTTGAACTAGGGTTTTTTATTTTATGCAAAGGTGTAAGCTCACAATTGCTACAGTTTCTAACTCCTAATATTTTTGTGTTAACATGGAAACCCAGCAGTAGTTATCAGCAAGACAAGTGATAGGAAGCTGTTGGTAGAGATAGGAAAGTGCTAATCTTGGAAATAGAAATTGTTTCTGCCAAGACTTGAACTGAATTTTCTTTCCAGTGCCCTTCAAAGAATGAATCTTTCCCACCCCCTCCCCTATGCCTTCGAAGCTCTGAAAGCATGTTACCTGGTAGTTTAACAACCTAATTATCATCCGTAAACACCCTTCCTGCTCTACTTCAGAGCACTGCTGTCTGTAAGTCAGGTGGAGCCCATCTTTGCAGTGAGAAAGCAGAGTGAGCCTCCCAGTGTGACTACAGTACAGCCGAGGGCTCGTTGCTGATACGCTGTATTTCCCAGTGGCAGCGGATTTCCTCTAGTGTGACTATTTGTTCAACAGGTGTTATGATAAAACAGAGATAAAACGTATGTAAATAATAAAGACCAACATTTATGAGGAGTCCTGTGTCTTCATCCAAACATCATAATCTCTAGGAGGGGGAAGTACTGTTATTGTCCATCTTCTCTAAATAAATACTGGAGCCATTATTAAGAAAATGGATAGTTATATGGCTTTAAACAGAAGAGAAGGATGTAAACCTTCCAACATCTTCACTATTGTGAAGATATAACAGCAGGACCTTCATGCAGCCACCACCACCTACAAACAAATTGTCTTCATAAGGATGGTGTTGTCTCCTACCAGTTATATTTTCTGTGGTGGTGAAGAATCTCTTAGTGAAAAGCATTAGAAGGTAAATGTAAAAATAGAACCTATTTATGAACATTTCTGACGTCTAATATCACTACAAATTCACTGTTGCTCAACAACATTCAAAGGAGAGGACCAACATCGAGGCCTTCCGTCATTCCTAGTCACCAAGGTCCAAACGGACAGTGACTTAACAATGCCCACTTTATCTAATACTACTTAATACTATTTTCAAAAGCTAGACATAAACTCTGGGATAACAGACACACTTTTAATTAGAAATAGCTTTACAAACAATAGTATTTGGCATACTTTTCTTAAAGTGTCACTTGTGTACAGGCTTTGATGATTTCACATCCATCTAGAGCTGTATATCCCAAGAAACACAATGGTTGTCACCAAAGATATTAAATTTGAGGGTGTTACACAAGCTGCTCTAACAGACTATGCAATCAAGAGCTGCAGGACTTGAGATTCACCTTCTCTGTAGCCTCCAGATCATCAGATGCTCACATAAATGGTTACTGATTCTTCATTAGGAAGCTTGGATGTTCTTTTACTTTGAGAACTTATGGAACATAAAAGTTTGTTGGTAGGGTCTATTCTGAAAACTACCGGTAGCTCCATTTGTGACAATTGATGAGGAGACTGAACGAAAGTGTAATGCTGTGGAACTCTTTGAAGAACGCCCTGCGTGCATACAGACGTTTTTACAGCCACAGAGGAGTCTTTTCTCAGCAGCCATACCTGTCAGGCTATATTTTTAAATAAATCTTCTGATTCTGTATCTGTGTTAAGCCCCTATGTCTTTTCTGAAAATGGTGCCTTATTAAATGTTTTCTACCATGATTTTCATTGGGAATTCTCATCGGCCCTGGCAGCCTTACACCAGTCCTGAATCTGGCGTATCAAAATGGAAGGCTATCATAAAATGAAATGCTGTTCGTATGGTATTAAAGCTCAGAATGAAAACTCCTGCTAATGTCGAAATTTACCAAACGCAGAATGCATTTTGTCTCAGGACAGAAGTTTCAGTGTGGAGGACTCTGTTTGCTTGCTGCTATGAACTTCCAAGTGTGGAAGCGTAGGAGAAGAAGAGGCTTGGTTGCACAGCATCACAGTGGTACAATGCCATTGGATCCAGTTGCATATGCTGCCTTCCAGCAAAAGATCTGTGCAGCCTTTGCCATTTGGACCATTTTCTGTTGTAAGGCTGATATGCCTGGCAGCCCGACTGTATTAACTATATTTTATGTACCCCTGGGAACTGTTTAGTGCAGTCTCACTCCATTAGACTCATTGCTTTTTGTATAAAAGATCGGAGTTTACAGCTAATGTCAAACATGACATTCATTCCTAGCTGTCAAATTTACTGGTAAATACTCCCTTTCTCCTTTGTTAATTGTAGGTCGGTTATTTTAGCAAGTGTCACTTATAGCATGTCATTCATTTTACTCAAAACACTTCACTGATTGACATTCTGAGCCTAGTTCCTAGCATAATATTTAGAAAGATTCTTATGAAGTGACTCATAAGTTGACTACCTTAATCAATTTAAGGAATTTCTCCTCTTAATGCTAAGTAAACTGTAACAGTTTCTAGACAGAGACAGCTAAACGTCCTTGATATATTTCCAAAAAAGTCAGACCAGGTCTGGAATGGGTACCATTCATCCTGAGAACACAGCACTCCCAGAAAGTATACATACAAAGGCAAGGCTTGTCAATACATAGTGCTTAAAATACATTTTCCTGGTTTGCAGCTTCCTGAAGCAATAGACCATTGGTTTCCACATAGTATATAAATGATTATGTTTTTGCAAGGGTTTTTGGCACACAAACTCCTACGTGAAATGTTAGTACTTGATGCAGAACGGTGGAGAAGCAAGGGCTGGCTCGCCAGATCCCTGCAAAGTACAAGGTCTCAAGTTTAGAGCGTTCAAGGCTGACAACAGTCCAGTTTGCCAAGTACCCTACAAAAAGGCAGTTGTTCTACAGGCCCTTGCCTGATGGGATTAGCCTAGCTGAGTACTAGATAGGAGGCCTCAAGGGCACTGGCAGCGGCAGTTTGGTACTGTGCCATTCCTATTTATAGGGTGCTAGGGTGCAGATGTGCCTGGTTCCAGGCAAAACAGCTTGTTTTATGCAATGACACCTGGCTATGGGAGTGGTCCTCCACTTCTCAATGAAAACCACAGTGCAGAAAGGATGGTTGTGCCACACTTCCATCTCAGTTGTATCCCCTGGATACAAACTGCAGACATCTTATTGCAGCTTCTTGTCAACTTTATGTGATGATCTTTTCTTTATAAGGATATCATTATCCTGCTGTATTCCAGAATAGAAATACCTTCCTCTGACCTTTTTTCTTTACCAGTGCTGATTGAGGGATGGCTTTACATTAAGTAATAGGTTTAACTTTACTACAAGTAAAATCCTTACTGAGGTAGCCCTGTGTATCTGGCTTTAGATTAAAAACCAAAGAGAAAGCAAAGAAAACCCATGTCCCATGTATGTCTGTTCTAGAAAATAAGGAAGTCTATCCCACTATTTTATTTATGGGATCGTGTGTGGGGTATATATGTGTGTGCATTGCATATACATTCAGTCGGCATGGTCCTGTACACACATGCAGAGGCTAGAGTAGGACATCAGTGAGAAGTCCTGTCTCACTATACCGAAGTTTACCATTTCACTAAGCTGACTAGCAAGAAAGCCCTTGGGATCTGCCTGTCTTTGTCCCCAAATGCTGTTATGTCAGCCATGTGCAGCAATGCCAAGCTTTTTACGTGGGTGCTAGGAATTCAAATTCAGGTCTTTGGACTTGTATAAAAAGCAGCCTTACTCACTGAACAATGTCCCCAGGTCTTGAATATTTTTAAATAACAAATTATAATTTTAAAACATGACTAAGGATGGGCATCTCTGTTTAGCAGAGGATTATAGATAGTTTAGAGATACATATTAGTGCCAGCACCTATTCTTGGCTATGAAAAAGAGATTCAAGCAACCCTACATAAGAAGGTAGCAGGGACCTGCAGGAGATCAGAAGGCAAGAGCAGGAAGATCTGGCCACATGCAAGAAATGAGAGACAAAACAGAAAAAATAAACTGGAGAAATGCTGGGCTAGGAAGTTTCAAGTATTCTCTGGTACAACAGCACCAAATTTCCGTGGTAAATTCTTTCTTTGGACTATAGCTGATTCCATTCTTCATTTAAAAAAAAAAACTTTAGAAATAGTCTAATACTATAATGGCCTGGGGTAGAGGGTCTGTGGAAGAATGGTGTGGTGTCCAATTCCCCAGAAAACAGTCCAGAATACTACCACCTGGGTGTCCCACAGTTCAGGCATGTGTCCCTGACTTCCTCCCCTGGGCTTCTCTACCTCCCCAGATTCTCCAGATCCTGGCCTCCTTTTAGGTTTAGAAACACAGTTTGCATGTGTCTACTCAGGGTCTTTTCTGGTTCCCCTGCTCTCTCATTATCCAGCCTTTCACCTCAGTGTCACCCATTCACAAGTCCCCTAACCTCCCCATTCATGGATCCTGCGAGACATTACTTCTGTGGCATGCCGGCCTTTCTTAAACTGTTTGTTCCACTTGCAATTGGCTGGAAATTGTTACTGAAGTCCACGTTTTTTTTTTTTCTTCAATGTTCGCTTCTATGTAAAGAATGCCTTGATCTCCCAGTCAATGAATATTTGTTAGATGAACAAAGTCAAAAGAAAAGAGGCTGTCAAAAACCAAAGGTAGCTCGAGAGAGCACTGAAGTTGCCAAAGCAAGGGCTGGCAAGGAATAATTCAGCCTAACAGCTAGCCATAAGCTTCAAACATCGTATGTGAGGTGAAAAAGCTGGGAATCCATGAGATTTTAAAGGAAAGGCTGATGTCAGAGTGCTGGAGGACCTGACAACACGCACGGAGTCACGTCATTTTTTTCCTGGAGATTTTTTTTATCTGTCCAAATCTTTACCTTGTGTCACTAATCCAATACTTAAAAATAGCTAATTATTTTCATTTTTATAGATGTCTGGTTTTCCACAGTCACATTTATTTAATATTACCCAGCACTCCCACGCCAGGCAATATTCTGAGCACTTAATGTTCTACGTGGTATTCTTTATCATTACCCTACCAAGTACTCACAATTTCATGCTTACTCTACAGATAATAAGACAGGAAGAAAAACTATCCTGGCCAAGAATTTGGAGTGAATAAATAGCAGGTGCATACCCAGGCCAGGAAGCCTGGCTCTAAGGACAGTCTACAAAGCAACTGCAGTAGGCTGTTCTCACCCTGGAATAAGCCAAACAGCCCCCATTCTCAGCTTACACACTGGTGTGAAGATTCGTCCTTCATCTCTTGATGTCTAGTTTCTTGAGTTCTTTATATATTTTGGATATTGGTCCTCTATTGGAAGTGGAGTTGGGGAAAATCTTTTCCCGTTCTGGAGGCTGCCATTTTGTCTTGGTGACAGTGTCCTTTGCCTTACAGAAGCTTTTCAATTTCATGAGGTCTGATTTATTAATTATTGACCTTAGTGCCTGAGCTATTGGTGTTCTGTTCAGAAAGTTGTCTCCTGTGCCATTTTGTTCAAGGCTCTTCCCCCACTTTCTCTTCTATCGTGTTCAGTGTGTCTGGTTTTATGTTGAGGTCTTTGATCCACCTGGACTGAGTTTTGTGCATGGTGATAGATATGGATCAATTTGGATTTTTCTACATATAGACATCCAGTTAGACCAGCACCATTTATTAAAGATGCTTTCTTTGTTCCATTGTATATTTCTGGCTTATCAAAGATCAGGTGTCCATAAGTATATGGATTTATGGCTGGATCTTTGATTCAGATCAACATGCCTGTTTTTATGCCAATACCATGCAATGTTTATTACTATATCTCTATAGTACAACTTGAGCTCAGGGATAGTTAAACCCCCAGAGATTCTTTCATTTCTCAGGACTACTTTGGCTATCCTGGGCTTTTTGTTTTTCCATATTAATTTGAGTATTGTCCTTTCAAGATCTGTAAAGAATTGTGTTGGGATTTTGTTAGGGATGGTGTTGACTCTGTGGATTGCTTTGGGTAAGATGGCCATTTTTACTATGTGATCCTACCAATCCAGGAGCATGAAAGATCTTTCCATCTTCAGAGATCTTCTTCAATTTCTCTTTTCAAAAACTTGAAGTTTTTGTCACACAACTCTTTCACTTCCTTGGTTAGAGTTACCCCAAGATATTTTATGTAATTTATGGCTATGGTAAAGGGAGTTGATTCCCTGATTTCTTTCTCAGTTCATTTGTCATTTGTGTACCAGAGGGCTAGTGATTATTTTTAGTTGATCTTGTAGCCAGACATTTCACTGAAGTTTTTTATCAACTGTAGAAGTTCCTTGGTTGGATTTTTCTGAGGAGGTTGCTAATATAAACTATCATATCATCTGCAAATAAGGATAACTCGACTTTTTCTATTCTAATTTGTATCCCTTTGATCTCCTTTAATTGTCTTATTGCTATAGCTAGGACTTCAAGTACTATATTAAATAGGTGTGGGGAGAGGGGACAGGCTTGCCTTGTTCCTGATTTTAGTGGAATTGCTTTGAGCTTTTCTCCATTTAATTTGATGTTGGCTGTGGGTTTGCTGTAAATTGCCTTTATTATGTTTAGGTATGTCCCTTGTATCCCTAATCTCTCCAAGACTTTTATCATGAAGGGATGTTGGATTCTGTCAAAAATTTTCTCGGCATCTAGTGAGATGATCTGTGGTTTTTTTCTTTCAGTTTGTTTATGTGGTGAATTACATTAATTGGTTTTCATATGTTGAAACAAGGGATTAACATCAAAAAGTCCCCTAACAGGAGATCTTCAAAAGTAGCATGTTGACATAACAGGAACGCATTTATTAGTGATAGAGTTTCATTTAATGCTCCCTAACTCTCTGAAAACACTACCAGGTCTCTTAACAAACCAAATTCTATCCCGTCACTCAGTTGTTATAATTACTTACTATTTGACCAGATGGTGACTAATTCCCAAAGTCAGGCAAGATGTTGAAGAATCAGAGATAATTGCAAAGCTCAGGACTGTGTGAAGTTGTTTAAAATGCTGGAACAGTGGCATGGAAGGCCCGACGTGAAGACTCGCCCACCTCCCTCCGCAGGGGTGGGGAGAAGAAAGAAGACATTAGAAAATGGTTATTTGGGGAATATGAAGCTAAATAAATGCAGGTGTGATACAGGAGTGCTCAGCTCTACTGTCCTTAATGCTGAATTGTATGCCAATTGACCAAAACTGTTATAGATGTCATGTCTATTTAAGCCTTAAAAAGACACAGCAATCAATACTTTAAAGGGTTCAAGATTCACACCTGTCTCAGGCAATGTCAACTCAAATGCATCTCAATCTTGAATTCAATCTAATATTTCTTACAGTCCTCCTCTATGCACAGATGTACAAAATTCATGGATGAAGCCCTGAGTCAAAGAAGCTCTTAATTCATTGTCAAATGAAGAATTCCCATTGGATAACCTTGCCAGTTTCCAGCACTCCCTCACCGAAATGACCTAACCATCTACAAGAAGGCTGAGTTAGTGAAGACCTGTGCATGATAGAGTCCCAAAACATATTTCTCGAGACTTTTACATTTTACTTTTACTTACATACGTGTGTGTGTTTGTGTGTTTATACGTGTGAGCAGGTACCACTGGAAGCCAGAAAAGATCGTTGGATCCCCTGAATCTGTAGTGACAAGAAGTCGTAAGCTGCCTACTGCAGGTTCTAAGAATCTAACTCTAATCCTCTGCTAGAACAATATGAACTCTTAACCACTAAGCTATCTCTCCATCTCTGCTTGAGGCTTGCTAATGATGTCATTGATAAATGACAGAGCATTCCACATTTTTAGTATGGGATCACTTAAAGGACTAATGATCAGACTTGGACCCAAGGACCATGAACTATTCCACCATTGTAGATGTGACCTGTGCCCAAGAGCTACCTTTAAAGAAACCATATATTTGGTCTCAGTCTCTGCTGTCAGCATGTTGAAATTCTTAATGATTTTTAAATAAAATGTCTTAAATTTTTCATTTTTCAGTGAGCCTCTCAAGTTATGTTTCAAGTTTTTCAATTTCATGAGATTCCACTTATTAATAGTTAAGCTTAGTGCTTGCACTATTGGGTATTCTGTTCAGACATTCTTTTCCTGTTCCAATGAGTTCAAGACTGTTCTTTCCTTTACTTTCTGTTGGGATCAGTGCATCTGGTTTTATTCTTAGGTGTTTGATACATTTGGAGTTGAGTTTTGTGAAGGGTGATAAGTACAGATTTAATTGGTTTCTTCCACATGCAACCATCCAGTTTGACCAGCACCATTTCTTTTTTTTTCCAGTGTGTATTTCTGGTTTCTTTACCAAAAATCAGGTTTTCATAGGTCTGTGGACTTATGTCTGGGTCTTCAACATGATTGTATCGTTCTATTCAATGTGTCTGTTTTTATGCCAATAAAACAGTGACCAAGACAGATACCCCACTTTTTTTTAGACTATTGTGAAAGCTGTTGTTTCTCTGCTTTCTTTCTGAGTCCATTTATCATTTGAATATAAGGCTACTTATTTTTTAGGTTAGTTTCGTATCCAGCTACTTTGCTGAAAGTGCTCATTGACTGTCAGTTTCTTGGTAGAATTTTTACAGTCACTTATGTATACAATCATGTCATCTGCACGTAAGGATTCATTGACTTCTTCCCTTCCTTTCTGTAACCCCTTGATCTTCTTCAATTCTTTTATTGCTCTAGCTAAGAGTTCAAGTACTATATTGAGTAGGTATAGAGAGAGTGGAAAATCTTATCTCGTTCCTGATTTTAGTGGAAATACTTTGAGTTTCTATCCATTTGTGTTGATGTTGGCTGTAGACTTTCTTAACTGCCTTATAATGTTGAGGTATGTCCCTTCTATCCTTACTCTCTCCAGAAATTTTATCATGTAGGGGTGTTGGATGTTTTTCAAAGGCTTTTTCTCCATCTAATGAAATGATCCTATGCTTCTTCCTTTTAATCTTTGTATGGTGGATTATATTTCTTGATTTATGTATGTTGAATCATCCCTGCATCTCTGGGATGAGGCCTAGCTGATCATGGTGGATGATCTTTTTGATGTGCTCTTGGATTAGATTTGCAAGTAATTTATTGAGAATTTCTACATCTATATTCATAAGGGAAGTTGTTCTGTAATTATATTTCTCTGTTGGACTGTTATTTGTGTTATGTGTTGGGGTAACTATGGCCTTGTAAAAGGAATTGGACAATGTTGCTTCTATTCTGTTTCTATTTTGTGAAATAATTTAAGAAGTATTAGTGTTGATTCTTCTTTTAAAATCTAATAGAATTCTGTACTAAAACCATCTGGCTTTGGGATTTGGGGGGCAAGGGAGAAATTTTTTTAATATATAATTTATTTTTATTTTATGTTCATTGATGTTTTTCCTGCATGTATGCCTGTGTGAGGGTGTCAGAAACCCTGTAACTAGAGTTACAGACAGGTGTAAGCTGCCATGTGGATGCTGGGAATTGAATGAGGGTCTTCTGAAAGAGCAACTAATGCTCTTAACTGCGGAGCCATATCTTGAGGCTCCTGGTTAAGAGGATTTTAATTGCTGCTTCTATTTCACTAGGAGTTATAAGGCTATTTAAATTGCTTATCTGCTCTTGATTTAAGTTTAGTAGGTGGTGTATATCAATAAAATAAGCAATCAGTGCTTTCACCAATATATTTTATTTCTAAGAATCTTTGAATCTTATGGTCTAATGACTTGAGACTGGAGCCCTGCATCTCAGGCAGGTGAATCTACTTCAGATTAACACTATGAAAATGTTAAGAAGCTATTTTTTCTGCCTTAGATGGTCTGATACAAGATATAATCTGTCATTATCAATATTTCAAAAATTATATTCTCTAAACATGAAACACCAAATTTTTTATTTATTTTGTAGCATGAAGTACAACCATGCTAACACAGAATGTTTATAATAATTGTAGCTGTAGAATGTAAGGTTAATTTTATTCTCATGGGTTTTATTCTCAGAGCACAGTCTATTCCTTGCTAATTTAATCCCTAGTCCTAGAGAGTTTCAGCCGCCTTACAATCTAATCTGCGAGCCTAACCCTATAATGTTTTAGCCCCTGAGATTTACTGCTGACTGAGCTCACTCTGACTAGCTGTCTTCTGAGCTACCTCTTTTCACTCTGAGATATCTTTATTTCTCTCTGCTTATTCTGGACTGCTCTCTTCTTCTCAGATTCCGCTTCTGTCTGTGAGCAGATTGTACTCAAACTGCCTGACTCTCCACTTTTCTCACCTCTTGTCTGCTTCCCATCTGCTTCCACCTCGCTTCTCTCTGTGTGAACTGAACTATCTGACTGAACTTTCTTCTGTCTGCAACTCTCCTTCCTTCTTAACTGTCTGTGAGCTGTGAGCCTCCTTTTATATCCCGAAAGTTGGGCGTATCCTCACTCTGACTCAATCTCAGAGATTGGGATTAAAGGCATCATATACCACTGCCTTCATAGCATTTCATCTGGATCACACAGGCCTCCGAATGTGATCTCTTCCTAAGGCCTTTGGATGTGATCCCTTCCTAGCTGTCACAGAGGCCTTTTCAGTGTGATCCTTTGCTAAAGCAGCCATGCTGCTGGATTAAAAGATTAAATGTTCCTCTAAAAACAATGACATTTTTTTCTCTGAGTCTTTAAACCAGTTAGATGGGGTTTGCTTAGGTGGGGTTGTCAATCAGTTGACAGTCCTGCTGAAAGTTGTATCGAAGCAAACAGCTTCACTCTCATGTCCTACAGTTCTCTGGGGCTATGAATGGATACCTAGACTGTTTCAAATTTCTGGCTCTTATGAAGAGAATATCAAGAACATGGATAACTGAGAATCTCTGTAGTAGATGGAAGTCCTTCAGGTCGGTGTTCAAATGTGGTATAGCTGCATATTAAACTAGATCTATCCACAGATCCCTGGGAACTTTCCACTGATGGCCATAGTGACTATACAAGTTGACACTCTCAGCAGCAATAAAGTGTCCCTTTTCCCCACATGCTCATCAGCACCACCTGTCACTTGTTGTATTGATCTTGGCCATTCTAACTAGGGTAAGATAAAATCTCAAAGTAGTTTTAATTTGTATTTCCCTGAAATCTAAGGATGTTGAACATTTCTTTAAATGTTTTTTTTGGCCATTTGTGTTTCCTCTTTTGAAAACTCTGTTTGATTCTGTATCCCATTTTTTAATTGGGTTGTTCTCTTTATGTTCGGTGTTTTTAGTTCTTTATGTGTTCTGGATACTAACCTTCTATCAGCTATATAATTGATAAAGATCTTTTCCAATTCTGTAGGCTATCAGCTTCCCAAACGATGGCATCCTTTGTCACAGAGAAACTTTCCAGCTTCACTTATTAATTGTTGGTCTTTGTGCCTGTGCCATCTGCATCCTGTTCTTTCATATAGACTGCCAATGAGTTCAAGGGTATTATCACCTTTTTTCTATCAGATTCAGGGTTTTTATGTTGGAGACCTTGATCCATTTGGGTAGAACACAGTGTTATGGAGCGATAAAGGGAAAATTAGAACAAGAGGACTAAATGGGGAAGCAAATGAGAGAGCAGGATTTTTATCTTTTATGCAAGCCTAAATGGAATGAGAGCCTTTTGTTAATGTATGAAGAGAAATTTGTTGTTTTAGCTCCTTCATTTCTTCATGTGTATTTGCTGAATGACAAATATAATTGTTTTATAATGTAAAGGCCAATAACATATGAACATAAAATGTCAGTTTTGAACCTTGGCAGATGTTTCAGTAATTTAAAATGGAGCCATATGTGATTTTATCTCTTTGCATAGCAAGGTATAGCGTGGAGAGGAAATAAAGTAACAAAATATGAAATGTATTTTTTCTTGCCTCAAGAGAACATAGGCCCGCACTTTACTGGAGAATCATTATTTACGAATATGTATTACTTAGAATTCCCTGCTTCAGAATTATCTCAAAACATAAAAGTAAGGCTTTTATGGAATAGCATACAGTAAAGTTAGTGCATTTCGGGGAGACAATTTTTTTTTCCTGAAAAATCTGTTTTTTTAACCTAAATTTCAGAAATTTTGTAAATAAAAAATGAGAGAAATGGAAAGAATGGTATTATTCTCCTGTGGAGTTGATGCTTAGCATCCAGTGTAGACATAACTAAAATTAGGAATTCAATGACACCGAACTGACACAAGATTAATTTCTGTAGTTTGGGGTGGAGGCAAAAGAAAGTGTCCATACTTTGACTGACTGCCCTGGATCGTATGTCCTTGACACACCCAAGGCCGCTCTGCTCCAGGTCAGAGTCAAGGACACAATCAAAATCCACAACAGTAAATTTCTAGGAGTGGCCATGCAAGAAGGAAATTTCGAAAACAAACTGGATGCTGAGACAGTTTTAACTCCTGGTTCTGTCTAAGTTTGTTAACTTTGCTGTTTGGGATATAGGTTTTATTATATTCAAATGTAACTCTATGTTTTCTGGTGCTTTTCGGAACTTGAATATTCAGGTTTGCGGGGGGAAGTATTTAGCAGAAAAGAAAATTCTCGGAATGCTTGGAATATTCTAGCTTATGCTAGGGAGCTAATGCAAAGTCTGAACTGACTGAACCAATGTTGTTCCCACTGACAAAGCCCCCACTGGTGTAAGCGGACAAAAATGTGTACATTTTTCAAAAGAAACATCTCAACGCTTCACAAAGATCTACAGGCCACTAAGAAAGGCTGAATGGAGGAGAAATGGTCTCTCTCCAGGGAAGAGCACCCTGATTGCTTATCTACTACCAGATGTTCAGCCTTGAAAAGAAACTGAGCAGGCTGTGTTTAGGAATATATATATATATATATATATATACATATATACACACATACATATATATATATGTAATGTGTGTGTGTGTGTGTGTGTGTGTGTGTAACAATTAATGAAAATGGGCCATGAATTGGAAAGAGAGAAAAGAGGGTTTGTTGGGAGAAAATGGAAGGAGGAAATGAAGCAATTATGTTATAATCTTAAAAAATAAACAAAGTAATAAAAATGTGTAGAACAAAAGAAAAAAAACATCCAGAATATCATAAGAAGTCAGAAGTATCATACGTGACAATTAGCACTTTGTCTCCTAATTCCACTTTTAGAATGCCTTTTAAATGTTGAATGTCCTTGGTGTGATGTTTTCAGTTTTAGAGTCTTTTAATTAGTGTTTGCATTACTAGTCTTTCAGTTTTATAGTTCATCTAACTACCTTCCTCCTCCCCCCTTCTTCTCCTTCTCGTCTTCCTTCCTTCCTTCCTTCCTTCCTTCCTTCCTTCCTTCCTTCCTTCCTTCCTTCCTTCCTTTCTTTCTTTCTTCCTCTTTTTCTTTTGATCCAGGGTCTCATGAAGCCCCAGCTAGCCTTAGAATTTATGCTGTGGTGGGGTGTCAATCTTGAACATCTGATCTTCCCACTGTTACAAAGTCAGAACTAGGTTCTTTAAAAAAAAATACACTTAATTGTTTATTTCTTTTCTGCAGAGGTCAGAGGAAAACTTGGCAGAGAAGGTTTTCTCCTTCTATCACATGGGTCCTCAGGATCAAATTCAAGTTGCAAGACTTGGCAGCAAGTGCCTTCCCTGCTGAGCCACGTTGTCAGGCCTTGGTTCTTTATGATTCTATTCTGATTATACATAGAGCCAACTTTGCTTAAAGCCTTCCCTTAGTTTCATACAAATCTAATTACACTCAAAATCTGTATCCAACCTCTGCAGCTCATTTGCTCTACACGTCCATGTCTTGTGAAATGTTTTCTATGCTTCAAATAGACTCTTTCATTCCTAAAAGCCTTTTTCACTGTGGGCTCTTAATAGAGGACAATATCGTACACTGGGCCAGGTGGTGTCTGGTCACTCACAAGCCTGTTCTCAGCCTTGACTTTATTGTCTGAACCCTGAGTTTCTTTCCCTATCTAATCTTCTAGCCATAGTGAACTTCCACTTTAAGAATTTTCACATTTACAGTGATTGCCCAATGAATGTCCATCTGATAGACTATCAATAAAAGAAAGGTAGTGGCCATTGGAGTCTTACTGCAATTATGTCTCCCACCTTGGGGCTGAAGCCTAGAGCATATTGGAGGTGAGCTTTTGTGTTCACATTCACAGACCCAACTAATAAGGATCCCGGGGAGTTGGAAACAGACTGTACCTGTAATGAATGAGTAAACAAAATTTGTCCTTGCTATCATTTCCATACAATACAGTGTGTCAACTATCTACACAGCTTTTGCTCTGTGTTAGTATTGTAGGTCGTCTGTAGACAATTTAATTATATGAGAAGAATGTATCTATGTAGATTGTTATAGGAGTTTATTTTTAGTTGTGTTTAAAATAATTGTGGTTTTTTTTTTTTTTTGCATTATTGGGTAAGGAGCTGCCCTAGGTCTTAGCATTCGATATTGTCTGCAGGTGTTGGATTTCTGAGGAGGAAGTTTAATTGCTAATGATTTGCATGTGCTATCAGTAGAACACCTGAGGAGTCTTGAAAGAATAAAAACACCTGAGCTCAGACACTCAGGGTTCCACTGTCCAGTGCGGTGCTTGCCATGACAGCGGTTCCCTCTGCAGAAGTGTGGCAGGGCTTGCACCTATGAAAAATGTCTCTGTGACTTCTGTGATGAACTACCCCAGCAGCTGACTACTACAGTAGATTCTACGCTCATTCTACTGAAGGATCTGAACAGTGAAAGATTTGGCGAGACTATAAACACCCTAGAACCAAACCATCAGATATACTGAGGTAAAAATGACTACATTTGATGAATTAAATACTGGATAAATATAATTAATATATATTATAAATAATAATATATATAATAAAATAATAAATATCAAGTTGACTTGTTCCCAACAACCATTTCTGATTTATATAAGTTCTGCTTCCCAATTAAAAAATGCTTGAAGATATATAATCATGAGTGTCCACATTTTGCTCCAAAGGTTACTTGAGATAGTCCTTTCAGTAATTATAGCCTTTACAATTTCCAAGAAGTACATAGTAGAGGAAATCACATGTCAGAATGTGAGCCTTGATGCCGTGCACTGTAGAGTCAACATCAGAGTGCCTCTTGATTCTACCTATTAGAACAAAACACGGGGGTGAATGTCTTATGATGCTTCTCCCTTCAAATCACATCCTACTAGCTAGCGTGGTCAACCCAGTCATACTTGTTAATATCTTCTTAGAAAATTAATCTCCCAAGTCCACCAGCTCTCAGTGAAAGTAAACTTCATATGTGCTTCTATTATTTTCCATATTCTTTTTCCTTTTGGGTTTATTACCAAGCATTCTTCTTGAATGTACCTGTCATTCCACTTCTTGAGATGCTGACCTCTAGGAACAACATGATCCTAACTGTTTCTTGTGCACACATAAGGAAAAGCACCAAGTGCCAACACCAAAGAGCACTGCCTCTGGTTGCCGTGTCACGAGTTCGCACGATCACACAAATGAAATGTACAAGGCACTCGGTGTGTCCAGAACAACTCTACTCTTACGTGCATCTCTCTCATTCATGATCAGAGTATCTGATCCTGTAATCAATTCAAAACGTGTGGTCTCTTATACAAGCTTTGGGGAAAAAAACATTTTCAAATATATTGTATATTTAAAACTTTAATTTATTGACACCACCCAAAATATTTGGTGTTTTTGCTTATGGTCAGTATGCAGATGATGCATTCTGATGAAATACCAATGACACCAAAGCAGATTAGAATGTGGTAAAAGGAATTCGGAAGGCAATGAATGGGTTGAAAATGAAAAACGAGAAAATATCCATAATTATCATCATTTCAACATCCAGGACTCAGCACGGTTGCTAGGGCCCTACTGAGCATTGTTCCCATGGCCATTAACTTTTCACTGTTGTAAGTGGCTGAAGCTCTTAGAGGAGCAAATTTTAAGTTTTACGGTGTTTTTTTAAATCACTCAATATTCTACATGTTGCCAAGTTGTTCCACATGGTGTGTGTGTGTGTGTGTGTGTGTGCGCGTGTGTGTGTATGCAAAATTTCTCAAGTTGTTTGTGAGTGACTGCGACTAATTTTCCTGGGCGCTGAGCCCAATTTGGCTTGCTTTTCTCTTTACGCATATGTATCATGTCCTAGATTGCTTAAAGAGGAAGACTTGCTAATTAGCATTATTATATATAGGATAGTTAAAATGGGACAAAAAGAGATGTGAAATATCTACAGTTCCAGAAGCGGTAGCAGGGATGTAGCACGGACACAAATGCACCTGAAGGAATGACATGGGCTACACATGCGCTCTCGCTTTTGGGTTGTGTCGGAGGGGCAACTCCCAAGCGATAGTGTCCATACACGAAAAGATAAATTATTAGGTTCTGAAAGACTGGCTTGCTTTAAAAGTGAACTCATTTTCCAGCTCATCCCAACAAAGAGAAGTGTGGGTGGCCTACTTATTACATCACTCTGCATTCTTATTTACCACCCAAATAAGAGACGTTCTCATTCACTTCAAAAGAACTAAACTGCCCTAGGAAAGTGTTCAGAGAAGATATGAAGACAGTGTGACCTTTAGTAAAAAATATTCAGAAATTCTGACTATGTTAAGCAGGCAGACAGAATGTCCAGGGGTATTAAAATCCCTTTCATTAGAGGCATGAAGAGCAAAATTCATTTCACCGGCCATCAAGAAGTTTCCCTATGGGGTTCTCAAAACCAAGCAAGTACTGGATAACTGACAAGTATCTTGAACTCAGTTAACCGCACACAACACCAAGAAACAGTGGCCTCATAATTGAAGCTAAGAGGACTGTGACTTGTGGATTCACAGTGAACTTCTTCACTGTGTCTTGACTAATTTTAACACAAGTCACAGACATGTATTAACTAGACCAGGGTCCCTGCCCTCCACCTCTGTATACCAGACTGTGGACTCTGGTGGGAAAAGGTTATCATCAGGGTCTGCTGGGGTCTTTACTGAATGCCAGTGGTTGGTGTGATGGTTGTAGACGCTGCCTGATTTGCTTTGCCACTTTCGTTACAGACTGGTGAATGATGGACACTTTTGTTTAAAACTATCTTTAACTATTTGTCTGTTCGAGTTCGTTGCAAAAACGCATCATTTCCTTCTATTTTGAGAATGGAGACCTCAACCAACTGAGGGTAAAATTGCTTTTATGTAACATTTACCCTTATTCTGAGGGTTTTCCTGAGATGTAATGTGCCACTGTGAGTTTTTCACTTCATAAAAACGAATGTGTTCCCTGATTTTAACCTAAGGATAAAAATAGTCCTGGTGTAGTAAATAATCCAACAAAGTTGAATCTCTGTGATTTCTTTCAGAGATTTATGATCAAAGACCATGAATTTCAGGATAACCATGATCAAAGACATGAATAAAACCTAATCACAAAGCTTGTTTTGAAACACATCAAGATTATTTTAGATGCAAGAAGTTGAAAATCATAGCCCAGCTATACACAGGGAGTTCCGCTGCCCATGTAACTGCAAGGTGCAGAGCGCCACAGAGATGGGCCCAGTGCTTGCTCCCTGTGCTGCTGCTGGTACTCGTCCTGTGCTCCTCCAGACCTACATTCTTACATGGAAACAGTAGCTCTTGGCATCATCCTCTCCACAGTGCATGCCCAAGCACCTGTTTCACAAATCTGCAACTGGCCATTAATGTCTTATATGGCTGTTCCGTAAGAGAAATGCAGGTGCTGGGTTCCACGCCCCAAAGTTGGTAACCAGGCTAAGTCATGTCACTCATGAACATAAAGAGCACCCCTCGACAGAAAAATGAAGGAAAGTTTGCCAAAGAAGAAGCAAATGATGGTTTGGTGGAGGAAAATAAAAGCAGGTACTAACACAGAGATATTACTCATCTTCCTATAAATAATTCAGGAAACCTCTCTAGAAGAAATCCAACAGAACCCATAACTCAGAAGTTTTAGAACCCATAACCAACACTCAGAAATACAGTCAGTAATGTATCACCGTATTTTTCCAGAGTTCCTACATTTTCCTGAAGTTTAATATGTTTCATGTTTAAGCTGTATATGCAATGCTGTTCAAAAATATATCATCGAAATCTAAAAATTCTTGGATAATGTCATGTTTTATTTAATATTATTCTATGAAGGCTTTTTTAGAAGTATCAAGATAGTTCTCATGTGAATTCCTCATGGAGTAAATGCCTGTCGGGGAACCAGACACCTAAGTTCACTCTGCTTTCAGGAAAATATGTTGCGTGTTAAATGGATATAGACACGCTCTGTTGGCAGTCACGTGTACTTAACACGATTTGGTCAATGTTCTTTGAGTAGCTTTCCTCAGCATAGCATTATAGAGCAATTTTTTGGGTCATGATCTCCTCATGATACATGAATTTTAATGGCGTCTTACATTTCTTTGACTAGCGCTCCATCACTTATTGGACTCATCTTTATGGTGGCACTTAAAATATTATAAATTTGAACTGCTAGGTATAAAAAATAACCTCAATGAATACTCTCGAATGTAAATCTCATTTTGTATATCTAATTATTTCCAAAATGGTCTGAAATGCTTTGTCTTTCAACACCACCTAGAAAGACAATTTCATTTATACTCACAATCTTATTCTTTATAAATCTTGGTGTTCAAATTGTTTTATTTTAAACATAGGCATTTACTCATCTAGGTAAGAAATTCAGTCTCATTGTTGTAGATACAGAGATGGCTCAGCAGTTTGGAGCATGTACTCCTTTCATAGAGGAACCAAGTTTGATTCCAATCACCCATATTAGTGGCTTAGAACTCCAGTTCCAAAGGGATCTGATACCACTTGCCTCCACAGAACCTGAACTCAGACATGCACGTGCATGCACACACACAAACATATAACTTTTAAAGTTTTTAAATCAATAGATATCATTAATACAATAAATTCTGCTTTCACTGTCTGCCACCAAATACAGTAAGTCAATTCCATGTTTTTAACTGTTTCCTTATGAAATTTGAAACATGTGGTTTAGTATCTATGCTATCAAATGAAAGGAGCAGATGTTTTAGTCAAGATTTCCCACAGGGACAGAACAAATAGATATATGACAGGAAATTTATCAGAAGAATTGTCTCACATAAATGTGTACACAAAGAATTCCTAGAACAGGCTGGTCCAACTGTAAACTGGAGAGTTGGGGGAGTTGGTAGAATATCTTCATCTAAGTTATAAGCCCTCAGAACCGGAGATGCTAGGTCAAAGGCCCAAAAAACTACGGTACTTGGTGAAGACATAAGAGGCAATGGTAAGGACAATTCATTATTTTTTTGTCCACATTTTGAGGACCACAAGAATCAAAGTAGTTGGTTGTCGCTACCGTTGTTGTTCTTGTTAGAATGTTTGTGTTTAAAGATTGTAGTTGGGTTCGCTTTACCTGAGTTCCATAAAAAGTAGTTAAATTAATTTTGGCTAGGACAGAATTTTCAACAATTTCTGAAATAGCCCTAAGTGTACTCCTGCCATTCTGTAATATGCATTTCTGCAAAGCGGGGTCCTCAGCAATGGCAACTGGAAATTGGAAATGTGGGTAACTCTACAAATGACAAAAATAGTCTAGGTATCAAATAGTATCAATACTTACCCGAGATTTAATTCTGCGTGTAAAAAAAGCAACCCTTCCCTCATTAGCATACAAATTTGTTTTCATCCTTAATGCATGGTGAAATCACATCTGTACCACAGAATTATCTTAAATTCTTCATGATTTATTATCAATTAATATTTATTTAATTACCTATTTTATAGACCAGGGTTATGTAAACATTCCTTGGGTTTCAAGTAATTGCAACTTGAGAAATTTTAAAATGTACTGGCTCACTATATTAGAACAGAGCATTGCATCCCATAAATATGGAAAATCAGTATACATCTGTCTTAGTCACTGTTCTACTGCTGTGGAGAGACACCATGACCAAGGCAACTCATAAAAGAAACCATTTAATTTGGAGCTTGCTTACAATTTCAGAGATTTGTTCATTGTCTTCATGGTGGGAGAATTGCAGCATGGAGACAGACATAATTCTGGAGAAGGAGCTTGGAGTTCTACATCCTGATCCATAAGCAGCAGGAAAAGGGAGACACTGGGTTTGGCATGGGCTTCTGAAACCTCAAAGGCCACTTCCAGTGATATACTTCCTCCAACAAGGCCATACCTCTTAATCCTTCTAATCCTTTCAAATAATGCCTGGACTCCCTGGACACTAAGCATTCAAATACATGAGCCTATTAAGACCACTCTTATTCAAACCAGCACAATATCCATTAAGATGTTTAAATATAAGTTTAAAAATACCATTCTATTCTAGAAATAGTCTAACAAATGTAGCCAGAACTAATGCTTACTAATACCTGTTAAGTTGATGTATAAAATAAATTCTTAAATTAGTCCAAGCTACACTTACCCTCCCAACACCATCTTCCATTCATAAAACATGTCATCACATTTAGATCCGCAAGTCATTTTTTCAGTGCTGTAAATCAAACCCAAAGCTTTATGCATGTGCTTCACCACTGAGCTACACCTCTAGAGCCCACCACCCCATTTAATTCCAGCAGAATCTATTGCCTTTACCAAGCAAGATGCAATTTGTTCACAATCACTTATGCAATGGCCTCACACAAAAGATTCTGTATTCAGGAGAAAGGATGCAGGTGGCTGGCTCCATGAGGTGGAAACTCTAGTAGAGAGATAATGAGGTGTAGAAGGCCTAAGTAGATGCATTCCACTAATTTTATATTCTTTTCGTTTTTCTCAGTATAAGATTTCTATACATTGGTGCTCCTGGAAGTTCAGACCAGCTAAGCCTTTGTTGTAAGGAACTAGTCTGTGCAATATAGTATACTTTGTAACATCCCTGGCTCCTGCCCACCAGATGCCAGTTTTCACCCTCCCAGAAGTTAAACCAAACATGTCTCCAGACAATACCAATGTCCTCTTTAAACCAAGATTGGTTTGAGGGTAGAACTACTGCTCTATAGTTTTCAGCGACTGATTTACTTTAAAACTAATTCTCTGCAAATTCATACAATGTATTCTGATTAGATTAACCACTAATTCCTCTCCTTAACTTCTTGAGATTTGCTCCCCACTTCCCTACTCCACCCCAACTTCTTGTTGTTGTTCTTTTTTTCTTAAAAACCCATCAACTCCAATTTGTGATGTCCATATACTTCCAATGTTCAGTCATCTCCTGGGGTACGATCATGGTGGTTTGGATGAGAATAGCCACCATAGGCTCATATATTTGAACAATTAGTCTCCAGTTTTTGAAACTATTTGGGAAGGGTTAGAAGTAAGGTCTTTATGGAGCAGGTATAGACATACAGAGTCTGAAGTTTGTCCTCTTGGGTGTTGGTATTTCTTTAGTTCAGTATTTCTTCTATACCCCTTTTCCCCCTTTTGGAATGGTTATGGGTAATTTCTGTCATTGTATGTTGGAAGTATCTGATTTACTTTGACTTTGATTTTACAGGGTCTACAATTAAGAGATTGTCTTGAGTCTCAGAAGAGGCTTTGAAATCTTAAGCAGCCTTGAGACTGAAATACTATGGGGACTTTTGAAGTTGGACTAAATACATTTTTCATTATGATGTGGCTAAAAGCCTATGGGGGCCAGACATGGAATGTGGTAGTCTGAGGAGAATGGCTCCAATAGGCTCATGTATTGGAGTCCTTGGTACCTAGTTGGTAGAATTGTGATTGAGGTTAAGGCATGTGGTCTGCTTGGAGGAGGTGTGTCATTGAGAGTGGGCTTTGTGGTTTCCAAAGCCCATGCCATTCCCAATTACCATTCTATCTGCTTTGTGTTTGTTGTCTGAAGATGTAAGCTCTCAGGTACCAATCTAGTGCCATATCTTCCTACCTGCTGCCATGATGCCCGTCATGATGGTCATAGACTCTAACCATTTGGAACTGTAAGTCCCAATAAATTCTTTTGTCTTTAAGTTTCCTTGGTCATGGTGTCTCTTCACAGCAATAGAAAAGTCACTAAGATAGTGATTGACCTACTAGGAGCTGCACCTTGAAATAAAATTAACTCCTCCTCCCCCATAAGCTATTACCTGTCCATAGCACCTCGTTTAGATGTGAGAGTTCGTTAACCCCTTTCATTCTAACATGGGTTGGCCTGATCTTGTGTAGGTCTTGTGCAGACAACCAGTGTGTTGATAAACTTACTGTTCAGCATGCCTCTCATTTCCATAAGACACTGCTTCCCTCCAGTCCTCATTAGCCTCTGACTCTTACAAATTCCCCATCCCCCTCTCTATGATGATCCCTAAAGAGTATGAGGTAGACGTATCATTTTTGGCTAGCCACTCCATAGACACTTACTCACTCTGAAGTTTAACACACTGTGAGCTTCTGCACTAACCACCATCCATCTACCTTACAATGAAACTTCTCGGATGAGAGTTGTGAGCTGCTCTAAAATGCAGGCAGAGAGGTGGGAATTTAGAAGGTAGTTTGGTACTATAGCTATTTAGCAAAATAGTAGTAGTAAGTTTACCACTGGGATGAGTTTACCATGAGCTCCCTAATCATAGCCTCTTGATCAGATTTTTAGTACCAAGCCTGTGTTTTCTACTGTAGAGTAGGATTTTAACAGAATCAGAAAGCAGTTGGTTTTCCTTATAGCATTCCGGCCACTTCTCCACTCATAGGCAAATCTTTTTTTAACTAAAATATAATTATATTGTTCCACATTCTCTTTCCTCCCCACCTTTATCACCTCTCTTGTCTCCCATTCCCGCCCCACCCGTTGTTCTCTCTCAATGTTATGGCTTCTTTTTCTTTAATTATCATTACACATGTATGTGCACAAACATACAAGTACAACCTGCTGAACTCATTTAGTATTGCTTTTATGTAAATGATCTCAGAGCTGACAACTTGCTATTAGATAAGCAATTAAGGGGCTTACCCCTCATTCTTACACTCTCAGCATCCTTTAGTTGCCTGTAGTTCTTTGTCTAATGGTAGGGTCCCTGGTCGATTGCCCCATCCCTTAGCACTCTTAGTGTTATCTTTGTTCAGGTCTTGTTTAGGAATCCAGCCGGTTGAGGACTCATGAGTCACTTCCAGGAGATACTATCTCACAGCAGACTTCCCAGTCCTCGTTCCCTTAGGTTAGATTTGCTTAGGTTCTGGAGAATCACTGTACAAAGGACTTGAAGATCACATGTTGGTGTCCTCAGTGGTCCCGCACTGGACACGCTGATAGGCACCTAGAGTTAGCAAAAGGATGGAGGAAAGCGATTCTTTTGTGTACTTACAGCATAAGAAGAGACTGCAAAATTATGAGGGAGAAGAAATAGCCACAACACCTAGGGAAAAATACACTAGCTTTATACGTTTTTAAAACTTTTTGAGGCTTTATTTTTATTGTATATTTATAGATGCTTGCCCTGCATGTATGTCTGTGCATCGCATACATGTAGTGTCTCCAGGTTCTTTGGAAGGGCAGCCTGTATTCTTAACCACTGAGCCATCTCTCCAGGCCCCAGGATAATAATTTAAAACAACTTGGAAAGTTTTTATAATATTCAGATTATCAACTAGTCCAGTGTAACTATTCCAAACCAAACAGAAATGTTCCCAGAGACACATAATGAATTTTAAGTTGAGATTTCCTACAAAAGCTCTCTCCTAGCAGGGGAGCGTTGGTTATTCCTGTTCGCCTGCAGTGGGTGGATTTTAGAACTCGCAGATGCTCGAGTCCTCTGCATGTGCAGAGAGCCTGCACAGTCAAAGAGCTCTCCAGAAAGGGCTGGGACTTATCCTGGGGAGGGTGAGGCAGACATCTTACGCTATTGTCCTGAGAATCTAAAAGACAGAAGGAGGCAGCAATTAGTGCCAGGTTCTGTACTCATCAAAAAGCACATAAGGAGTAATAATTGTTTCAAGGTGCAGATACCCAATGGAGAAGCTAATGATCTTCATGACCTTCCTCAACTATAATGTTGTCAACACGTACACTTCAATATGAAGCTTATCAAAAGGAATATAGTTTCCATGACTAGTTTAGTTAGTTTCAAATATTTCTGATTACTTGAAACAAAATTTAAATATGCTCAAATGCAAGGAAATATTAAACAGTTTAGCTTTTATAAATGATTATCTTAATGTTAATTTTAATGATTTTTTAAATTTTTATTTAGTTTTTGACACAGAGTCTTGATACATAGCTGGGGAATTTGAGATCTCGCCTCTGCCTCCTCTGCCTCCTGAATGCTGGGATTGCAGGTGTGTACTACCAGGCTAGGTCTTTATGCATCTTGTAATATTGACTTCATGTATCTATGAAGTTTACACAAAGGATTAGTATAATAAAATGTATGCCTCCTGGGAATTTACCTCCTACCAAAGGAGACCAGCAGGTGCAATGCTGTGTGCAGGCTGAACATAGAGCTAGCTGATTCAACTTATAATGGAAATATTTTATATCGATATTTTACATCTTACGTCAGTATTTCATGGCCTAAATTTATATTTTACCCAAATGGCTGATAGATAACCTTATCTATATGTAGAGGAAAAGAGAGTCTGAGACAGACTGCCTATAAGTCTATTCACGGTGCTTGGCTTTTGCATGTGCAGCTAATGAGAGAGCTCGGTGACAATGACATTTAGAGGTTGAGACTCACCAGATGTGACACAAAGGACAACAGTGGTGATTGTGTCCAATCAGCCACTTACTACCCTACGTGACGTTGGGAAAGAAGTTTAATCTCTGAGTTACTTCTTCCTTCCTATAAAAGGGAACTAGGAATTCCTGTCTCTGAAGTCATTCTGAAGACAAAATAAGCTGTTTTAAAACTGTCTTGTCAACATGAACATGTATATAAGTACTGCTTGCACATACAAGAAGGGGGTTATGAAGGGGAAGAGTATTAAATGTGAAGAAGCTATATGTAGCTATAGAGGATGTGCATGTATTAATAAATACTGTATATGCTATGAAGGAATTAAAAAGTCATTAGTTTAAGAAAGACAATGAAAATTATTCCCTAATATCCCCCATCTGGGAACCCAGAAGCTTTGGGTTTGATATGATCCCATGAGGCAGTGCTGATTCTTCTGCTGAGTTTCGCTTTTGAGTTTTAATTTATTAAGAAGAGGGGAAAGGAGGTCGTTCCAATGTGCTTTACATCTTTATAAACCTAGGCATAGCCAATAAAATAACAAACCTTGCAATAAAAAGCATTTTTCTCTATGAGATCATAAAAGTAAAATAACAATTACATAGAGTCTCATTTAAAATTAAGCCATGGTTCTAGCTGTAATCACACTTCATGAATCTGAATTACCATTTATTTTCTCTTTTCATGCCATTTTTTTTCATGTGAAAGCCATATATTCTTAAGCTTCCAAGTATTTTTTTTTCTTAGAAACCACAATTACATCATGCGTATTTGAAAACAATCCCAGTCTGTCTGGGTAAGAATGTTGTAGTGTGTAAAGCCAGGAGCACTTCAGCAAGCCATCACGTTACAGTCAGTAGAAGGCTCAAGCCAGGGTGAGTGACACACTTACGAAGAATGCAGGACTGTCCTGTGACCTGGTGACAAACTCTTATGTACAGTGCACTGATTTCTGCAGTGAATTGGCTCAGCCATTATCAAGACTGGAACATAAAGAAGATACCTGTTAGGATGAATAATCTCAAACATCCCAGTTTCTGGCATGCATACATTGGCTTTCCATATCATTAAACCAACACAAATAATTTAAGCCCGACTGGAAAGACTGTAACTCACAGTTCTCCAGCAAGTCCTATGACTAATCCATATTTTATGGGATGTTCATATTTAATGAAAGGGGAACCGTATTCTATTTCAGAATGAAATGAAATGAAATGCCAGTTACTCTAACCAAAGGGAATGGACTCCCTTTACCGTGCACAGTTGGCTTCAGGTAATAGCTCTGTCCAGGGGAAATGCTGTCATTATTTCCTGCCACCTCGCTTCTCCTCCTACCACAGCAGGTTAGGGCTAGGAAACTGTGCTCACATTCACAGTCTTTAGAAACATCTGTCAGCAACTGCTGGCTGCCCATTCCCAAGTCAGTCTCAATCCCCAAAGAGGTCAAAGAGGAGGCTGCATAACTTCTTTTACCATGAGCCAACTTTATGTTCTTGTGTAGCAGATTTGAACTGAAGCATGAGACAGAAGACTTGGCTGGTGCTAGGATGAACATGAGAAGAAAGAAGGGGCTCTTTGACTAGATTCACTCATTTCTGTGGTCTCCTTAAGAAACTCACTGAGCCCCCTTGTCTATCCTGAATGTCTACAGGGAAATGACCAGAGGTTCAAGAGAAGCTTGAATCATAGGCTATCTTCTCAGGATGCCCTACAGGCCAGAGCTATGAAGCCTTCACACAAACACAAACATTCAGGGATGGACACACACACACACACACACACACACACACACACACACACACACAGCTAAAAGAAAATTGTATGACCAGAAAAATCTCAAAGACATGAAATCTCTGAAAAAAATATCCCAGGTTGAATTGTGATGACTCATTTTTACTGGGCCATGTATTAGTAATCAAACAATTATAGGGCTCTAGAGAAAGGTGTTACAGAATGGGTGGGCCTTTCTAGAACAGCCCCCACAACTCTGGGTGAGGAATGCTATCAGGCAGTGGAATGGGCATATCTGCTAGTTATCTTGTAGAAAAGAATCCTTATCATAGAGCCTTGGGATTGAAGAATAAAATATCAATGTACATCAATTGCATAGATCTTTGATGGCTCTTCTATACAATGCCAGACATCAAATAGTTACATTTGAATGATCTGTGTAGAGTGCACAGTGAGATGCTTTTATGGAGAGGCTAAACTCAGAAGAGAGTGAGAGAACATGTGTCAGAGCAAGAATGACCTAGTCAGAGTTCCCTAGAAGAACAGAAATGATATAGATGGGGAGCAGTATTTATTAGAGTTGCTTACAGACTGTGGTCCAGCTAGTTCAACAATGACTGTCTTACCACAGAAAGGCCAGGAATTTGTAGTTCAGTCCATGAGGCTAAATGACTGAGCCAGTCTTCAGTCTATGTTGGATCCTGAAGGGTTAGGTTCGAATACAGGTGAAGGAACGCCTCCCCAGCAGGATAGACGAACTTGCCAGGGAGAGTGAGGACAAGCAGACAAAAAGTAAATCTTCCTTCTTCCATGTCCTTTTATGTAGGCTGCAACCAGAAGGTCTGGCCCAGATTTAGGATGGATCTTTGCACTTTAAATTATCCAATCAAGAAAATCCTTCACAGGAATGACCAGCTGCTTGGGTTTTAGTTGAGTTCACATGTATTCAGGTTGTCAACCAAGATTAGGCATCACAAAGAGAAAGCAAGAGAGAGAGAGAGAAACAGAGAGAGAGAGAGAGAGAAGAAAGAGAGAGAGAGAGTTCTATGGCTACTAAAAATGGAGAAAAGTTATACATAGCACCTTCTTAGACCTATCAAAATTCCCATGCATTGCTTCATTTACAATAAGTCTAGCCACTGCTCCCTTACTGCTTGAATGAAACTGAGTCTCCCTACTGTCTTCAAGCTGAAGTGTCCCCTTTGGAGATTAGGAGAAGGAAGTAAGAGACGCATGGTCAGGAATGGATGGCATGATAAGTGGGCAGAGACAGGTAGATGAGCTTGGCAAAAGAAGCCAGGAGGGAGGTCATGTCTTAGGTGCCAGCTCCTACTGCTAGCTGAATGGTGAGCACTCCTTTCCAAGTATAGATACTAAGTCAGCCAATTCTAGAAGAAATAAGGGAAGGATTTAAGCATGAACTTGGCTCGTTGATGTATTATCCAATGTGATAGGTGCACGCAGAGCGGTTCCACTTCATGGCAGAATGCCAACCTTAAAAGCTTTAAAGTGCCATTTTACAGCCTGTAAAGAGATCACTCGGACAGCAGTAAAGAAGTGGATTACAGGGGGTTCTGGGGAAAATGAGAGAAGGGGAGCAGAGGCAGCGAAAGACTGGGGAATGCTTTTAATGGGACAGAGCAGAGGGTAGGCCCCTAACAGTAATCCCCTCATGGAATGCTTTGACTGAACTGTTGTAAGTTAATCTTCAGGGTGAGGGAAAAAGCACAGTACCTTTGCATGTTTCACCTTTCGATCTGACATCTGGGTACAAGCTGTTTTAAGGTAGGTGTGCAACACGAACCACAAAGTTTTCTACACAATGACTGGCTGTTTTCTAAAACCTTTTCCTCTACTCCCCTCTAGTGGGTAATGGCAACAAAACAGAACAAGCACACAGGCAATCAGTTGTGTTGAAAGTTTAAACTGGGAGCAAAAAATAATAGAACACTCCAGGGCAAAGACACACACACACACACACACACACACACACACACACAACTATTGTGGCTTTCGAAAACAAGTAAATGGCCTTTCCGTCTTACGATTATGACTTCAGTCTAGTGGAGAAGTCACAAACATGTCTAGGCATATGCACGTAGCTCCTGAATCACACAGAAGGGACCACTTATATGACATTGGAATGTGGGAAAACCTGTGGGGTTTCCATCGGCAGGGGTCTCACAAGCTGATACTCTGCAGCAATGCACCTAGAAAGTCTCAGAGACAGAAGACTTACCTAGATACTGATTTCTGAATCACCCTCCAAAAACTGCAGTAGTTAGCACTGAAACAACTCACAGGGTGAGAGAGCTGGTTGCCTCTAGTGTCCTTGTGCACCTGCATGAGGCAACTTCTCATTGGTTGTTAGAAATTCCCTGAGGGCTCTGGGATGCAGAGAAATCAGACAAGGCTTCTGGATTCCAGAAGCCCAGCTGTAGAGGAGCATACTAACTAGATTTATGGATCACTCTAGACAGTGAAAGAAACAGGGTCATATTCTTAAGAAACAGGGGACGGGGATGGGTGTAGAGTATTTGGGGTCTGGTCTCAGACAGCTTCTTTTGAAAGGAACTTTAGTCCGGCTTCTAAGAGCACCAAAATTGTGTAGGCCCAAGCCAGGAGCACCGTGACCCAAAACAGTTCCCAGAGTTAAAGAAAAACAATTTCTAAGACAAATAAGAGGAGTTCCCTCCTCCCAGTTGCCCGCGACCTTGCTATATGCCAGCACCACCCAATTTAGAGGTTAATTGGCCCTAACCTATCAAAGTGGGAAAACAATTTAGAGACCAATCAACTTGTACCAACTTGGTCTGTGCTTAACTATGCAGCCCCTAGCAACCGTTTCAACTGTTGTAAATAAAAAGGCTTGCTTTCTGCTGCCCGGCGCCGCTTCTATCCTGCGTGTTAGAGCGGTCCCAGTATACTGGAATAAAATCCTCTTGCGTCTGCATCGATATCCCGTCTGTGAGTCTCTGTGGGGTTGCGTGTCCCGGTTTGGATCTCAGAGGTCCAACACTTTGAAGCATGGCATCTAAGATTATATCTGAACACAAGCCAAGGACAGCCCCGGGAAGAGTGAAATGGGATGAGAAGTGACCCCAACAAAGGTAATGACAGGTCAAGTGCCCAGAGACTAAGCAACAGTTCTCAACCTGTGGGGCATGACCCTTTTGGGGTTGAGCAAGCCTTTCACTGAGATCACCTAAGACCATCTGTATATCAGATGTTTACATTATGATTCGTAACAGTAGCAAAAGTAATTTTTGATGTTGGGGGCATCACCACAGCATGAGGAACCATATTAAAGGTTTGAAGCACTGGGGATGATGAGAACCACTGGGCTAGAAGGAAAGGTAGCCTGGCTGACATATGCATAGACAGTGATGTGCTGGCGTGGACCATAGTGGACTGAAAATGTCAGTGAGGGCCAATGGGGGCTGAGGAGTTGGAGGAGTGATGAGTGCAATGAAGGTCACCAAAGGAGATTAAACAGAAGAGAACAAACTTTGGTTCATCGTTGAAGGCAGCCTCACAGCTGTGGCTAGGTGGAAAATGGGTCGTGACTATCAGGAACAACTAAGTAGCCTCTCTAACAGCTTGGACAAAGACATTGGTTGGTGGAGGAGACAGAGGTGGGTGAGTTTGAAACATAGGTCATCATAAAAGCAACAGGATTGGCTGACAGAATAGATGCGGATTAATTAGTTAATCAATCCAAGGTGGTTTACTCTATAGTTGAGAGGTCACTTAGGGAGTAGGGCCTTTTACTGACGTCGGGATTTTTTCTTTTTTTGAGTAATAGATATTTTTAAACTGTACAGACAGGTGTAGAAAAGACAGGCAGCGACTTCTGTTCCAGTTTCAGAGCACAATGAAAGCATTCCTTGTGGGAGGAAGAACCAGCTGGCAATAAATTACAGAACAGCTCTGGGGCTTCAGCATACATTCTTGGAGTAGGAGTAGATGTGGGGGTTACAAGCCCAGAGGAGATAACCCTTCCCACCCACTGGCTCAGGGTCTCAGTCTCAACCACGAGTCCTGATTGGCAGCTCATTAGTGAGCAAGTGGCCCTAGCTATCCCCAGTTAAGAATGCTCAAGGAGAGAACATTCCCACACAAAACAACAACCAGGTGAAAACCAGCATTGACTAAACATGTGTCAACTTAAAACAAAGAAAAACTGAAAGAATGTCTTTTTGGTATCTTAAAACCAAAAGGCTCTCTACAGTGAGGAAACGCAGACCGTGAGATGAGCAATTTGCTGGAACCAGATGGTGTTGCTCTGAAACAGAGCCGAGTCCCTGTTGGAACTTGTAGTGCTTGGGTAATGTCCTTCACCCTCTGAGCAGACTGAGTCACTGTAGAATAGAAGTAAAAGCTTATATGATCTACAAAACCAGAGCATGCGACCTGAGATGAAACACAAAGCCTTCCTTCCCATTTACCATCCATTCAAAAAAAAAACACCTGTTTGTAAAAGATAGGTTTGTTTTCAGTGAAAACTATTAAAAGATTAACCAATAACATTCAAATTAATAGACTACAATGATGTCACACTCTAAAATCAACTTGACATTGTTAACTTAGATTCATAACTTTGATTTAATAAATAATTTTTTCTAAATATCCTTCCCTTCTAAACACTTAAGTCATCTTCATGTCATATGTAGACTCACCAGCAGAGGGTGCCCTGGTACCGTCTTTTTTCTCTCCATATCAAAAGTTAAAGAGGCGGTACTTCCATACTTGCGTATCATACATGCAAACAACTGGAGATGTCCTGACGTCATCAAAGAGCACGTGTGTGTTACGCTGAGGAGACCTGGGGCTGAATGTTGGTGTTTATAGCTATTTCTGGGACTTAATAGCGAACACATTTATTTGATCTCAGAGTGGTAAAGCCACAAACTTTGTAATATGAAAGATCTTATGCGAAGCAGGGCCTGGAGGACAGCAAGACTGAAGCTTGCCTGAGCTACAGAGTGAGTTAAAAGACATCCTGGACAATTTAACAAAACCCTGTCTCAAAGACAAAGCGGTAAGTGGAAATAGAGGTTGTAGCTAAGTGGTAGGACATAACCTACCCCATGTGAGTGCATTGATTTGACCCCTGGTACATACACAGATACACACCATGAGAGAAAGAAATGAAGGAAAAAAGGAAATTCTGGTGAATGATGTTTCATAGTTAGCATTAGAAGAAATATAAGTAACAGATGGTTCAATTACCCAGTGTTTGAAGTGATCCTATTTCTTTATTGGCAAGCCCTAGGAATTTTTGTCTTCTGACAAGTTGGAGAATCCAGGGATATGTTTTTTTAAGACTTTTAATCAAAGGAAAAAATCAGTTATTAGATGCTGATAATTCCCAGCCCACTAACTGAAAACTTTAAGTCCTTAACATCTCTTATCACATGTTTTTTCTTTCTTTTGTGTGGTTGGGTGGGGATCACACCAGCTACAAGCAAGCATGTGAAGGTCAGAGACAATTTGTAGAGTCTGTTCTCTCCTTCTACCATGTGGGTCTCAGGGATCAAACTTGGGTCCTCAGTGTTAGTGGTAGAACACTTGTCTGCTGAACCATCTCACTAGTCCAGGAAATCTGAACTTCTACAGTGTGTTGCTTATGTTGCCTTTCTGTGTAATAAGTTGTCAGTGGTTCTCAACCTTTCTAAAGTTGAGACTCATAGTTCCTCATTCCGTGGGGACCCTTAACCATAAAATTATTTTCATTGCTACTTTATAATTGTGATTTTTCCCATTGTTATGAATCATGATGTATACCTGATATGCGGATGGTCTTAAGCAACCCTGTGAAAGGGTCGTTCTATCCCCAAAGGGGTTGCAACCCACACATTAGAACAACCTCTCTATGTGGCAACCAGTCCTTGTATCTCTGAGTATTTATTGGTGAGCAGAGCCTCTGCTGATTTTTCCCTGGGAAAGCATTGTGGTCTCCACACTTAAATAAATGTAAAAGTCTGTGTTCTGTTTGTATTGTGGCAATAGATGCAGGAAGCATGTATAAGCATCAGAGGCTGTGCAGCTATCTAGGTCCCTCAGGTAATTCATATGGGCCAAGGAATCTTGGGATGCTGGAGGAGCAGCTGTCAGCACCTGGACTCCATTTGCCATTCCTTTCTCAATAGGAAGATCAGACTCTCTCCCATTCTTCCCTACTTTCATCCTATCTAGAAACTGAAACGGGAAATCTCTTCAATTTTATCTGGTGTTATTTCCAGGCTTATTGAAATTAGATCTGTTCTCCAAACATTTCAACCTTCTGCCAAGGCTAATTTTGAAGAAGATATTCAGCAAATACATGTGAAAGAAACAAGTCATTGAAAGCAGCCAGTATCATTAGTATTTTCCTAGAAGAGACACATCACCAGGGTGAGAAAATACATGTCTTTCAGTGCCTGGCTTACTACACTTAACATAACTTCAGTTCCATCTGTGGATGTAAATGATAGCATTGAATACTTATTTGTCCATTATGGGGACTGGAGAGATGGCTCAGTGGTTGAATAGCAAGCACTTGCTGCTCTTCCAAAAGACCCAAGTTCACTGCAGCACTAGGGGATATGGCACCCCCTTCTGGCTGCTGCCTCTGTGGGCACATACACATGTGTTCATCCCTCACCCCTAAACCCCCACCCTGGGGGGGAGGTGTGTGTTTGTGTGTGTGTGTTGGGGAAGTTTATTTTTAGTTATGTTTGAAATTGTTTTATGTGCTGCTGGTTGAGGGACTGTCCTAGGTCAAGGGCGTTTTGTATTGTTTGCAGGTGTTGGATTTATGTGGAGGTTGTTTAATTGCTTATGATCTGCATGTGTTATCAATAGAAAACCTAAGGAGTTCTGAATCAATAAAACACCTTAGCTCAGATGCTCAGGGCTCTGCTGTGAGTATGCCGCTGGCCATGATGGTAGTTCCCTCTGCTGAGGTCTGGCAGGGTTTACACATATGAAAATGCCTCCATGTCTCTTCCTGACTGAACCACCACAGCAGCGAACATACACACAACAGTGTGTGTGTGTGTGTGTGTGTGTGTGTGTGTGTGTGTGTGTGTGTACACGCGCACTGCAGTATGAAGGGGCCCTTTCTCCACATGCTTACTGGTACTTACTCCCTTAGAGACTGTTTTCATACTAGGATAAGGTGATCGCCTACGGTGATTTTGATCTCCATTCCCCTATAGTTAGTGTTGGGCCTTTCATGCACATTTTGACCATGTGTGTGTCTTCTCATGAACAATATCTACTTAGAATTATTACCCATTTCTTAATTTAGGTGATTTTGGATTTTGCTATTGAGTTTTCAGTGTTTTGAATATCCAACTCTGTGTCAAATGCATATTTTGCAACTTTTCCTATTCTTTATATTGTCTTTCGAAGCATTGATTGTTTCCGTTGCTTTGAAGAATTTTAGTTTTGTGCAACCCCATTTATCTAATTTTTATTTGCTTCTTATGTTTTTGAGGTCTTATCAAAAAAAATTTTTCTTCCAATGTCCTGAAACATCTAGTAGTTTCTTGAATTTGGGGGCTTATATATATCTTTAACCCATTATGAGGTGACCCTTTTTCGTATTTGAGAAAGATGATTTCTAGTCTTGTTCACCTGTCCTTTGTGTTACTCAGATGCCCAGAGAGGATTGTTTCTTCTCCCTGTTGAGTCTCTAAGCACTTAACCCTTTCCTGACCTAAAGTAGAAGCAGATTCTGTTGCCCCAAGCCAACACATCTAATTGAGACCAAAGCAGAAGCTATAGTACTGTCAAATCCTAAAGGATAGCTTTTTATGTTGAAAAATATTTTTAAAAAATCCAACAGATAACTGGACACATTAGTCAAACCTTGAAAATAGTTATTATTTATATAGCAAAGGGAAAATAAAGAATAAGAGGGCTTTGGACAACATGGGCCATTCACAACAGAAACTTATCTGATTCAAGACAAGAGTAGAACTATTTAGAGTGCAGTTTAACACTGTGGCTATTTGACAAAACAGTAGTGACAGACTTTCTCTAAGGGCCTGTCATAGTTGCTGTCCTCTTGCTGTAAAGAGACACCATGACCAAGGCAACTTATGAGAGAAAGCATTTAATTGGGGGCCTACTTACAGTTTCAGAGAGAGAGTCTATGACCATCATGATGGGGAGTATGGCAGGCAGATAGGCAGGCAGGCATAGCACTGGAGAGCTAGCTGAGAGCATACATCTGATCCACAAGAAGGAGGCAGAAAGAGAGGGAGACTAGGCCTGCTATTTATTGGCTTTTGGTTCCTAGTCCACCAACTGGAAACCAAACATCCAAATATATGAGCCTAAGTGGCCATTCTCATTTAAACCATCACAGGGCCTGTGGATTCCATAGTGATGGGCTTTAAGCAGGTTGACAGTACCAGATAAGAATCCTTCCTATGAAGTGAGCCTACAATTCCATTAGAGAGCAGTCAGTTACTCTCATGAAAATCAGGACACTTTTGCCCCAATGCTTATACACTGCTTAGTTGGTTGGTGTTGTAATTTTCACCATTCATAGCTAGGTAATGGAGTTGGTGAGTTTTCCTCCATGACAGCACGAATAGCACTTTCTGGAACTATGAAAATTAGCCAACAAGGAAAGGAAGAGCTTGTAGCTCAGCTCCATCTTAGTTTCTCTGTATCTTGATGCCAAAAAGTGAGATTCTTTGTTGTTGTTGCTGTGGCTGCTGCTGTTTTTTTTTTTTTTTTTTTTTTTTTTTTTTAAAGAAGGTCTCTCTGTTGCAACTCTGGCTGTCCTGGAACTCACTCTGTAGACCAGGCTGGCCTCGAACTCACAGAGGCCTGCCTCTGCCTCCCGAGTGCTGGGGTTAAATGTATGCACCACTACCACCTGGCTCAAAGAATGTGATTCTTAAGTAGAGTTTTGCCACATAGTCATGGTGAGTAACCAAGATGAATAGCACTAGTCTGTATTGTTTTGGAGATCTCTGGGGCCTCGTTGACCAAAAACTCATAAGGAGGTATCCAATACATGGTACTTTTGTTTAGTAGTACATGGCTTCTAAGAGCAGTATTGTACATCCACACAGAATGTCTCACTTCAAACTCTTAAAACAAAAACATGTTTTCTTAACTACCTTACACTCAGTTCTAGGTGGGGTATCTTCATCAAACCCCTCCCCTTGGGACTCAAGGGAGTATATGAAAGAGGAAGCTGAAAGATTGTTAGAGCCAGAGGGGACAGAAGACACCAAGAAAAACAGAATCTTTCTGAAACAACAGAAATGATGCGCATATGAACTCACAGAGACTGTAGTAACATGCACAGAACCCGCACAGGTCCAAACTGGAGTGGGTCCCAGCACTGAGATGGAGAAGTATACAGGAGCTCCTATCCCCAACCAGGAAGCTATCTGCAACTAAGGACCGTTGACAAAGGAATAAATAGTTTCTCCAAGAGAGTCTTACTTGGTATACAAACAAAGGGGTGTGTGTGTGTGTATTTCTCGTGTTCTTTCTTCGTTTCTTTGGTTTGCTTTTTAGTCTATTTGCTTTGTTTTATTCTTATTTGCCTGTCTTTTCTATTTGCCTGTCTGTTTGCCTCAGAAAGAAGGCATGGGAGTTGGAAGAGCGGGAAGGTGGGGGAGATTTGGGAGAGATAAGAGACAGAAACCCATGATCAAAATATATTGTATGAAAATAGGTTTATTTTCACTAAAAAAGAAAATGTGTGGAAATTATATACCTGATTAAAACTCGGATTTAGAAAGCATAAATAACCCTTAGAAATCCATAACACTGAGTATCAAATTTTAAAATCTGCAAGATACTTGAGGGCACTTCTAACTAAAGAAAACATACAGGTGACACATAAAAAGAAGCTCATCATCACTAGTCATCATCAGAAACACGGGCATGAAAACCACCATGCGATCCAACTGTGCCTACTTTAAAATGGCTATTATCAAAAAGACAGAGAGAAACGAGTATTGACAAGAACCGGGGGAAATGGGATGCCTCACATATTGGTGGTAGCGCCCTTTTAATTTAGTTTTTAACATTAGCTCTGTAAAGATCATATGTCCTGTCGGCTTTAGATAATAAATTAGGCTGTAAGGACACATACAACATTTTCTCAATCAATGATTAGACATGGTGATTCTTCAGTGCGTTTACGTGATTCTAGATAAGTCCCAACAATACATTTAGAAGACAGTCTTTCATGAGGGTTTCAAACTGCCTTATTTCAGCCATCAGGACCATGGAGGGAGCTGCTGAGGTGGGGCTCTGAGGCAGAGAACCAGCTTACGTTTCTCAGGGATAACTGATCTCTCAGCCTGCATTCTCCAACCTCCCTTCAGTGACAACATCATTGTTATGGTCTCTCCCTGTGGTCATGGCCTCGCCAGATTATACATATGGATGGAACTGGAGTAAACACAACCAGGAAATGCACATCACCTTTTAGGATACAAACTGAGCGATCGATCCCTTATGCAAAGATGGAGAAGTTAGGGCCTGTTCTTGCTATTCATACCTCTTGTTATGGTTTAAATGGGTCTCCGTGAAGTTCTTTGGCTAGAAGCTTAATTCCCATACTCCCATTTTAAGGGTATTTAAAGTGGGGCCTTTGAGAGGGAATTAAGACTGGACAAGGTTTCAAGAAAGGTGCCATGATTGCTGTGGTTGCTTCATGGACATAGGAGTGATGGGACCTAACATGCTTGCTCCATCTCACCTTGTGATGCCCTCCACTTTCTGCCATGCTCTGATGCAGCCACAAAGCTCTGATGAGATGTTAGGCACCTGTCAGGGTCTACATGTAGCCTCTCTACCCCTAGAACTGTAGGCTTACTGAAACAGGTATACCCAGAATGGCTATATATTTAGACACTGATGGTTAGAGTTTGTTCTTATGGTTAAATATGTATGATAAAAAACTTTCAGAGGAAAAAAAAGAGCTTATTTCTAAAACGTTAGCAGACAAAGTTTAGCTACGAGAGTAGTAATAAATGATACTTCAAAGTTTTTAGCTAGCAGGAACAAACTAGCAAGGCTTTGCAGCTTTCTCAACAGCTCAATTTCAAGGGTATTATCCTCAGACATCATTACTCAACAAACACAGATTATTTTATCAGCAGTCCCATAAGCCTGGATCATTCTTGATCCACATAAGAGCAGAGCAGCCAAGAGAGGAGAGATACACACACATAAAGTTGGCTTTGCTGGTAGCATTTGGAGCTTCCCCAGTAATACGTGATCTCCTGAAATCTGTCAAAAGGCAATTTTGTAAAGGAAACTTGAGTTGAGACCCAGCTGTTTCTTTCTTCTAAAAAGAATCCATAAGCAAGTTGCAGAACTGAGTCGTAACGGGACAATAGGGAAAGACAGTGATTTTCCTTAACAACATCATGGTCTGTCAAAGGAAGAGAAACCAAAGCGCATGGTTGGTCCTTTGTTAACATGAACCTGCTACGGTAGCATTCGAGGCCCATTAAGAGAAAGCTGTTGCCTCCCAGCCAGAAGAATAGAATCTACCTGTAAGTGGAGACATGCCATCATCTCCTCCCTGCAGAGTTAATTCAGTTGGGTTAATCACCTGGCTAAGGGAGTACCCCTCAGGAAGGTGGGTTTGCTTTCAGCCATGCTGGAGACATGGGGGTAGGGAAGAACTATGCCTTTAAGGAGACATGTACTTTTCCTTCCCCAAATCTCCATCACCTGTGCAGTCATTTATGGGCCTCAGCCTTACAGCTTTGTTAGTCCAGTCTACCTCTGTGTCCTCACTCAGAAAAGCTTTCCCTTTTTCTTCTTTGTATCTCTTTCTCCTTCTTTTGGATCCTTGCCAAAGCCTGGTCATGCTTTCCAAGGTACTCGGGGCTTCCTTGCTGTTTCTCTAAGTCACACATCTCTCCCCCAACCCCCCACCTCTGCCATGCGGATGCTAATTAGCGGCATGATTTTTCTGTCTCCTCTTCCCCTCATCCTCCCCCATTCAGCTGCTAGGATTTACCTACTTTAGGGATTTTTCTCTTAAATGGTAATAAAATTGTCCTTCATCTTTCTTCGGGGTCCATTCTTGGGTTCTATTAAGGAGCGGACCCCAATGTCTCAGTAACAGGTAGTACCCAAGGTGTCGCTCACCAAAATTTCCAGTAACAAACTGTTGTCTCTCAAAGAGTGACTAGAGAGCAAAAGCATCCTAAAGGAAATTCAAACCCGAGGTTATGTGAGCTGTTATACTTAGGAGTCTCTCTACAGGACTTCCACTCAACAAGAGCCCTCAGGTATCCTTCCCAGACAAACTACCTTGTCTACGGGATTTTTATTTCCTAGCAACATATATTAATTTGTGGAAAACAAGCATAAGCCTTTATTTATTTGTTTTATTTTTAAGGCTCTACACATGGTAATCTATTGCTATTGGACATCATCGGCCTCTCCTTTTCCTGTTCACATTTTGATATATACTTATCTCAATCTATATGTATTCTCAATTAGATCGTGTATATTAGGGTGCTCCCCTCAGTCGCATTTCACACGGTGTGTTTATCTTAGATGAGTGTGTGTGGTGCCTTGTGAGACTGTACCAGGGTTTTACACTGGGGATTTGGTCGAGACATGAATATGGTACCCTCGAGGTGTGAAAGCACTGGATCAGGAGCTGTTCAGAACCTGTTCGTGTGTGTGAGGAACCATGTCTGCATTCAGGAAGGTGGGTGAATCTGTACAGGGTATGCAAAACTATTAGAAGTCTAGATTGGAAACTGGAGAATTGCTTTCAGTCTAGTTCTGTTATCAAAAGCCTGTGTGACTGTAATCGAATTATTTAATTTCAAGAAAGTCTCAACTGTTTATTGAAAAAATTTTCAATGATATGACCACGTGGTACTTTGGGTATCCCACAATATTGATGAATACAAGCAACCAAAATATAGTAAATTCTTTTCCCCTCATTTCTTCTTGTTTTACCTAGTCATGTAGAACATTAAATAATACTGTGTTTAATATATATGTCTTAGTTCATTCACTAGGGCAAATAAACCATGATGCAATTCAGTAGCAATGATAAAATAATGAAACTCAAAGACATTTTATAAAGATGTTGAACCTTCAAAGTCCTTTTAATATTAAAAGAGAGAATAAATTGGTGAAGATGTGTTGTCTTTGGGCATCATTAATCACTCAGCCTAGGATAAAATATTTTATCCAGGCAGTAGTATCTTTAGGTCATTGCCCAGAAATCTTATAATTAATGTTACTGTAAAATGAAGATAATTTATAGATGAGTCTGAGTATAAAAGAAAATTACTTGCAAAGATTATTTGCCTGAAGAGATGTGTAAAGAAACTACTTACAGGTCTGATTGGACTAGTCTGAGAAAAAGATTTTTCTAAGATAAATTATAAGAAAATATTGCATGATGCTTAGTATTTGCCAATTGTGTATATAACAGATAATACTTCAGTCAGACTATTTAAACATGTATTAACCCATGTTTTAAATGTAAAGAGACTATCTCTGACAAAAAGGAATCCATCCACAGCCAAGGCACAAGAGCCAACACACTGAATATTTGCTTTTCCCAACTGATCTTACATAGTTACAATTGGTTTTGCTGATCATTTTATAAGCAGAACTAACTTTAAGAAAAACAGAAGAAAGAAAATGGAGCCATGTTGCAGGGAAGGCCAATGTCTGATCATTTTCTTAAGAACTTCCTTTTCTGAATTCCTGTGCCATTACTTAAAAGCTAAACTTCAAATTAAGCTGTAGAATTTTCCCTTAGCTTCATTTTGCTCCTTCATAATGGAGACTCTCCAGCTGCATCTGCAACAGTGTGCCAGCCAATCCACTGTCACCTTGAGGATTACTGTGCCCTCAGCATGGTTATCATTTATGGTTTTAAATTCTTAGAACAACAGCTAAAGCCACTGCCGTTGTGACTTATGAATTGACTTCTCTCCTGTGAGCTCTTTCAGGCAGACGGATTAAGGAGTTAGAAACCCATCATTTTGTGAATCCCCGGTGTGTATAATGAAGCTGTTGAATTTTAGTGATGGTAAAACCTGCTTGAGAAGACAGATGCTTGCTTTTTTTTTTTTAAATTTTGTCCCTAGCAGTGTTATAAATCTACCATTAGTAAAACTTGTTGCCTATGACTTATGTTCAAATAACAAGAGATGAATTGTTCTATTTTCTGATATAAGTTTTTCTCTCAACTAGATTTTACCTGTAACTCTTACCAGGAATTACTTTTCTTCTATAGAAAAACACATATGCTCCTTAATAATCAAATATTAAGACATTATACTGTCTTATACTTATATATTATACTATGTTATATATAGTATATTTTTTATATTATAATATATTATGTTATACTATATAGTATATTAGCAGCAAATATTAGTTAATTGGTACAGATTTAAATGAGAATAATTTTTGAATTGGAAGTCATGGTTTTTGGGGGGAGGGGTTCATCAAAAATTAGTGTATTTTTGTATTAACAATTAGAGGATTATGGTAAAGCCCATGATCAAAGCAATCATGTTTAAATAATGTAAAATGTGTTAGGAAACACTCAGCAAGAATTTGCAGGACTAAGTTGCTTTTTGTAACAGTTAAGTGTCTCTTTTGTTCTGATTCTCAGTTTCTGATACAATGCCTAGCGGTTTGCTATAGCAGCTCAACTGTACAGAAGTTAAATAACAGAACACACACATTCACATTAATATCAAAACAATCTCCAGATGTCACACATACAAGTGGAGTTCCATCAGACAATGTATTAAACATGATAGAAATGATAAAATGATTGAATCCTTTTGCCTTTAATTTTTCCATTTTGATAGGTAAGTTAATCTTCTTTTTCCTTTGGGTGTTATTTAAATATAAAATGGCCCACAAGCATATGTGTGTAAACACTTGGTCCTCGGATAGTACTGACTTAGAAGGCTGTGGAACCTTTGAGAGACGGAGCCTGTATTTGCAGACTAGCCACAGCCTAATTGAGCATCCTCTTTCCAACCTCCAATAGGAATGCTATGCTCACTCCTATAGCTGGGGACCACTCCCACAACTATGTCTTTCTGTCCATAATGAACAGTATTTCCTGAGCACTGAGCTGAAATACACTTTTCCTCCCTTAAGTTGTCTTGTCAGATATTATGTCAGAGAAACCAGAAAATTAACTAAGTCACTGGCTGACCCCACCCTAAGATAAAGTAAATCTGAAGAGTACAATCTGCTCTCATCTTCACAAAGTAAGAGCAGGTGGTAAGGTCTATAGCTACGTGAAAATGAAGTGGCGGTCACATTCTCTTCCCCGCCATTCACTTGTGGAAATTAACACTCATGTAGGCAAGCTTGAATACTTAATCTTGTCAGCTGGATCTTGATCTGAAGTCCTTGGAGCAATGCACCTTTGGGAGGATCTGTGAGGGAGTTTTCAGGAAAGATTTACTGAGCAGGGAAGAACCATCTCCCAGAGTGAATGGTATCTTCTGGTGCACTGCCTTCTAAATATTTGTGTTTATACCCGTAAATTAGTGCTACATTCAACCTTGCTCAAAGGAACTTCTTTTTACAGTGGATAGTACTCAATACAAAGACTAATATCTGGTCAAAGTGTTGAAAGTTTGTGATTGTTGAGCTCAGCACTAAATAGGAAGTGTGTAGCACCCCTCTCCCCCTGCCCCAAGCTCAGAGAGGAAAGAATGTAAGAACAAGAAGATGGGAGCTCTGTGAAATGCTGTCTTCTGGACATTACATTACCCCTGTGCTTAGGAGCTGACATCACCTATGAATACCTGCACAAAACTTGCACCGAATCAAACTAGCCACCACTCTAACTTGCATGGGGAAAGTGCTCTAAAGGCTCCACCCACAGCTGAGGAGCTACTGACAGCTGACATCTGCTAGCGGAGTGTGTTGGATACTTGTGTGTCAAATTGACACAAGCTAAAGTCATCTGAGCAGAGGTAACAACAATTAAGAAAATGCCTCCAGAAGATCAGGGTGTAGGTTAGCCTGTAGGCCATTTTCTTAATTAATGATTGATGGAGAGGGCCCAGGCCTTTGTGGGTGGAGCCATCTTTGGGCTGGTGGTCCTGGGTTCTAAAAGAAAGCAGGCTGAGCAAACCATGGATAGCAAGCCAGTAAGTAGCACTCTTCCATGGCCTCTGCTTCAGCTCCTGCCTCCACTTTCCTGCCCTGTTTGAGTTCCTGTTCTGACTTCCTTTCATGATGAACAGTACTGTGGAAGTATAAGCCAAATAAACCATTTTCCCCCAAGTTACTTCTGTGGTGTTTCATCACAACAATAGTAACCCTAAGGCAAAGAAAGAGAGAGTGAGTTTTCCCTGTGGGTATGGCCTCTAGTAGGTTGCCCTTACTCCAGTGGGTTGATGGGAGGAGACTGAGGGTAGAGGGAGGGGAAGAGGGGGCCAGGATGTCAGGATGTATTCTATAAGTTTTATGAGAGAAGAAAAATTGACTAAAAATTAGAACTCCCTTTTGTGTGTGTGTGTGTGTGTGTGTGTGTATGTATATGCCTATGTGTTCTATCAGTTCTGTTTCTCTAGAGAACTCTAATATTCCAGCTTTTCGACTTTCCTGAGAAATTTGAATTTTTTACATACAATTTGATTTTTAGATGTTTGGGTTTACCAGACTCGTGAGCTAAGCAAAGTAGATCCGCATATTGACTCCAGGCTATGGAATGTCACCTTGCTGCTAGACATGTCAGTGTTAAAGCATGGAGTGAAGAGGAGATAGGCACTGAACCCCAGCATGTTCCCTTCACTATAATTAATGGAGCAAAACTGAGGCTTATGTGGTATTGATGATGGCCTCATACAGAACATGGAATATAATAAAGTCATTGAATAATTTACATCCCAAAGCAAAAGATCTTTCTATAAATGACGCCATAATGTCATGTGCTTTTTGTCTTTGTTTTCTTTTTCTAGGGCTGTGGATTGAAAAGTGACTTGTACGTGGTGGGCACTCTAGGCAAGCTCAGTACCTTTGAACTGTTTCCGCAGCCCTGTCTTAGGTTGTTTTATTTTGACTGTAGCTCAGGTAAGTCTTTAACATTCTCCTGCCTCAGGGTTTCCCTAGTAACTGGAACTACAAGTCTATGACACCAAGCCCAGTTCAGTTTTTATTTGAAATATATTCTCAAATAGGAAAATCTGTGGGGAAAAAAGAAAGGCTCAGTTATAATATTTGGCCAAAAATTAGGAACATACAGCTACTTTGATGTCTGTAGCCCATGTGCTGCAGGAGTAGGAAGCTCTGACTACGGAAAAGTCAAGGAAAAAAAAAAAACATTTAGTTTTCTTTGCTCACTGGATTGACACCATGAAGCGAGAAGTTGCTTACTCCTGAGTTTTACTTTTGTGATACAGTTTACATTACAAATGGAAATCAAAGCTATTGCATATAGGCCTATATAGAGTAGGAGCTCAAAGTGCATTTACTGAGGCAGTAGGTAATGTTACCATATTCAGCAAAGGTGCTTGCATTTTCCTGGGGCAATGGCAGAAAAAGCTTTAGCATACTTCCACAACTAAACGGGAAACAGAATTTTTCTTGAGCACCACAATGGTGAATAAGCAATTGGCTGATGTGTTTTCCTCCAATTACTTCCTCCCTTCAAAAAGCAAATAACTATTGATTCATGTGGGCAAAAGTGTTAAAAATAAATCGTGTGTCACTCTCGTATAGTCATCTTAGCTGAATTTTTAATTTCCTTAAGTGCATAATATATGTTCTATGAGTAGTTAGATCAAAGATCTTTAGCACACAATAGAAAAATACTAAGGATTTAGTAATAGATCTGCCTTAAAATTAGTTTATCATTAAAAAATTGATCCTGAGATTCTGAAATCACTACAAAGTCTTTTGGGACTGAATAATTAAACAAGCTCTACTGTTAAAATGGGGGCGATTTCAAATAAATGAGAAGAAGTTGTAAGGTTCCATTTCATAGTGGATTATCAGTGTAGACAACAACACAAATCCACTTGGTTTCACACTCTTTTCTGATGGGAACTCTGAGTAATCATCTATCAGTAACATCGAGAACACTGAAAAGCTAGAGTAGCTTGCACTAGAATAAGACTTCATACCTCATTCTACAAAAGGGAAGGGAAAAAACATGATGAACCTGAAATACTTACCTTTAGTGGGAGGTTAGGGAATGTTCATAACCCAACAAACTGAAAAAATACTACAATAGTTAGAGGTACACAATAGCCAAATACAAGAGGTCATAATTCCAGAGATGTAATAACACAAATAATCCAGTTTGTATTATAGTAAGAAAACCAATATTTATGAAAAATACTAATATAGTTGTTAGCTGCTCCTGGGATGGCTCAGCAAGTAGGCACAGAGGCATTTCCATAGATCTAAGCCCTGCCAGACCTCACCAGAGAGAAGCACTATCATGGCCAGCGCCATACTGGACAGTGGAACTCTGAGCATCTGAGCTCAGGTGTTTTTATTGATTCAAAACTCTTCAGGTGTTCTACTGATAGCATGTGCAGATCATAAGCCATCAAACATACCCTACATAAATTCAACACCCCAGACAGTACAAAACTCCAAGACCTAGGCAAACCCTCACCCAAAAGTGCACAAAACAATTATTTATCACGAAAAATAAACTTCCACAACATTTCCCCTTTTCTGTATAAGCCAATTAAAAACATTTTATCTCTACAACACAATTTAACAGTATACCAGCAAAACCATTTACAAGAGGAACAATCACTAGGGTTGCTAATGCACAGGACCAAATGAAACCAAACATCTATCAAGCTTTTCATAATGTCTTTGGACAGCAGAAAAACATTATCAATGTCCAATTATCCGGCATTCAGTCACAATCTTCTGGGCTCCTCCAAAGGGCTTGGATCACTTCTCTGGCTCTGCCCTCTGCAGCGCACACAGCTTGTCCTCCAGGCTCTGGCTGGCTCCATTCCACTGCTGCTGCTGTTCTTGGTGGTCGTCCCATGGTACTGACATCTCCTAAACTGTTGGGGTCTCTTGCTGCAACTGGGCTGCATTTTTACCAATAGCCTCTCCTAGATTCTCTTCATGATGTCAAATCTCAACTTCTCTGTATGACCCTTTCTGTCTAGGCCTTCAAAGTGCCACTGAGGCTGCACCTTTACTAGCGGCCTCCCCTGGAATCTCTTCAAGGTGCCAAGCTTCAACTTCTTTACATGACCTCTTTATCTGGGCCTTCAATTACTATTGAGGCTGTACCTTCACCAATGGTCTTTCCTGGCCTCTCACAGTTTCAAGCCTCAGCTGTTCTCCATGACCCCTTCATGCCTTCAAAACCAGACCTCCTGGGTGACACTTAGAGCACCAAATTTGGTTACCAGCATGAGATACAACCTCTACCAGTTCTAGAGGAGTTTCTGTGTACTGACCTCTAGGAAACATTTTCCAGATTTTAAGATCAAGTCTGTTTTGCAGGAAAAACAACATGTAACCTCAGCTTGCAGGAAGGGTTCCCTCATGGAGTGGAATTCTCATCACCATAGCAGATGTGTTTTGTCAGGACTGCCCCACCTCACCAGTATCTGGACAGGTTTTCGGAAGACAAAACAGACTCTGTGAGGTCTAGAGTTTTTCTTTCTTCCTTGTCTCCATGTTGGATGAGCTGATGTGATGTCAGGCCCCACACTGCAGGAGCCACTTGGAGCAGTATGCCATTATTGAGGCTCACCAGAGAAGACAGAAAGGCATTTTCATAGATGCAGACTCTGCCAGACTTCAGCAGAGGGAACCACTATCATGGCAAGTGCCATACTGGACAGTGGAACCCAGGTGTCTAAACTTGGGTGTTTTTATTGATTCAGAACTGCTCAGGTCATGAGCAAGCAAACATCCTCTACATAAGTCCAACACCTGCAGACAATACCCTTACCCAAGACCTAGGCAGACCCTCACCCAAGAGTACACAAAATAACTGTTTTATACATCACCAAAAATAAACTTCCACAACATACTAGTGTTAGTTAATTAATTCATTAGTGAAATAAATAAATTTGGGAGATATAAGCAGTGTCCAAACGAAAGAATTGCCAGTAATTTATGTAGATGCCCTATTTTTAAGATGAGGATTGCATATAGTAACTTTTTCCAAAAAGAGCAGTGTAAAAACCACAATATGGGAGCAAATTTTCAGTTGAGAAATATGAAAAAAACATTACTTCAGCCTAGCTCAGCATCAACATTAGTAAGCTATATAGATAACATCGTATTTCTATGATAGTATATGATGACATTTTACCTCTTTATAAAAGTATTTTTCCTCTTCAGACAAATGATTGGAGTACAAACATGAGAAAATTATTAAACTCCAGTTGAGAGGCATTCTACAATGAACATTGTTCCTTGTAACTAATGATATCATTAAAAATAAGGAAAGCCATTGAGTCTGGTGATATAGACTAATTTAAGCTACTCAGGAGGCTGAGACAGAGGAATTGCTAGTTGAAGTCCGATCTGAACTACTGAGTAAGTTCAAGTCTATCCCAGGCTACTAATAAGACTCTTACCTGCTTTACTCTACAGTTCTGTGATGAGACACCATCACAAAGGCAATGTAGAAAAAAAAGCAGTTAGTTGGGCTTATGGTTTCAGAAGGTGACATTCTATGTTGGTGTAGTCAAGGCAGGGCAGCAAGAACAGCTGAGAACTCACACATGGCTCCACAAGCAGGAAGCAGACAGAAAAGCCCTGAGAATGGCATGAAGCTTTGGAAACTCAAAGTCCACACCAAATGAAAATACCTCCTCCAACAAAGCTATACTTCGTAATCTTTCCCAAATAGTTCCACTCACTGCAAACCAAGTATTCAAATATATGAACCTATGAGACAATTCTCATTTAAACTGACACACTGTCAAGACGAAAAGCAAAAAGTGGGTTGAGTTAGAGCTCAGTAGTACAACACTTGGTTAACATATACAAGGTCCTAAGTCCAATAACAGTACTGGCAAGGGTGGGAGTTGAGAGTGAGAGGTGGGAGATTTTTACACTTCTACAGTCTACAGGGCCCAAAGGGATATGATGACTCAATGCAATATGGTGTCCTAGATGATATTATAGGAAAGAAAAAGAATGTTAGGGGAAAACTAAAGAAATACGAAATATAGTATGGACTGAAAAGACTATACGATACAGTCTTACATGGTCAAGATGACCTTGGTGTTCTTCTTTCTCTAGGTCTCAAGAGCTACCTGACCTAAATATTTTTACATAGGGCAACTGTTGAAGAAAAAACTCAGAATCATTTTTAAATACTTTGGTATAAATGAAAACATAATCTACCTCTAGTTGTTGGATGTTCCTTACTCTTGCTTAAAGAAAATAAATATATTAAAATATATGAAAGACTTAGAAATCCAGGGAAGGAAAATAAGTTAAGAGCAAGAAAAAAAATATCATAACAGAAACAAATGAAATTGAAAAGAAGAAATAAAGAGAGATAAATAAAAGCTGAATTTTTTAGGAAGGTCAAAAAGCCACAAAAGCTAATCAAGAGAAAAAGCAGTACAGATAACATTTGTAAGACATAAAAATAACAGACACAATTATAGAGACTATGAGCATAAAAAGGTAACAAGGGAAGTAGAAAGTAACTTTACACAGAGATGGTAACCTCATTGAGATGAACTAGTCCTTTCAAAGGCATTCTGCCCAAATCCATACAATAATGATGAACCATCTGAGTAAGTCTGTATTTGTTAAAGAAACCAATCTGACAACTGATTATCTTCTATAACAGAGAACACCAGGCCTGCATAAATTACTGAGATACCCTACCAGTGTTTAAAGAGATTAGAGCAATTTTCTTACTCTCTCTCCAAACACATATGTAAAATAAATACTTCCTAATTCAGTCATTAAGGCCATAAATTCCCCAATATCAAAATCAAATAGATATTTCATAATGATAAATTATAGTTCAATAGATTTAATGGCATTGATGCAAAAATCTTCAATAAAAGATAAGCAAATTGAATCCAAAAATGTTAGAAAGAATAATCTACAACCACTCGGTACAGGCTTTTATATAAAATGTACAAGGCTGGTTCAACATCCGAAAAGAATTTATGCAGGTCACATGACCCTTTAAACCAACACAGAAAAAGTATTTAAGAAAAAACAATATTCATTTATTTTTAAAAAAAAAAAATCTTGCCAGAGTACGGTGGCACACGCCTTTAATCCCAGCACTCAGGAGGCAGAGGCAGGTGGATGTCTGTGAGTTTGAGGCCAGCCTGGACTAGAGAGTGAGTTCCGGGACAGCTAGAGTTACAACAGAGAGACCCTGTCTTGAAAAACCAAAAACCAAACCACACCTAACAAAACAAAACAAAGCACTCCGTAAACTGGAAATAGAGGCAATCTTCTACAGAACAGCTACGGCTGTTGTCTAGTTAGTACTAAACTCAGCGGTCAGAAACTCCACGATGTCTATTTAAGATCAGGAGCGCTGTGCTAAAGTAGAAACTGTAGGCAAATTGTACTTAGCAGAGTTAATTTGATCAAAGATTGATTCATGAATCATACAGTACTCAATAAACATCCAGAGAGGTCCAGCCAACAGTATGCAGAGATATAGAAACAAACTCATGGATTATAGCTAGTCACTTTCTTTATTTGGAAATGGTGTCAGGGAACATTTCCATTACATTAGCAGATTCTGACCGGTCTTCAATCTCCAATTAGTTGAGGCTTAACTCCTGTGATTGGCTGAGGCACAGCTATTTGCTATAAGATTAAGTTAGGTCGTATCTTATTTGTACCTAAATTAGGTCATAGTTCATTACATACAACTTCAAAAAAAATGAAGTCGCTCTAAGCCAAATTTCATGTAATTTATCAATGGCAAGTAACTGCATTTCACTATTATATTTTAGTATCATGCTAAAAGTCTCAGATGATACAGCAAGAAAAGTTAGTAAGTAATATACAGACCAGGAGGACACAAATCAAACTCTCCTTGATTCCAGAGGGTCTGCTCATATTTGTAAAATAATTCGAAAGTTTGCCAAGAAAGCTCTTCACACTAACAATCAATGACAGAAAAGTGTAAGGATACAGGGTTAACATCCGAAAGTTTATAGCATTCCTATATCAACAATGAAGAGGTAAAACTTACATTTAAAACTTAATAGCATTTATATTCTCATCTAATAAACCAAAATACATATTAATTTACAAATACATATAAGAAAAAAATACTAAATGTGAAAACGAAATGAAAGAGGAAATTAACAAATGAGGAGAATTCCATGCTCACAGACAAGAAGTCTCAGTATCACTAAGATGTCAGTTGCTACCTGGTTTATCTATAAATTTAATGAGATAACAATCAAATATAGTCAGCCCTGAAGACATACATATGGGCAACCTTATATGGATTCAACAAGTTACAGTTAGGAATATATAATATATATATATATATATATATATACACAAATACGCATATACATATAATAAACATTGAAAAACTTTGGCTATGAATTTGAAGGAGAGCAGGGAGGGGAATATGAGAGGGTATGGAAAAAAGAAAGAGGAGGGAGAAATATTGTAACTAAATTGCAATCTCAAAAACAAACGAACAAAACCCATGGGTGTTTTTGTGAATATTTACAGAGTCTAAAGTTTGTATGGAGAGGCAAACGAGACCCAGAAGAGAAAATTCAATATTGAAGGACAAGAGATTCAGAAGCTCAATGTTTTCCAACTTTGTGACCCAGTATAAAGTACGTGATCAACATGGTGTGATGAGATGAGTTCTCAAGCCATGAAAAACACAGAGGAGGTTAAATACATATTGCTAAGTAGTAGCAGCCAGTGCAACAGTCTATGTGTGATGATGGCAACTATTTGATATTCTGTAGGTAAAACTATGGCAACAATAAAGACATCAGGTCTAAACAGTGGCTAGAGAGAAGGAGTGAACAAGTAGGTTGTACATCTAGGACATCCAGACCATTGAACTAATCTGTATGGGCCAAGAGGCATCACTAAACATGTTTCTAGACACAAAAATGCACAACACACCAAGAATGAATGTTAGCATTGCTGTGAGTTGTAGATGATAATAAATCAGTTCAGTTTCTTCAGTTACAAGAAATATATCGCTCAGGTGGGAGACATTGAACACAGGGAAGTGATAAGTGGGTGGGGCACAGAGAATATGGCAATTTCTATGCTTTCAGTCTTTTGTTTTCCTGTAAACTTAGAACTTGCCTGAAAATCCTAATCAATGCCATATTGTGTTCGGGCATCTCTCTGCCTAATCTGTTTCAGCAACCATTTATTTCATTCATTTGACATCTCATCCATTATATCTCATAGAAAACTATGTTCTCCATGAATGAAATCTTACACAATCAATAAAAGGCACATGCATAAGTAACTAGTCTTTTTACAAAAGCCTAATTTAAATTTAATGGAGAGAGCGCTCAAAGAGAGTCAAGAAAAATGTTATCTACTTTTGACAAGGAAAAGCCTTCTCTCCTTAAAGTAACAGTTGCATAATACAATAAAAAATAATTTCACATATACATAAAGAGAAACCAATATTCTTAGTAACTATCAAAGTCTATTTTATGCTTATATTTTAACTGAAAAAGAAAATAACAAATAATCTTTTACTATAAAAGCACCAAGAAAATCCATTTTTGTAAGAAGGCTAGAAATGGTTTATGTAAGAAACTTTCTGCATATTTAGCCAAAACAGTAAATAGCAAGCACATACCTTGGGCTAACTCTCACCTTTTTCTTTAGACTATAACCAGTTACAATGTAAATTTATTGATTCTGCTATGATTTTTAAGGGAAAAAAGCATTTAAATAATTGTCAAAATACTTGTGTCTGTTATCATACTAGGTTACTGAACTGTAGTGATGCCATCTCACAAAAGCATACCTAAGAATGCTCTAATTGCTAAAACTAACTTGGGTAAACTGGCCTCTGGTCACGAAGACCAGCCATAAATTCCTAGAGTAAACTGATCTCTAGACCAGCCGTGAATTCATATACAATGTGTTCCTTACCTCAAGGCTATGAGAAACGCTGGCCACCGAACTGTTCTCTCTCCACTTCTGTAAACGATGCTTGCTGGCTTCATATGTTCACAGATGCCTCTCTGTACATACCACACTTCAGTTTTTGCCTTTAAACACTCACCCTGGACACGGAGGCTGCTTCCCACTAGGCTGCCTGGGACAGCCCCAGTAGGTAAAGAAAGACTCCATATCACTTAGGCACCTCGGGGACTTTTCTCATCAGGTTCCCCATAACATTATCATTTTTACCTTAAATTAAGTAATATAAATTGGAACCCCCAAGCCAAAACTTAAAATCAGTTAGAAGGTTTAGATACGTTACGCTATGAGCCTCCACGGTATTTGCTGTTACCGCGTGGCTTAACTTTTGTTCTGTGGTTTATCTAGACTCCCATCTGGAGACAACAGCAACAACGCCAACTTGCTAGACTGAAGTCATAGCACTCCTGCACACATCTCTCACGCTGTCAAACGTTTTGTAGAAATCACGAGTGGCTCTTTCTCGGAACCGAGAAGACCCACGCACTGGAGCACATTTAGTAAGGAAAAATTTTTATCTTAAATGCAGTTGGTTTACAAGCTTTCCCAAATTAATGTTAGTGCAAGTAACACCTGTTAGGTTCTTTCCCACACAGATTTTGTTGCTGTGAAAACTTCTACAGATGACAAGGGGAAGAGCTGAGTGGCAAATGCTCACAGCGCCATCATGTGTTCTGTATTAACACCGCATCACATTCAAAATACACACACACACACACACTACACCACACACACACACACAGACACACACACACGCACACACACACACAGACACACACACGCACACACACACACTACACCACACACACACATACACACACACACACACACACGCACACACACAGACACACACAGACACACACACACACACAGACACATATACACACACAGACACACACACATGCACACACACACAGACACACACACACACTACACCACACATACACACACACATACACACATACACACACATACACACACACACATACACACACACAAACACACATACACACACACACACATGCACACACACATACTACACCACACATACACACACACACACACACATACACACACACATACACACACACATACACACAGACACACACACTACACCACACACACACACACACACACACATACACACACACACATACACACACACAAACACACATACACACACACACACATGCACACACACATACTACACCACACATACACACACACACACACACATACACACACACATACACACACACATACACACAGACACACACACTACACCACACACACACACACACACACACACTATGCACTTCTAAAGCCTTAGCAGATTCATGCACTCAGACTATTAACCAGTGGTGGCTGAGGCATCTGTTGCACTGAGAACTCACCTTGAGCTCTGCTCAGCACTGCCCACTACACCAGAACACAGACAGCAGCACAGTCCTGACACTTACTGCAATGTAGTTCGTAAAATGTCGGAGCCTCATATGATTGCACCTCCTAAATCTGTCCTTCCAGACATGTGTTTGCTCTGCAGCTTTTTGACTATGATTTGTCTTCACCATCCGTGTTTTCATGGCTTCTCTGTGCCACAGAAAGTATCCATTGGCCATTGTTTTTATTATTTCATAGTATCCCATTATATACTTACGGCCAGTGCTGTTCATTCATTTATCACTTTATAGGCATTTACGTTGTTTCTACTTTTAGGCTATTCTGGATAATGTCAAGCATTTACATATTTGTCTCTGTGTAGATGCCTGCTCCCATTTCCTTTGAGCCCAATGTGAGGTTGACCACATTGTGTGTTATGACCTTCAGAGCTTTTAAAATCATGCCCAACTATTTCTCAGAGGTGGTTGTCTCACTTTGCATTCCTGCCATCATTGTGTGAAAACCACATTTTCTACGTGCCCTGGCCCCCATTTTTTGTTGTTTGCCTTTTTGGAATTATATCCCCATCAGTACCACGGAATGGTACTTCAGTGAGGCAGCCATTTGTATTACTCAAAGGATGCACTGCAGAGAGCACATTTTCATGGGTTCATTCTCAAGTCCTTGCTGAAATGTCTCTTCAAATATTCAAATATTTCCATTAAAAATTTTTATTAGGACAAATTTTAGATTCACATGCCATTATAGGGAATCATTCATTAAGGTCCTCATTTTTCCTCCTTTACTCCTCTGATCATATCTGGAGAAACCAAGGTACACACTATAGTCTCACAATCTCAAAATCAGGACAATGACACTGGTCCAGCTGATAACCCTACTCGGACTTACCCTTCTGTACGTGTTTTTATTCGTGTATACTAGCATAACCCACTAACCTCATCAGTTCTTCTGCATTCCCTTATGTACTTATTTGTACATATGTATACACTTATCTGCCACGTTGTCACATATGAAGATTTGCACACTTACCAACAGAATTGAGATAAAGGACTATTTCACCCACGTATTACCCATGTTGCCTCTGAACGATATCCATCTCTCTCCTCTCACTTCATGCCCTGATATCTGCTGCGTATCTAAAGTTTTATCATTGAAATATGTAATGGAATGGACTGGAGAGTTGACTCAGCACTTAGAAGCAGTTGTTGCTCTTGCAGAGGGTATGAGTTGAATTCCCAGCATTCCCATGCTGGCTCACAAACATCTATAACTCCAGTTCTAGAGAATCTGAGACCCTATTCTGACCTCTGTGGGCACCAGGTATGCAACTGGTACACATTTAGTTTTATGTCAACTTGACATAAGCAATAGTCATCTGAAAGGAGGGAACTTCAATTAAGAAAACGCCTCCAAGTTCTGTAGGCAAGCCTATAGTACATTTTCTTGATTACGGATTGATATGGGAGGACCCAGCCCACTGTGGATGGCATCACTGGTTTCTATAATAAAGCAGACTGAGCAAGCCATGAGAAGCAAGCCAGTAACTGTAGCATTCCATCATGGCTTCTGTATCAGCTCCTGCCTCCAGGTTCCTGCCAAGTTTGAGCACCTATTTTGATTTTCCTCCTGGGACTGTGATTCAGGATATGTGAACCAAATAGACCCTTTCTTCCCAAGTTGCTTTTGGCCATGGTGTTTCATCACAGGCAAAACACTCATACACATAAAAATAAATAAATCTATAAGAAAGACAGTGCAATGGAAATTAAATTATAAGTAAACCCTTAAGGTTGGGATTTATTCCCTATAAAAATCCCTGGAATTTTACCCAAATTGTTTCATTTACTATTCTTTTCTTCTTCTTGATGATGACGGGCTCTGAATCCAAGCTCCTGTGTTTGCTAAGCAAACACTCTACCCTCAGCCCGATCTTTTTCATTGTTGACTACCATGTTATTGTAGAATTGGTGATGCTGTTTATTTATACGTTTGTCTGTTGACGGAAATCTAGACAATTCCTAGTTCAGGTACGCTATAAAGCTATTATGAAAATTTTTGTATACTTAAAGTTTTATATGCATATATTAATTATACAGAATAGTGGGTTTTATTATGATATCATAATACATACATATAATTCATGTTTTCACTTTCATATTAATTTCCTTTGTTTCTTAACAATTTCAGGCATATATTTAAATGTATTCTGGCTACACTCCCCCACGTGTTCTTTCTTATCTTCCTCCTGCCCCCGCAGATAATCCTAAACCTGATTGTACTGATCACTGTCCCAGACTTATGACTTTGGTTTTGTTTGTGACTCATTTACTTTAACCAAGGACATCTGTGTGAGCATTGGGTTGGAACCATCAACTGAAACTTGGTGAGTACAGAACTGAAGGCAATGCTTCCCTTTCTCCTTGAAGCTATCAGTAGTAAATAGTTTAACAGCGAGGAGTAAGCCACCTGAGCCACACCTCCATCTACCTCTACTGTTGGTATTGGTCTACTTGTGCAGGCCAAGTGAAGGCAGCCGAAGTGGCTGTTAGTTCTTTATTGCAAAGGCCGGATCTTGCCCAGAAGCTGGCAATCTAGAGACCTTCTCTTATCTTTCAGGTCTGTGTCCCTGGCCTCTGCCTCCTTAGTGTTTGCTGAACCTTGAAGGATTGTTATAAAGTTCTTCTTCAGTGCTGACCACTCATAGGTCACTTATTCTCACGTCTTATGCAAGTCTGAGTTGACACATTCACCTGCGTTCACTGAATAGGGGCTTCTTTGATTAAGGCTGATGTCGGGCGTTCTGACAGTACAAGACAGTACAAGTCGTTGAGTGGGAGAGTGGGACCAGCCTGTCCCCCTTGGGTCTGAGCAGGATGGTGAGTATTGATGGCCCGACCACTCCCCGACCAGGAGAAAAGACACACACGAGCCCGGAGAACTGTCAAAGCAGATACTCACTTTTATTATTACAGGCCACCTTTTTATAGGCTGAGGGTAAATGGGAGGGTCTAAGAGATGAGGAGAGGTGATGTAGGGTGTAAGGTAAAGTGGAGTGAGGGGGGGAGAGCCAGTAAGATTTTCATACGTAGCAGTAACTAGGCAGAGTCACCACCAGAATAGACTATGCTTAGTCATTGTTATGCGGAACTAGAGGTGCCAAGACAGGTCTCTAAACTCCAGCTTGGTTTGAGTTTGGACCACAGGCCCCTTGCCCGGCCATAAGGGCCAACAGGCTGAACAGCATTTGGTTTGTCTATAGTAAACTGTATCTTGATCACACTCACAACCCGGTTGTACATAAGACTAATATAAAAGTTTCCTATGAGGTAAAAGCCTGAGAGTGCATATATCCTGCTTTTGGGTATAAACTCACATACACAGACACACATACAGACACTCACACACACCTACATGGACACACAAACATACACACAGATGCACACAGACACACACACACATGCATAGATACACAAAGTCACACAGAAACACACCTACATACAGAGACACAACTATTCACACTGACACATATGCACACACAAACACACATGCACACACTGACACATATACACACAGATGCATACACACTTAAACACAAAGACACACACATACATAGACACATACAGACATAGAAAGTCACAATACACACAGACACAAACAAGAACACATGTACACAGATGTGTAGACACAACCAGATATATACGTACATGTGTAAATATATATACACATGTACATATGTATATACGTGTGTACATATACACACATGGATATATACAGAAACACAAGCATACACAAACTCACAGACATGCAGAAACATAGACACACACATAAACGCAGACACACTCACACATACACACATACAGACAGTCATACACACATACCCAGACACTCACATACACACACACTCACTGCCATAGTAAAGACGTTGTAAAATTGTCCTTTGCAGTTAAGAAAAACTATGAGGGCCCCAAGAAGTCACTGAGTGAAACTGTGAAGCATGTACTGTGTTGGAGACCCCGAAATTCTGGAGATGGCTGTGGGAACCTGCCAAGGAGAGCTGCAGACTGGATGTGGAACCAGTCCAAGAGAAAAAGGTGTGTGCAGTCAACAAAGCTGGAAGGAGAGACAGAAGGGACCATCTAATAGACCCTTACTAAACCGCCGAGTTCTGCTGCCTTCTAGGCCTGGGGCCTGGCCCCCTCCATGACTTGCATTTGCATAAGATTTCACTTGTTGGTTTCTGGGCCCAGGAAGTGTCTCCAGCATAATCCTTTCTCAGGTTGTAGGGTTAGCTGGGTGGGATCTTGCTCTGAGGGCACCACTCACTTTGTTCCATTTACCTTGGGCTTTTCTTTAAGCATTTCCTCTCCTTGAGCACATTACTTCGCTCCAACGTTATATTTCCTGGACCACTTTTTCTCCTCAAACTGTACATTTTGTATTTCTTTTTGTCCCATTTACTCCGATTCACTGTAGTTCTGCAAAGACTGATCACTAAAAACCACGTAACACAATCAGTACTAGGCTGTCTTGAAATCTCCGCCAAAGATATTAATCCAAAGCTCTTCAATTAAGCTTCAGGCAGATTCTTAGCACAAGGGCAAAAGGCTGCCACATTCTTTCCCAAAATGTCACAAGAATGGTTTCCAAGCCAGTTGCTATATTGCTCCCAGCCCACATTGCTCTCAGCGTTACTGTCTTCAGAGCTCCTCCTGGGATGGCCTACTAAGCCCGATTAAGACATCCAACTACTTTTCTAGTCCAAAGTCTTCCATATTTCTTCAACAAATAAAGAGGTCAGGCCTGTCACAATACCCCCGTCCCTGGTACCATCTTCTCTCTTAGCTACTGTCCTACTGCTATGAGAAAACACCGTGGCCAACGCAACTCATAAAAGAAAGAATTTGATTAGGGCTGGCTTACAGCTTCAGAAGATTGGTCCATGATTATTACGGGGAAGCGTGGCGGCAGGCACACCGCTGGAGCAGTCGCTAACATCTGATTCATAAGTTCCAGACAGGAAGGAAGAGCTCAAGGCTGGGCCTGGGGTGGGCTTTTGAAACTTCAAAACCTACCCTAGTGTCAAAACCCACCCCTTCCCTAACAAGGCAACAACTTCTAACGGCAACCGTTCTAAAGTTACAACCCTATAATGAAGTTCCTCGTGTTGCAGAGACCCCCAGCCATAAAGTTATTTTGTTGCTACTCCATAAATGTAACTTTGTTACTTTTATGAATCATATTATAAATATCTGATATGCAGAAGGTGGTAGGAGACCCCTGTGAAAGGTTCGTTTAACCTCCAAAGAGGTCACAACCCACAGGTTGAGAACCACGGTTCTAATATTTCCAAGGTAGTTCCCAACTGAAAACCAAGTTTTCAAATATGTAAGCCTATGGGGACCGTTCTTTTTCAAACCACCACAGATACACATACACACACACATACATACAAACAAATGCACAGACACAGACACATAGACACACACACATACACATAAATATATGCACAGACATAAACAAACATAACACACAGGCAGACACGGATAAACATACACATATACTTACATACACATATACACACAATCATTTATGGACATATGCATGTAAAGAAAGATCAAATTGTATGGTTAAAAGATTTTTAAAAGAAAATAGAAATAAAGGATTTGAGCAATTAACACAATTTAAATAGAAAACAAATATATATTTTTACCTCACTGTTCTAAAAATCTAAAATTCAGAAGTGTTCCATCATCCTAAACATTCTGAGTGCTGACAGGCTTCATGGGATAAAAAATTGTCTCAAAAGCAAAATTATTTTAAAAGACATCATAGAATGGAGCTGGATAGGTGGCTCAGTGATTAAGAGAACTGGCTGCTCTTCCAGAGGATGGGGGTTCAGTTCCCACCCTCTCCACGGAGGCTAACAACCATGTGTAACTCCAACTGTAGAAGATCCAGACCCTCTTCTGGCTTCCACAGGTACTGCACGCATATTGCTCACATACATGCATGTAGTCACAATATTCACACACATAAAATAGACATAAACAAATCTTTTACATAAAAGGAACTAATAAAAAAATAAGCATCATAAGAACCTACCTCATGCTATATATAAAACATAAATTTCATATTTAAACACTAGTACAATTACCAATAAGTACTTCTATTCAATATTATAAAATATCCATAACAGCAAATACTATAATCAAAGAATTTCTGGACCCAAACATTTCAAATAAGGTATACTTTGACACTGTAACAATTTAATTCTTCCATATCACCACAATGTAATTACATTAAATTTAATTAAAGTGCATGTTTAGCAGAGTGGATCTTTAACAGCATAATCCAACAATGTGCCATCTGTATCCAGAGATCCAAAGACACAAATAGTTTGGAGGACAAAAAGATGGTGAAAAACATTCTGTGTAAGCTGTCACTAAAAGAAAGTCATCCCCACCCCCCAAAAAATAGGCCTTAAATCAAAATTGTTACAAGCCTGCAAGTTGTGTGCAAAGAGCTTCCAGGTTCAGCTTTTATGAGTTATCATCTATGTTAGGGTGGGCTTCTTAGTGATGGAGCTGCTTTTTGAATTATCTTTGTTCCTGTAAGTAACATTTTCACACTCCTGTTAGAGACCCCTGTAAAACTTGTGAGTTCAGCAAGCTGGACTTTGGTGCAGTATTACTTTGTCTATAATGGATTCCCTTTCTGGGATGAATGCTGTTTTTTGCCTAGAAAAATTTTGTCATACCACAATCCACATCTCTATTTTTATGTTTTAACTATTTGACATTCAAGAAAACCTCTGTCAAACATTAGCTGTCAGCTTGGACTGATGACTCGTCAGTTAGGTGTCCTGATGCAGAACCGTGAGAATCTGAGTTTGGGTCCTCTGAACCCATGTAAAAAGCTAGGTGTGACTGTGTGTACCTGTCATCTCAGCACTGAGGAGGCAGAGGCAGGAGGATCTCTGGATTACTGGTTAGCTAGTCTTACAGAGTGGGTGAGCTCCAGGTTCCGGGGGAGACCCTGTCTCAAAATATAAGATGGAGAGTAACTGAGGAAGATGCCCAGCATTGACCTCTAGTCTCCACACACACTGGTGTGTAAACTCATATGTTCACACAGAGACACATATATACAAACAAACATTAGCTAGCAGGCAAAACCCAGCTCAAGTCTTTGCAAAAATGGAAAAAGAACATTGTGAAAATTGAATTCACAATGATATTCTTAATGGTGTATATGTGTCTAGCTATGATAATGGCCACTTTCCCTACCCCAAACATCAGCTCCTCATTTAATTTCAGATCAAATAATTTCCCAATTCTTTCCAAACATTGAGTCTCATATTTTTGCTTATGTGGAAATGGAATAGATCAGTCCTGATAAATTTTGACTCTTTTATTCCAGGCATGGTGGTAAGAGCCTAAAATATAAAGAATAAAACATTATTTTCCCCTCTCATGGAGAGTAATGGAGACATAGATATGTTATCTGTAGAAATCATATCAGATGTGCCATGGAAGGTGATTTATAACCCAACTTGGTATTGATAGAGGTCATGGAAAGTTCTCATCCTTGTCTGGAGTGAGTCTGAAACAGTGAGAAGGCTTAGCTGCATAAGAGGTAATTCACTCAACTGGAGATGAAACTTTTGTCAAAGACTGTCTTAATTACTGTTATACTCCTGTAAAGAGACACCGTGACCAAGGTAATTCTTATGAAGGAAAACATTTAATTGGAGCCTTGCTTTCAATTTTAGAGGTTTAGTCCATGATCATCACAGCAGGAAGCAGACAGGCATGATTCTGGGACAGTAGCTGAGAACTTTACATCCTGTTCTACAGGAAGTAGATAGAGAAGGACGGGGCCAGACAAGGGTTTTTGAAACCTCAACGCCCACCGCCAAGAGCCACACCTTCTTCAAGGCCACACCTCCCCCAACAAGGCCACACCCATTCCAAGGCCACACCTCCTAATTCTTCTCAAAACAGTTTTACTCCCTGGTAACAAAGCATTCAAATGTTTGCGCCTCTGAGGACATTCTTATTCCAACCACCACAGCCTGAATGTCAGGCAGAGGGGACGAAAGAGGCTGAGACAGAAGGAGATCTTCCACACACATCTCTCCCAAGCACATTATTTCTACTCCCCCTTCAAACGGTACCTACAAAGACACAAAATGGATTTAGTAAGCAATTGGTCAAGAGGACTCTGAAACACCTTGAAGTGATTAATGTTAATTTTTTATCATTAAGAAGGAGGCAGGGGCTTTTGCCCACCATACACACAATGTAATAAGCTGCCACCCAAGGCCAGGGCATCACTAACTTAAACAACAAATCTAAAAACAATAATAGGCTGCATAATGTCCTTTCTCACCACGTGTTATTGAGCACCAACAGGAAAATATTCACTGGACTAAGTGCTTTAAAATACTGGGCAGATCGCCTATGACTTGCCTTAGGATTTCATCTCAGGAAAGCCAACAGAAGTTGAAAATATCATAAATTTAAAATGTTATGCACTTAACCCACTGCACGTTGTAGCTTAACGTAATTAACCTTAAACATACTCAGAATCTACTTGGGCAAAGTCATCTAACAGAAAGCCCATTTTATTATAAAGGGTTAAATATCGCACATGATTTACTGAATACAATGAGCATGAAGTGCTGATTGATTATCTGCACGTGTGATAGTGGAAACCATGGTTCTTTCTGCCATTGGCCATCAGAAAGAATATCTTGGGGCATATCAATAGCCCAGGGAAATATCCAAGTTAAAAACTGAGACTTTTGCTGAGCATGAATGTTTTCATGCCATTGTAAAACTTAAAAGTACTAAGTTGAACCAGTACTGAAGTACTAGCTGAGTGCTCGCATCTGAACCACAAGTTGCAGGCATAGAGAGGGAGACTGGGACTGTGCTGGGCTTTTAAAACCTCAAAGCCCACTCTCAGTGATTTACCCTCTCCAATAAGGGGACACCTCCTCATTCTTCCTGAACAGTCTACCAAGTGGGGATGAAGCATTGAAACATAGGAGCCTATGGGTGCCATTCTTATCCAAGCCCCCACACCTGGGAAGGTTCACAAGGACAGACACTCCCAAACCTTTGTCTAAGATTTATAGAACCAGAATTATCACTCCAGCGCAATTTCTAAAACATCCCATAATTACAATATCTACTGTGGTTTGAAATGATTGAGCTATTGCATTTAAAAATGTAGTAAATTAAAACTTACAAGATGGGCAAGTTAAAGATCTATGGGAAGCCGGGAACATAAGGACTTGTGGGAAAGGGACACTCGCAATCTCACTAATGCTTCTGGATTAATATTCACACCAGGTTCAAATGCGCACTTCAATGCATAGTCATGTTTTTTTTTTTTTTAAATCTATGGTTTTGAAAAAAAATGAAGTGCTTCGGATGCCTCTGATGAATGATTCCTTGAGTGACGCTTCTTGAAGCTCTCGGAGGACAGGGACCCAGCACCTATGACAACCTCAGCACCCAGCAGCCTCTGCTATGTGAACAAAGTGTCCCCTCCTCCAAGAATAAGGTGTCAATCATTAAGACATCTCTGTGCTACCCTGAAGTCTGTGGGGGGACATGCTGTGACCTCCCCAGCACTGACAGTAAGAGACTGAAAGGGACCTTTTTATTCCTTTTATTTTGCTCTTTGGGATAAGAAATTGTTTGGCGCAGGACACTATATATTATTTCTACATCTAGTCTCAGTTCTTAGAACACTGTTTGGAATATAAATGGTATGTAGGAAATGCGTGCTAATGGGACAAATGATTTGTAATGCAAAACTGCTTCCAAGCTCCTAAATCTGGAATTGATCTTCCACCAACAGTATTTCCCTGGTTCCAAGAATGAACACGTATTCTCAGGAAAGTAGAGACGGGGTGCACAGACAAAGGACAAGCACGTGATGTGAAGAGGACCCTGGAACAGAAACGCATGTGCCTTGTCACCCCCTGGTCAGACAATGGTGCTCGCAGGACTCAGCAGATGAGGATACGTCTGCCCAGAGCTAGACTCAATACATCAGTAGTTGTCATTTCCAACCGGTGCTCTTCGTCATGAAAGACAGTTTCTCTGCCAGGGCTTTTGCTTTTTCTTTCTTTCTTTCTTTTTTTTAATTTTTGAACCACTTTCAAGGTCACTGTCACTACTGAGATCTGGCAGTTAGTCTAGAGCCTGGCATGCCTGGCTTCTGAAAGTTAATTAGGTCTCCTGGCCCCACCTCCCCTGATTGGGAGCCCTGGCTGCACTCCGGCTTCTTATCCCTAAGCCCTGGTGATGTTCTCTGAGGACAGTCACCTCTCCTGTCTCTTTGGGCCTGAGTCACACTCACCTTAGCCCTGTGAATCGCACACTGTTCCAAACACTGCATTCCTGATGGCTGCCCTGCTGCAGATGCTGCAGGTGTGTCGTCACCTTAAAGAACATTCCAGAAGGAAAAATGTGGATTAATCCGTGGCCCAAGTCCAGAGTCATAAATTGATTCATAAGTATCAAAATAAAACAGCAAACGAATGAATGAACCTTAAAACACTTAAGTGGCCGTATGAAATCCCATGTCTGTCTTCTGTCAGTTCCTTTAAATTGCTTTAAAATGCCTTTCCTGGGCCTAAATAGGGTCTATTCCAGAAAAGCAGTTAGAAAACCACAAGCCTTAGTTATGACAGCTGTCCACTCAGGCCTCTGCCCTGCCCTCATTGCTATTTGAATTCCTCTGAGCTTTATCACCTCAGGGAAGGCAACTGGGGGAAGTTATGGTTCACACAGAAAACAAAGGAAAGGGGGATACACACATTTGAAAGACTCTCTCTAAATCCAGTCCAGGGTGGGAGCTGGTCTGCAGCTTAGCCTAGAGAGGTTAATGGCAGCTAAATATTGAGTTCACCCCATTAGAGATCAGATGTGCTGTTTGACTATTTAATAGACCGGCTTGGTAGAATTAGGGAAAAAATGAGAAGGTGGCCCCAGGGCTGAAACTTTGTGGCTTTCGATCTTTTATGCTTTTCCTCATACCCTCTCCGTAACACACCTCCTCTCAACACACATACTTTTAAAACAATGTATAGATATCACCGTCTACAATATGTACAGCCATTGCAAGATAATACTATCTACAGGCAGGTACAACAAATATGTAAGTGGTCCAGTCACAAAACACCAGATCTATACAGGTGTATGCTAAAGAGGGAGATGTGTTTGAACTGATAGGCTCAGTTCTTTTTGTAAAGCTAGAATAGAATATTTAAGAAATTTAAGCAACTGCCTTACTCAGTTAAGAAGGATGTTTCCTGCGTGTTACACCCTAACCTTCATTTAAACGACTATGCAGCTATGAGAGATTTTCATCGCAACCCCATTTTTAAGGGAAGGGAGTACGCATATAAAACTAAAAGTGCTGCCTAGTCTAAACTTTCTGAACATGAACATGTGTTCTACTTGAAGCCCATCCGCAAGGATTTGGAATCACCTGCACTGAGGCCCATCAGAGACAGCCCTGAACTGAGCTTTCGTGCAGAAACCACAGGGCTAGCCTCGGAAGCCCGCGCTCTGTATCCCCAGGTGAAATTCTCCGAATCCATCGCTGTCTTTTCCATCCCAGGAGGATAGAAGAGAGCAAGAGTGGGCAGTTAGACTTGGCAATGACCTCAGGGTCCTGCGCCATTCATTATAGGAGAGCAGGTGACTTGATGCAGGATGGCAACATGGACCCGGGCAAGCGCTGGCTCTGAGCCCGGCGCTTCCTCGCACCCCTCGCCACGCGAGGGCACAGTCCGCAGCTCCCGCCTAGCACCGCTTGGCTCTGACGTCCGTCTTCAGAGCTCTGACGATCGCCCCCGCCTGCCGCCCTTATAAAGAGACTTTTCCCAATACCCGTATCAATCTTGGCCCTCGCAGCCCCAGGCGGGCTCCCCACCGGCCCCCTCCATCACCGCGCCCCTCCCTCCCTCGCTGCCCCGCACAGCTGCGGGCTTAGGAATCGCCGGGACACCCAGACACCAGAACAGCTCCGGGGTGACGCCCAGGTAAGAACCCAGCAGGAAGGCGCTCTGGGGCAGCGCCCTCCGGGCTGGAGGGGAGGGACCCTGCGCTCAGCTGAAAGGCACTTGTGGCTTTCGGGATGCCAGCGGCTGAAGAGTCTGGGTTCCAGAGACCCAGGGACTGGGGTGGGGGGAGCTACAGCCAGGGGCTGCAGAGCTCCAGGTAGCTTGGGCGGAGGCGGAATTTGTTGGGTCTGCACTCGCAAAGGTGGAGCCCACCAAGTGCCTGTGCCCTAAAGGTCCCTGGCATCCCAGAGGTGAGTGCTTGGATGCCTCGCCTCACCACACACTTGCAAAGCCCAGACTCCCGCAGAAAGAAACTTAACGAGAATTCCCTAAGGATCAAGCTTTGTTTTAGAACTTGATCCTCTCTATTTCGTTCTTCGTTTCCGTGACTGTTGTTTATACATCACTGTATTTAAAATCTTCTTTTCAGAGAGACCAGGAAGGGGCGAGAAAAGGGGGTGGGGTGGCGTGACGTGAACTAAGGACAAAGGAAGATTGAGAGGGTCCTTCCTTCCAACAGCGAAATCATGCTTAATTATCGCAGTAAATTAAATCACAGTTGATGCATTTTAAAATGAATTTTCCTAGTTTTCTCTGCCCTGCAGTTATTTTCATATTGGGTTACTTTTTAACCTGTTTCATGAAGTGATCTGAAAGAATAAGTAAAGATGAGTATATATATATCTCCTTTAGGATACACTTAAGTTAATCAACGATTATGAAATACTGACTTACTTTTAAAGGGTACACAGGTATAATCACTGCAAACAACTCTTTGATAGAACTGAGTTATAACACAAAACAGACTTAACTTTAAATTGAAAGAATTTATGCAATACAAAAAATTATTATACTTGTACATATTAAATAATTGTTCATTTCTTTTTATGCTTCCAAAATTAAAAGCATTAACTTGTTAAATATAAGCAAATCAGTGTAGTGGACACTTGTTGGCCATGACGAGTTTTCACAAGGGTTTCAATGCCAGCTTTTTTAAATAGAGATGTCTGGAGTCAGCTGCTTACTGTTGGCTGCCTGTATAGGCAAAGGGCTTTGCTGCTTAATAATGCATTGCTGTATTTCTTCAGAAGGCTTGATGAAGTAGCCCACTGTGGAAGGATCTGCACATTACCTTTAAAAAACAAAATGGCTTTCCATGTAGAAGGACTGGTAGCTATCATCCTGTTCTACCTCCTTATATTTCTGGTTGGAATATGGGCTGCATGGAAAACCAAAAACAGCGGCAGCCCAGAAGAGCGCAGCGAAGCCATCATAGTCGGGGGCCGAGACATCGGTTTGTTGGTTGGTGGTTTTACCATGACAGGTAGGTTTCCCATGTTCCCTTCTCATGCAGGTTTGTGTTCTGAGTGAGGAAGCAAGCATTGCTCTTTGTCCTTCGGGGTTCTTTCAGTACACTACTTATATATTTTTAAATAATTTCATGCTTGATTTTTAAAAAACTGCTTAATCTCAGTAATACTTGACAGAAATATAATTTTACAGTAAATCACTGCACTAAACAGTAGTGAAGCAAAGATGGTCTTCCTTGACTGGTGAGTGGGTGGGAACTGTAGAAACAAAGAGGTAGAGGAACGCAGAGTCATAGTCTTTCAACTGTGAATCTGTGAGTCAATGTTATGGCGTCTCAACGCACCCATTGCTACAAGCATGGAGTTGTGACTGCATCCTCTTAATGACGACTTAGTACTAACCTGCGGGTTTTAGCCTGAACAAAGCATTTGGAGGCAATACAATTTCAATCTAAGTATGCCTGTTAGTCCCTTACCTTCTCGTTTAACACCTATTTTCCTTAAAGGAAGCCATCTACAACACGGAGAGTAAGGGTGCCAGGATGCTTGATATAAAAAGGGGAAAGGCAGGGTGTGTCCTCAAAGGAATCTTCGGGTTAGCGTCTGCATTGCTTTTCCTTCAGAATCTTCTTTGTTTTAGGAAGGACCTTGGTTCTTTCTTCCTTTGACCTCATAGGGATTTCTTTGGTTTTTCATGTTTGTCTTGGTCACTGAAAATAACTCTGAGAACAATATAAAACTGTGTCTTGTAAATGACTAGTGACACTTTGACTAACAACACTTCCTTAATGAGTATCTAACACTAGCAACATAATCCATGATAGCTGGAACTCTGGACATATTATTAGAAAAAATATCTTACTAGAAATCATATCCAAAATGAAATACTCATTTCTGTGCAGAAGTGCTATCTAAAGACAATTCACGTGTGTGTCCCTAACTATCCTGTGAAGGCAGTCTCTGCCTTCTGAATGTCTTCATTTGAGCTATCTGAAATCGACAGTATCCTGTATGGACTGCTATCTTTTTTTATCTGTCAGGTACTGACATTGTGAATTCAGGCATTTGCTCTCCAACTGTAGATGAATTCCCCTGCCCTCTGTTCTTTGCATCAGGCAGTGTGTAAGGGTTGTAGAGTTAAGGGAATCTCCAGAGTTGATTAGGTAGCAAACACCAGCGCCAGATCTTTTGATGACCGCACTAAGATCTCTCCGTGCTTTGCTGTGTGCAGCTCTCACTGGCGTACTATGTTTCTTGCAAAAGACACTTTGTCTACAAAGAATATAAGAATAAGTGAGCTGCTGAATATCCAAGTATTTTATCCATTGATGATTATTCTAATATTCTACTACTCTGTAATAATCTTCCATACGGTCATACAGTGTTATAGAATTTGTTCTCTTACTACATGCAGAGGTTTTTAAAAATATGGTAAACCATTAAAGTATATAAAAATGATCAAGCAAGGCTATTTCTTACAAACTGTTGTCACAGTCTCTCTGACTTGTCAGCAGTTCTTGCTCAAAGCTCAGAAGGCCCTTGGTCAATAAGACCATTTGTTTAAAACTTGAATCATATATTTTTAAATTAGGCTGCTTATGTGCATTTAATAAGAAATAGAGAGCGAAAATATAAATTCTTTTAAAATATATAGTTTAAAAGGACTTATTTTCTTGTTCATTATTTGACATAAAAACATATATAAAGTGTGGGGAACAAATTCTAGCTCAGAAAGCACTAAATCAATAACAAATGGAAAGACTATTTTCTAATCATAAGTGACCAAGTTTTCAGTTCTATATTATAATAAACGTAATTACTCAGGCACCAATTTTATTTTTGTATGAGGGACTGCAAAGCTACCCAGTGAACAAGCTTTGTGCTCCTAAGATCTTGGAGCCATGCTCCTTCTGTGCCAAGGTGTTGCTGGCATATTATTGGTTTCAGCCATCTTAGCTCGAAGATGAATGTTCGGAGTCTGAATCTTGTAAGATCAGATTTCCTCTGGTCCCTGTGATGTGATCAGTGTACTCAGAAAATTTCTGTAATTTCAACAGGATTTAGAATGGGAACAGCAATGAATGTCAGTGTTTAGTCATCCACACAACAACTATAAGAGCTTCTGTGAGGAAGGGCGTGGCTGCTCCATGTTTCCTCCTCACTTCAGGATTTAATATATAAATTTCACATATATGTGCCTAAAATTCCAAATCAGGAGTCTTATCAAGTTAATATTTCTTCCTTTATTTTTGAGATTGTAATATGATTTTTAGCATGTCTTTCTTCAATTTCCTCCCTCTAAACCTTTGCACCTTCTTGTTCTCTTTCAAATTCACTGCCTCTTTTTTTAAAATTGTTGTCACGTGTGTGTATGTGTGTGTGTGTGTGTGTGTGTGTGTATAAATATACTCTAAAGTGGCATTAACCCCAACACATTCTTTTTTGCTTGTTAGATTAAAAGTGGGATAAATTCTGGCACAAAAACAGCAAATCTCTTCTTGGTGGTATAGAAAAGATTTTTATACATAGAGATGTATTCTTTTATGTTGCATTCTGTTTTTTTCTTTTGTAGAGATAGGGTTTCTCTGTTGTAACTCTGACTGTCTTGGAACTCATTCTGTAGACCAGGCTGGCCTTGAACTCACAGAGATCCACCTGCCTCTCTCTGCCTCTGCCTCTGGAGTACTGAGACTAAAGGTGTGCACCACCGCTGCCTGGCTTTTGTTGCATTCTTAATGGGATGATTCAATCTCCTGTCTGATAAGAGTATTACCAGCCTGAGACCCTCATCATCCCACATATATTGTGCACAGGGATCACTTTGAATCTTTCTGTTATACTCTTAGAGGTACATAAACTACAAAATCTTAAAAAGTTCTGTTAACTGTTTTTCCCAGTAAGAATAAAATATTGTGGATCTGGGAGTCATTAGGGGTAGGTATTGGGACTCAATATAACAAAATAAAAAAAAAAACACTGAATGAAATTCTCAAAGAATTAATCAAATATTATATTGAAAGATGAAGAAGCAGATATATTATCTTGTGAGAAAAATAACAGCCTGTAAATCAGTCTTGGCCCAAGTTTGCTTAGCCAAAGCCTGCTTTCCTTGGTTCTTTAGCTGCTTTCATTCAGGAATTATGCTATAGAAGTTTTCTATATCTGAAGAAAGCACATCTGACAGGAAACCTCAATGAATACTAAGTACACTGCAGAGTTTCACAGCCACCTGAAGCCAGCGGCCACTGTGCTGGGCAGGCAAACTTAGGGTACAGCAGGTGAAGAGGGTGCTATAACCTCACACTTTGCTCTATTTCAGCCACCTGGGTTGGAGGAGGTTACATCAATGGGACAGCTGAAGCAGTTTATGGACCAGGCTGTGGTCTAGCTTGGGCTCAGGCACCCATTGGGTATTCTCTGAGTCTGATTTTAGGTAAGTGGGTGTTGACATCTCAGTGACTCATTCACTGCTTCGCGTAAAGTATAAATAACGAGTCAAATGAAAGGAACAACCATTGTGGAGAAAATCTCTAGGTAGCAATTACCAGAAATTGTTATGTAGCAGAACACCAATGCTTAGATTATTAACGCCCTGATTATGAACTACGTAAAAACTTCTTTGATCCTGTATCCACTAGAACAGTGAATTTCTTAAACAACCATGATTTATTTCTTTCAAAAAACAGTATGGCTATATCATTAAAACCTAATCAACTCGATTGTACATGAGTTCCTTTTGGTAAGTCAAACTACCAAAAGTTTGAATATTATATAAGAGAGTTCCTCATTTTTCTACACAAAATGCTTTTATTGGATGAACTTTGTACTTACTCAATGTGTCTAAATGCTGTGCATGAGAACACAAATGCACCAAAGTATTCTAGTGCACACTAACCTGGTGTGTGTCTTCCAGCTTACATGCCTGGCTTGTGTCATCCAGTTGCCCGACGGACATATGCAGTGTCAGATATACTAAAGGATTTACATTAGGTTGCTAAATATTTTTGGTACTATATTCATAGGACATGTAAGATAAGTTCCTTGGTACATACAGATATCTTAACAATTCGTTTTCCTGGGGGAGAAGATAGCATAGTAAGAGGGTATCTATCATGATTTTTGTTCTCATAAACACTTATTAATTTGTTTTAGGTGGTCTGTTCTTTGCAAAGCCTATGCGTTCCAAGGGATATGTGACCATGTTAGACCCATTTCAGCAGATCTATGGAAAACGCATGGGTGGGCTGCTGTTCATCCCTGCGCTGATGGGAGAGATGTTCTGGGCTGCAGCAATTTTCTCTGCATTAGGTAAGGACAAAGAAGATGGTTCTACCAAGTCTCCAATTCCTAAACATAGGCTTGACCTCTTAAAATGATCTTTAAAACCATGCTCAGAGCGATATTTATTCTTATAAAATCTCAGCAGAAATCCTATATTTACTAAAACATGGCTGTAGAGGTGGAACTCTAATTTTGGCTTCATTTGTTTTGAGCCTGGATCGCATCATTAGAGTGTGGCTATGAATGATAAAAGTCGTGAGATGCTTTTGTAGGGTATATGTGATTTAGAACAAAGTACACTTTTGTACTTTTAGTACAAGTAAAAGGTACAGTTTGTATCAGAACTTTCAAATAAAAAATGTCCATGAACCAAAGGTTCAGGGAAATCCTTAGTCTTAAATAAATATAAATAAATGATTCTTATTCTTTAACCCTGCCAGTATCTAGTCTCACTTCTGGGAGTACATTTTATCACTTCTTGCTTTCCTTCCTAATGACTGCAAAGCTATAATCGGTAAATGTATGCAAAACTAAACATTTTAAAGATCTTTAAAGGCAACCATATTGTTCCATAAGATAGGTCCTATTAAAAGCAAATACAAAGCAGAGTGGGAGTTCAAAAAAGTAAATAATATCTGTAGAGAAATGGGACCTCACAGCCAGACAGAATAGACAGGCAGTCAAGCAAAGCCATCTTACGTGGCATGTCTCTGTGAGTTCTTTGTGGAAACATAACACTATGGCCGATCAGCGGTAAAACTGAGAATGACAGAACACAGCAAGGATTTTCTCAGAAGCTTGTTTTCCTGTTAACTTAAGAAAGGCTTTCAGTCCCCAGGTTCTTTTCGCCGCAGTCTACTCTGGGAGATGCAGATTTAGAGGGGAAAAGAACTGGCCAGCTGCTAAAAAGTGAACCTGAAGCAACTAGAGATGCACACCCTGGGGAAACGGCACAGCCTCACTGGCATCGCTGCCTCCTTTGCTCTGCCAGCCTCAGGACCATTCTTGTTCTTCACTGTCCATTCCCCCTCCAGGCTCCTCAGACCCTCCTCTCCTATGTCTACAGCTCCCTTTTCTGCCCAGCCAAGCCTTCCTCACTGGGGTCAATGCAGAGTTCGCTCTGCTTGCAGTTCTGCCCTCCTCTGGTTGCCAGCTCTTTCTAAATCCAGGCTTTATCACTCACTTATTTTAAAACCAACATTTTTAACAGGATCTATAGGCATGACAGAATCTCTGCTTTTTCTCCTCATTGTCCCCATCTCATTCTTTCTCCTCTGGAATGGTGAACCTTCCATCTTGTCTCATCCAGTTGCCCAGGCTTTGAACTCATCTCCTGTGTTTTCAGTGGAGCTATGGAAGATACTCAGTCTCAATCCACTACCTTTAGATCAAAGGCAGGCCTGTCCTAGCCTACTGAGTGTGGAGCTGTGAACAGCTACATATTTGGACCTCTACAACCCTCTTCAGTGGGCCAGGTGGTTGCAGGCATTCTCTTATACAGAATTTCCCATCTCTTCTCCAAATGAAAGAGCAAGGCTGGAATCTACAGCCAAGCACTAAGTGGTTACAGCAAAAGGAATTTCCTTCTGTGTTACATATGCCAGAACAGGAGCTTGTCTTCTGGCTCCAGTTTTGCCTTATGTAGCCTCTGTACTCTCTGAGGTTCACATTAACTTTGTCTCCCTATCCTTCCAAATTTCTATGTAATCTCAGGTCATCTTCCTGGTCTCTGACTATTTAAGGAAAGAAGTGATGGTATGAAAAGGAAGACAATGTGCTAGTTTATAAAATACATCAACAATCCAGTGAAAAACGACACTCCCCTGTGTTGGACAACAGTCCTCAACCTAAAGTCTAATGACATAATGTGTAAACAGGACTGTCACTCCCAACCTTGCTCTCATTAGCTGAGAAGCAAGGGGAGTTTGCTTGCCACGGGTTCCTACACTAGAAATTTGGGGCTTAAGAACAGACTACCTGCTGAGGTATGGTAGAAAGGAGGAGGCTAAATAACAGAACGCAAAATGCTTACTCTGGCTGAATACAGATCCTGAATAATAGTCGTGGAAGGTAATTATAATTAGAGAGCTGATGTCTCTATGGCATTTTGCAAATGCAAAACACAGTAGCTAAACTCTGCACGTTAATTACTTCTGCAGATATTTGTCTATGACTGCATATGAATTTCAGAAAATATTGAGACATGTTAACAGTCTTTCTGTATATACACACATATGAAGTAACAGACACACACACACACACTATAAGCAGCAAATATACATGCATGTACTTATTGCCCTTGTTTGAAATCTATTGTATAGTAGCACATGTGTATTATAAGATTATTGCCTTTCTTCAGTAATTATAATTGCTGGATATATTTCAAAATCGGTGTTTGTCAGAAATAATCTTGAAACGCTTAAGAACAGACAAGTATAAACTCTGTGTTCACCTTCACCTCACTCTAGAGCATGGGGAATGAAAACAGAGGAGGATCTTTTCTCTGTAATTACCACAGACATTTACTTCAGGTAGTACCACCATAGAGGAGATCACTCTTACTATAAATTCTAAGTGGGAGCAGCTTCGCAGAAGCCCTTGAGGATGGCTGCCTTCACAAGTTTCATCTTCACCGTCACTTCTTCGTCTGATCTTGTCTCTCGCTTTTCTTTCCTGAATGACCTCTTCCAGACAGGACTTGAATGTTTACCCTTCTCAGGTTTTGTCAACTGAATTAAGCAAGGCTTGTGGCCTCAAGGTCAGGTGCAGTGACCACCGAATGAGTAATACCCGACATCCTGGAAGTTCTCCACAACGTGTGGCTTCCGCTACATCTTCTTCCTTGCTTATTGTGTCCCCTCCTTTGACGTCTGATTGCTGAATCACTCTGCATTGTGATAACATCTAATACCACTCAATACCAGCCTGATGCTGCCAGTCTAGGCCTGATTATCCTTTTGACCCAGGAATAAATCAAAACTGTTGATAATACCTTAGGATGCTCGAAGGAAATGTGTGCTTGTATTTCTATTAGCTAAATTCGGCAATCTGTTTTATAACTCTACACCAGCAGATTGAGAGGTGCAGTTTTTTCTCACTACACCTAATGTGTTCATATAGAAAACATTTTCAGAAAAATGTAGCCCAAATGTCTACATACACATGTGAAGTATGTATTTACACAGTTATGATAGAGAGGCAGGTGGCTTCTCTAAAGTCACCGAGTTGTAGCCAAACGGTAGCATCTCCAAAGACTGAATGTCTAGTGTTGTGAATGTCACCTGTGATTAGATTGCTTATAATTTATAGGATTATAGCTTGGAAATGTTATGAAAGCAAATAACTTCACCAAAAGAGTGACAGTGATATGTCACTAAAGTTCCAACATGAAAAAAAAAAGAGCTTCAGGGAAAAAAAAACATTGTTAAGTATCCGTACAGTAACTCCACCGTTTGTTCAAAGAAGTGACAAATAATCGGCCTCTTCCGTATTGAATCATATCATAGCTCTCTATTATATTTCTCTTTTTTATCCAATGACGTTATTATATTAACATACCCAAAGTTAAAATGTATCATATATTGCTGTTTTAGGACAACCTGAATTGCTCGTTAACTAATGGATGTCCTCCCTGGTAGGTGGCATACAGTCTGGGCATACCTGTTAAGGAGTAGAAGGAGATACCAGCATTCCAAACTGCCCATTCACAAAATTCTCAGTGGGAAGACAGGCACCAACAAACACAGCTAGCAACGCCATGAAAGAAAGAAAAGAAAAAAACTGAGGATGAAGGCTACTTAAATTGTGGTTTTTTTTCTTTAGACTTATTGATTTTACTATTTCATGTGTATGAATGTTTTTCCCACATGGCTGTATGTGCACCTGTTGCCAATGGAGGTCAGAAGACCATGTCAGGTCTCCTGGAACTGAAGTTGTAGGTAGTTATGAGCCACCGTTTGGGTGCTGAGAACTGAACCAGGGTCCGCTGCAAGAGCTCTCTGTTCTCTTAACCATTGATCCATGTCTCCAGGACCTAAACAGGATTTCCAAAACCAGGATTTTTCAGTATGTTGGCATTCTGGGGAGAAGCCACAAGTCTACCAACTACACAAATTAAGGAGATATTTCAAGACTCTAAGAAAGAAAAAAATGAAAAGCTCCAATTACCAATTTTATTATTTTCTCCTATAAATTTGACTCAGTTCAAGTGTGGTATCTTAAAGGATTGTTCTGTTATAGTGGGCTAGCAGAAGGCAAAATGTAAACATTCATTGTAAATTATGAAAATGGGCGTTTGTGCCTCTCAGAAAGACTTCTTATGGATGTAAGCAAGTTTACTACACATATTTAATAAAGTCAGAGTTCCATACAGTGAAGGCATTTTAAGTTGTGAAAATGAAATTGAATTTATCCATGTTTCTAGTTATTCTGTTGTCGTGTCCCACGCTTTAGGTCTGTCTTACGAAGATTAACTAGCAAAATACCAACTTCAGAAGTTGTATCCTGATTGAATGCATAGAGAGGTCCTTATTTGATTTGCTAGGATATATAGTTTCTAGCACAATAGTTAATTTCTGCCGTTGTAATTCTGTACGTGTCACAAGCCCCTGAGATGTATCTGCTGTGGTTGCTCGCTGGAAGCAGAGTCGCCTGCGCTCCTTACCTACTGAGATGCCTGACCGTTTCGTTCCAGGGGCCACTATCAGCGTGATCATTGACGTGGATGTGAATGCATCTGTCATTGTCTCCGCTCTCATCGCCACCCTTTACACCCTAGTGGGCGGGCTCTACTCCGTGGCGTACACTGATGTCGTTCAGCTGTTCTGCATTTTTATAGGACTGGTAAGTGACACCACCCTCATGCTTTCTCTCCTTCCTTCCTACCTCTCTTCCCACCTTCTCCCTCCCCCCATTCCTTCCTGCCTGCCTTATTTCCTTCTAAAAATAATGTTTATCATAACTCGGAAAAAAATCAGTAGGTATATAATTTTCCATCATGCAAAATACGCAGTAGATTTAATACTATTTGAAATATTAATTTTTTTCTATGAATTGGATGGATCAAAAGCAGTAGTGATTTTTGTTAGATTTTGACAGAAAGATGTGCCCTAACTCTAACTGCTACAAACACCTGGGTTCTGCTTTCCACCCCAATTAGAATGGTTTGGATTTACCTGGGATCCTCAGTTGTAACACTTTCCTTTCCTGAGCAAAGTCAGGGGTCAGTGGTAACCTGGGCAAAAACATTTCACTTTCTCTTCTGTTAGTTACTACAGGGTGACTGATGGGACACAGAAATTATGCCATTAGGAAAACCAAAGATTCAAGTATTAGTCTTCAGTCTCTGGGATCTAAACCTAAGAAGCTTAATTACATAAGGGATTAAAAAGATTTACTATTTCTGTTCCACAGGATAGTTTACCTAGGATAAATTAGATCTCACGCATGTCTTATTAAGTAAATAATACTATCGTTATGAAGCATGAGCAGTATTAGGGTGATAGTTAAAAGCACTTTTGTACGTGTTAAATACATCTTACTCTACTTTTGAATATTTGCATCCTTGAATCTTAAAACACAAAAGTAATAATTACATGGATGTCAGTGTGTAGCACCTAATTCTTATAAAAGGAGTATAAATGGAAACGTGTGCTTATTCTTACGGGTCCACGTGCACAGTCTCATCAAATACAAGCGTCGTGTCCTCTTTCCTTGCACAGAGCCACAGATAGAACATGTGCACTCATTTTCCCAATCAGGGTCAAAATGTCCTTGATCCTCTTCTCCTTCGTTTATTTTTCTTATAGTAAATATGTCCTCTGACTATTTAGTTTTTACTATATATGTTTGGAGATGAAAAAAATGAATCTCATAAATTTTTATTGTAATTTTGTATCATCAGTAATAATAGCCCAGAGAAATCCTTTGACTGCGATTTGTTTTATGCTGAAAAGAATAATTCCCACATAGTCACAAAACCTGCTTTTCTCAGTCTTCTCCCGGATGCCGTTTGTGTTATAAAATGTCATTCACACATTTTACTATTAAATTCTAAAATATTTAATTTGCTCAAGAATTCCCATTTTTATATTTAAATTGCCCAAACTAAGTGGATGTGCAGAACTCTGTTCTTTACTCCTCTTCGTCCTCGCCATCCATAAAGGATGCAGAGCAAACAAAGGCAGTTCTGCTGCAGTGTCAGAGGTGAGGTCACTGTGACCATGGCAGCTCTCATAATCGATGCACTTGTTATCCCAAGAAGCCCAACCTCAGGGTGAATCTATCCAGCAATGATGTATATCCTGCCTCATTGCTTTGCGTGAGACCAGAACTTAAAGACACAGAAGCATGAGCCGAGTGTGCAGGTGTAGAAATGGAAATACAAATATATGTAGTGATATACGTTGGAATTTGGGGCAATAAAACATAACTAAGTGGATAAGCGATGGGGCGTAACTATTTTTTATCCATAGGTTAATTAGATTGTGTATGTGTCTGTTATTCAGTAAAGGATACTATATAACTATGGGTTTCTTAATTAAAGCACTTTGGAATTGACTGTCTAAATAGTTCATTTTCCAATCTTTAATTCCTACACATGAATACGTAATCAATCTATACTTTAACCATATCTTCTCAGATTCTGTGATTCCATGGGGTTCTGAAGCTGAATACTTGGTTTGATTAGTCTTCCCTTTCTGGCTCCTTGTCCTTATTCTAATCCAGAGGTTGTTGATTCTGCCATTCTGATCTTACTAACATCTTTCAATTGCCAGTGTCACTGCTGGCCTTCAGAAGAGAAGGCCAGAAGAGTAGCACATCCATTTGTTTCTATTTGTTTCTGTGTTTTGAAACTCATTGTCAATACCCATGACTTTAAAACAAAATATTTGCAAATCTCCAAAGAAATTCCCCTAACTTCCAGTTGCTGACAAAACAAAATTAAAATCCTTTAGCTTGAAACTCAAGATTTTCTTCTGGAGTCTGTCTTTTTCTCTCATATCCAGAAGCCACACCTCTGCAAGCAAACCTTGTTGCCCAACAGATCTGAACATACACGGAGAAAGAGAGAGAGAGAGAGAGAGAGAGAGAGAGAGACCATATGTAAATGATCCTTTAATTTTGATATTTCCATTTAGAATATTTGACTTTACAATGTTTCCAAAGCCAAGCACATTCTAAAGAAACCTCTGAAGTGCGAATTTGCCTTTGGACTAACAAAGTTCAGCTCAGTTCTCTCTGATGTTCAGCAGGAGCAGATGATTGATGTTCCCAGGCAAGCACAAAATCACATGGGGAAACAACCAGTGTATTTCAGTGTGCTTTGCTGCCGAGCAGTAGTGTTTGGACGGTCCTGTGAGTTAAAAGCAATTTCTACTTACGGTGATTTGACTCCACCTAACTGGCCATAAATTGAGTAGTATCTGTATGCTTCTCTCTTCCCTCATTACCCCAACTCCTTCAACTCTGCCTCTTTCTACCAGTGTGGGGCATATCCTTCAATCATCTCTTTCCCTGTCATATAAATGGATGGATATTTTTGCCCAATTCACAGAAAACATAAAAATGAGCATGTGCATGTGTGAGTATGCGTGTGAAGTGTTTCTTCCCAAAAGGTTCGGCTGACTTCTATGGTTTATATGATCCAAAATAGTCAACATATGAGTAGTCCGTGTGCTTTTTTAATTTTTTTTAAATCAGTGTTTCATGGCATCCTAGAGACAACATTTTTAGGTCCTTCTCTGTCTGAGAAAGAGCAACTATGAGGCTGTACCAGCTTTGAGAAAGATAAACTAGGAACGTGACTCGTGCAGACCCAGGACAGTTAAGCTCATGGCCAATGTTCCGACGTCACTCTTTGTTCCAGTGGATCAGTGTGCCCTTCGCCCTGACACATCCTGCAGTCACTGACATTGGATTCACCGCTGTGCATGCCAAATACCAGAGTCCTTGGCTGGGAGCCATTGAATCAGTTGAAGTCTACACCTGGCTTGATAACTTTCTGTTGTTGGTAAGTGACTCTGTGATCTGAGAAACGTGGTCTAATTGTGTATAAAATCAAAGACGTGTTCAGGATTGCACATGTATACTTAAAACTTCATCTGCTGACTCATGACCATATCTGAATTGACTCCTGTCACAGATGGCTGGAGCCACATGCTGACTAATGGTAGCCTACACAAAATGGACAGCAAATGGAATCTTAAAGGTCCAGCACCATGTCATCACACATTCTAGGTCCACAGTTCTGCTGTAATAGAAGCATATAAATCATCGTAACCCCACACTGTACCACAGAGGCTTCCCTTAATTGGAGATCTAGGCCATCTGAAACTTCTGTGTTTTGGATCAAGGCATTAAAATGTACTTTATTCAATATAAGTAGTTTAATTCTGAATTTCATAGAATATAAATTAGTAGTGTCTAGGGAAGTGTCACTAAGGAGCAATTTTAAAGGAAGAGTCCTCAAGAGGCAGAAGTGGCTTACAATACACAGAATACTAGCATGACAGCACTGGCAGCAAGAGAAGGACATAGGGGAAATCATGGCAGAGTGAAGGCTGGGGAAGAGGGAAGAACCATGTAAAACCTGCCAGCTTCTATGATTCTGCTAACTACAGGGACTATATATAAAAAATAACACATTGCATCTGATTTCAAGGTAAGAAATTGGTTATTTCTTATAGTAAAGTGAAGGAGAAATTAGTTGCTTTGCTTTCTTCTTTAGAGGATTGATAATATTTTATGAGTTTATGTATGTGGCACTTTGCTGAATATTAACAGTAAGAGGCAGGGAAACTTGGGGTAAAATATGTTTGCAGTGGCGGCTTCTCTCCTACGAACTATGAAGAAATCCCTTGGCTTTCTTTTTCCAGGGATACTTTATAATTATGAATATAGCGAGTGACATGTGAAATGACACCTGCCTGCCAGTGTATTTACAGTTACACGGAGATGGTGAAAGGCAGAAGCAGGTAACTTGTTGACTGTCAACCTTGTGTCTGAGCTCGGGATTAAAACAAACATCATAATCTCATGGTCCTCTCTCCCATACCACACTGAAGTCTTCCTCATAAGACTCATCTGAAAAAAAAAAAACATTATATCCAGTTCTTTAGTCAGACTCTTGATCCAATTGTAAGACAAGTAGAAATCAAATGTCGTCTGTTGAGTAGAAAGGGAAGCAAGCTTATAGAAACATGCTTTGAATTGTAGCACTGATGGTCTTTGATCTCCTGGTTATTTTTCACACATCATTATATTAACATGATTTCTAAGTGCTGTTAATGGCACTGGAAGCCTGTCTCAGCCCCACCATCATAGCTGGCTCTACATTAGTCCTGCAGTCTCCTTCCCTTGGTCTTGCTGTTGTCATTTTTCCAAGCTCACTTTCAAAATTGCTCCCTGTCTTCATCAACAGGGCTACCACAACAAAGTACTTCACACGGAAATTTATTTTTTAAACTCTAACAGCTACAGTCTGACAACAGGGTGCCAACATAGCTGGGTTCTGTCAAGGGTCCTCCTCAGGTTCCAGGCTGCTAACTTCTCACTATGTCTTCACATGGTGGAAAGAATAAGTACATAACCTCTTCGTCAAAGGTCACCAATCCCATTTGGAAGAGCTCCGCTCTTCATCTGATTATCTCCCCAAAAGCTCAATTCAGTTTCAAATACTATCCAGCGGGGATCAGTGAGTCAGCACATGAACTTGTCTCTTTGATAATCTAATGGTAGTTATATATTACTTTTCTTAAAAACTATAAATGCCCAATACAGTTGCTATATACAAAAAGTACATAAATCCATATCATTCATGGACATAGGAGGTGCTAATGACATACTAACAGGTTTAAAAAAGAAAGAAAGAAATTGTTCTTGAAATAATATGGACTTAAGAAATAGAATTATCAATTTTAGAATTTATTTTTAACTATTTTGTTTTTACTTTTGAGTACGTGTGACTTGTATAGGAAGGGAAATCACTCTGGATTCATTTTCTCAGGGACTGTGTTTGACATGAAGATAAATAAGACAGCCACACGAGAGTTAAATCTCTGAAGAAAAAATACAGGGTGAAGCAGCAAGCCCTTTCAGCTATTCCCTCATTCATACACTACTTAGTGAATACCGACTTTCCACCTGTCTGACAGTTGGGGAAGTGTCAACACTTTGGGGGAAAGTCAGTAATTTTCCATGCTTCTCCTTGTCCGCTGCTCCATACCTTGAAATCTTCTCATATCATAAATGCAGCGTTCCCACAGCTGCCTGGGTATCATGATGTTTTTACTTTTTTATATCAGCATCTACTCAAGGTAATCTCTTTTTCCTACATTTCTGACTCATGTCATTTCTGCAGGTTCTCCTGGTTGCTATGCAGGCATCCACTTACCTCCTCTTCTCTCAATCTCAAACAATTGTTCCTCAGTTTTGTTTCTGTGAAAACCTTTCATAGCCAATGTTACTGCAGTTAAACGCCACCAATTTTCTTTGTATTTGTGTCTTCAGAGAATAAGCATACCTACACACACTCATCCATTGTTTACCTACGGTGTGCTAATACATATGTTTTCTAATTGAAAAATCACATAACAGCAAAGTATTAGGTAAAAATGAATATAAGAGAAGGTCTGATACTCCCTTCAATGCCCCACTGAGCATTCTGCATGCTCCCCTTATTAAAATGCTACAGCGCACTGACTCCGCCCAGAGGAGTGTGACTGTCTTTCCACGATGCGTGCGTCTGCTATATGAGTAGCATCTGTAGACATTTATTGGGTTCCATGTTTTTGTTTCATCATGTATTTTCAGAATCTCAATTTTTTAAATGAGATTTGGAAATTCTATTCCCAAACTAACTGAGGACTTATGGGTAATTTTAAGGCAGCTAAGCGTAGGTAAATTAAGGAAAAGAAAAGCTTGTCCACTGCAGACACAAAGGGAAACAACGTGAGGCACCTACAGTAATAAAAAAAAAAAATCACCATGGCCCACATTGACATGCCTTCTCTGGCTATTTTAACAAGCCACCATTACCTGAATGTCTTGGAATAACAGATTTTGTTTTTCATAGTCTAGCTATGAAGTCCAGCACTGAGGCACTGGCAGGCTGTGACTGATGAGGGCTGACTCTCCATAGATAGCACCTTCATGCTGAGTCCTTACTTGGTAGAAAAGGAAAACAAATCTCCCTTAAGGGTTAATTGTTGTTTTGTTTGCTTTATTAACAAGGATACTAACTGTATGTTCCATTTTCATGAAACAGTTAATTCATCAAGAGCCAAGAGTGACTTGGATTCTTTCACCTGAAAGATTAGAATTTAAACAGACAAACTCGGAAGCAGACAAAACTTCACAAGGCAGCAAACGCAGGGTAGCAGTTGGGATTTGTGGCCTGTGGGGCATTTTCCATACTTCACAGCTCTACTAAAGCTAATCTCAATGCAATGGACGCAGTGTCACAGAGCTAAACTATCACCCTTTCATTTGCCTCCTTCATTTGACTTACTCTGAATCCCTGGGTTCTCATGCAGATGCTGGGTGGAATCCCATGGCAAGCCTACTTCCAGAGGGTCCTGTCTTCATCTTCAGCCACCTATGCTCAGGTGCTATCCTTCCTGGCAGCTTTTGGGTGCCTGGTGATGGCTCTACCAGCCATCTTCATAGGAGCCATTGGAGCCTCCACAGGTAAACCTCTTCCACTTTTGCCACATTTGCAAGGTAGTGTCCCAAACACCTAATTGCTGTTCTTCCTGTCCCACATCCTACTTTCCACCACATAGTAAATTATTTATCTACATGATCACCTCACTCCTTTGATATAGCATTCGGCAAAAGGAATTCTAGTTCTGTGATCTCTACCTGTCTTTTGTTGCTCATTCAATGATTAAACAGTTGGAAACACCCAAGTTTGGTGTATTGGCAACCATATCCTGTCAACCAGGAGAGCAACTGCAATGCACATTGTATAATCTGAGGGTTGGGGAGGAACTTAAAAACACCACTCCTTTCTGGATGAGTTTAACTATAAATGGTAGAGGTGGGTGCTGATGATTCTCTACAGTACCTTTGGTGACCCAAAGAGAAGCAGAAATTGCAAGCCACTGACTTAGGACACAATCCTCCTGCTGGCACCATTATCATGGACCACTGTAAACTTGAGATTTTAGCTTTTTATTTTCAGTAGTTTACTAACTAAAAGGGTTTTTTATTTCTCCTTGCAGAAACTAAGCAGTAAATATATTGGTTTAGATAAAGAAACTAAATACTAAGACAACAAAAAAGGAGCAATATAAAATGTTTATTTCCCAGTATGCCTCTAGGAAACATTTCTGAAGTCTTGCCTTTAATTTTCTTGAACTTAATCATTCTTATCGCTTATGTTTCTTCTGCTGTAATGGCACTGACCATACTCTACCTCTACAACCTAATCACCTCCCTACCTAATATCAATACCACCACCTTGAGGATTAGGCTTTCAGAGACTAGAGGAGGTATACACATTAGCGGATAATGACAGGAAATAAGATCTGTGGTTGGTTGAGCATTTTATAAACCTCAGGACTAAGTTACAGTTGTTTTAAGTGTGATTGTGAGATAACCTTCAACATGTGGAGTAAAAACATGTAACCTTAACCCAGATTGAAAAGCATTCTCTAAATAGGAGGTAATTAAAATGGATTAAAGAGAGTTTACCTTTCACCCTATTGTCTCTCATAAAAGTAATGCCATTTGTTAGATTATTTTGGTTTCTGTTTATTTTAGTTTTTAAACCAGAAGTCACAATTCATAGCATAGTCTTTCCTTTCCATGTCCATACAAGGCACAAAATAATAGCTAAGTGATAAAAACATTGACAAAGGTACCCACTGGCCTCTGCTTCGTTAAAAAGAAAATAGAAGAATTTGATTCCTAAGGGCAGATCTACTACCCGCCCCACAACGTGTGTGTGTGTGTGTGTGTGTGTGTGTGTGTGTGTGTGTGTGTGTGTGTAAGTAGAGTAACAAAAACCAACATCTAGTTTACTGTGTTCTTGGATTAAGTGTACATTCTTGGTTATTATCTCTGTTAACTTCACAGTCGTGACTTTAGCCCTAGTAGTGTATAGACATGGCTTTAATGGGGGCTGTAACAGAAAGCAAGGAAATGGCAGCGTCTAAGGAACCACTACTGCTTGGTCCTGATATTACAACATCAAGGAAGATCAACAAATACCAAAGTAGCCAACGAATGTGCGTATCCAGGTCCTTTGTCTTCTTGAACACAGGCTATAACCAAACCAAGCAACAACACGGAGACAGTGAGATGGCTCAAGGGTAAAGGTACTTGCCACCAAGCCTGAAAATCCATGTGCCTTCCTTGGAAACCAATGGTGGAAGGAGCAAACCAACTTCCACGAATGTCTTTTAACCTCCACACTCGTATGCTGTAGCACTTGAGTGCTACACATGCACAAGTGGACATGTACACGCATGCATGCACACATACACACACACACACACACACACACCCCACACACACACACAAAATCAAACAAATAAATGACAAAAGTAGAAACAAAACAGTGTATACGAAGACAAACTGGTGTTTTAAGCCATTCTTCTACACCAAATTCAAAGACTTCCCTGGAACCTGAGCCTGTGAATGAAAGGAGCCTGTCCTTACCATGACCTGCCCCCACTTTCTTATAAAGGAAACCCTATGTAAGATGGGGCTGCTTAGGAGAAAACTAACAGAGAGGAAGCCCCAAGGCCACACTATCTTCAGGAAAAGGGTGAGTGGAAACATAAGAACCCAGCTGTGGTCTCTGTGTACACACAGATCTCTCGCCCCACAGAATGAACTGTAGGCATCCATTCAGCATCAAGTGGTTGAGAAAAAATGCTACACTTTGGTTTAAAAGTTTGTTATCTGTAACTCTGAGTAAGCGGCACCACACACAAAGAACATCTGGCTGCCAGGGCACCGCAGGTATGACTAAGCCCGAATTCCATCAACCCTCACAGGAACCGGGCGGGGCAGACATCTTCCATGGCCAGCATCTGGACTTCCCAGCTCAGTAGACCCCACAGTGCCTCTCAGTCGTGACTGTTGTTTCTACTTCACAGACTGGAATCAGACTGCATATGGGTTTCCAGATCCCAAGACCAAAGAGGAAGCAGACATGATTCTCCCGATTGTTCTGCAGTACCTCTGCCCCGTGTACGTTTCCTTCTTTGGGCTTGGTGCCGTTTCTGCCGCTGTCATGTCCTCAGCCGACTCTTCCATCTTGTCAGCAAGTTCCATGTTTGCCCGGAACATCTACCAGCTTTCGTTTAGACAAAATGTAAGACCAGCCTTTTAAATCTGTCTTTATTATTACACTGCCTCCACTGTATTTATTACGTATAAAGTATTGCAGGTAGAACTTTCTCATCTGAAACGTTAAATTTGGAATGTTCCAAAAATCTAAATTTTTTTGAAAACCAACAAGATGCCACAAATAGGAGATGCCATGGTATAAAACCTTGTTTCATTCACAAAATTACTAAGCGTAGTATATAAAATTGCCTTCATGCCACATCTACAACGTATATAAAATGTAAATTGATTTCTTTTTAAACTTGAGCTTTATTCCTAGTATAGCTCATTATGAATATGAAAAAAATCCAAAATACAAAAATAAACCTCTCTCAATACGAAATCCTTCTGCTCTCAAGCATTTTTGGATAAAGGATACTCAAATCTTTGTATGCATACTGAGTCTATACTGAAATCCAGCCTTGATGTTGGTTAAGCACACACATTTAAATACAGTGAATTTATTGGTCCTACAAATGAATCATAGCAGTGCATATTGTTTATTTTCACACTAAAGGGAAAAAAATCAGTGTTAACAATGTTCTGAGAGATTATCATGTTACTATAGCTTAAATTTCTTGTCTTTCTGGTAAACGAGAATACAGCTTTAAAAACTCAGGAAAGCGTTTAATTTGATTAACTGTGTTAGGCACCTAGAGAGTCCTAGTAGCCATAAGTCATCCTAAGCTTTAACGTATAGTAGCCATTCAATTGGATTTTTCTTATTGAGCCAAATGGTTCTAGGACAGCTTGCTACTGTGGTCACTGGGGGACACCTAGCCCCTCTTAAGAGCTTTTCTCTACCATGTAAGGCTTGGCTTCTCCTCGGGTTTCCTAAGTCATAGTCAGCAGAATAAGTCCACTGAATCCAAGGAGACGCCTTCACAAGGAAAAGGGGCAAAATGTTTTCCGACCTCCATCTATGCACCACACGTGCATTTGTACATGTATATGTTTTTACATACAATTTTTTAAAAGAGGGTCTATTGTTGTTTCACCAAGGAAATCCCCTAGAAAAATTTGGTTGAAGGCTCCAAAGAGTAGTTATATTTCAAGATGGTAGACAAGCAGTAAGGGTGTCCATTTTCTCAGTGCCTCATGTGTCTGAGATCTCACCTTGCCTATTTCCTGTGTGACATATGACTTTAACTCGTATCAACTTTCCTCCATACAGTTCAGAGAAAGGTTCCATGGCCTCACCTTATGTATATGGTATACAGAAGCACTTGCTCCAGATACCATAGGTTACATCATCTTTGGACCCAGGGGACTGTATGAGATCAGTCTTAAAGCATAGGCATTTATCCTGTTTATCAGTTAAAGAGCTGGCCCATTGTTTGCAAAGCTGACCCTGCATTGATTCCTCACAGGCATCAGACAAAGAAATTGTGTGGGTCATGAGGGTCACAGTGCTTGTGTTTGGAGCGTCTGCGACAGCCATGGCCTTGCTGACGAAGACTGTGTATGGACTCTGGTACCTGAGCTCTGACCTTGTCTACATCATCATCTTCCCACAACTGCTCTGCGTGCTCTTCGTCAAAGGAACCAACACTTATGGGGCTGTTGCAGGTTACATCTTTGGACTTTTCCTGAGAATCACTGGAGGGGAGCCATATCTTTACTTGCAGCCTCTAATCTTCTACCCTGGTTATTACTCTGACAAGAATGGTATATACAATCAGAGATTCCCCTTTAAATCTCTCTCCATGATTACCTCATTCTTGACCAACATTTGCGTTTCTTATCTAGCCAAATATCTATTTGAAAGTGGAACATTGCCTCCAAAGTTAGACGTATTTGATGCTGTTGTCGCGAGGCACAGTGACGAGAACATGGACAAGACCATTCTAGTCAGAAATGAAAACATCAAACTAAATGAACTTGCACCTGTGAAGCCTCGACAGAGCCTAACTCTCAGTTCAACTTTCACCAATAAAGAGGCCCTCCTTGATGTCGGTTCCAGTCCAGAGGGATCTGGGACTGAGGATAACTTACAGTGATCCCATCTGAACAACACAGAACAGAGCATTGCTGTAGAATAGTCCTAGAAAGAAGGTTTGGAACATATTCTGCACATATTAAAATGTCAGTGCTCAGAGGGGAAAAGTTACGCAGAAATAGAATAAGTTGTGATAGAGGAGTTCAGAAAGAAGTAAGGGTTGCACAGTGAGAAGGAAGCGACGGGGAAAGCAACGGCTTTATTTCTCATCCATAGCACTTTTAATTTTGAATAGCTTTGCTAAGCACATAAAATGAAGAAAGCCCCAGCCAAAGAAAGTGGCCAAATAGTACTTATCTTTATGATGGAAAGAGAAAGTAAATGTCAAAGAGCCCATAGAAATGAGACTGAATGGCCTTGATCTGCTTTGCTGGCTAATTCACTGGACACCAGCTCAGTTATTACAACGTGGAGGCTGTGCACTCACGGGCACTGCTCCGAATGCTGCAGTGAGGGAGCCATTCTCTTCTCTGCATGTGTGACTCAGCCTGCTCCTTCATGATCTGAACGTGGCATTTGATCAGTTTTCAATGTGTGCTCTCTTATTATTTCTTGCTCTCCTACACACATTCTTTCTCTCCCTCCATTCCTCCATATATTCATCCCTCCCTCCCTCTCTCTGTCCTCTCTTTGCCCCTCTCCATCCCTCCCTCCCTTCCTACCTTTTTCCCTCCTTCCCTCTCCCTCTCTCTTTCCTTCTCTTCCTTTTCTCCTTTCCTCTCTTTCTTTCTCCTTTTCTTTCTCCCTTTCTCCCCCCCTTTCTCCCTCCCTCCCTCCCTCTCCCTCTCCCTCTCCCCCCTCTCTCTCCTTTCTCTCTTCACATTTTCTTTTTGGATGATGCTGGGGATGCATTGCAGGACCTTGTACCTGCTAGGTAAATGTTATATCCCCAGCCCCACAATGTTATTTTTTCAATGATGCCATATATTATTCTAAGCACAAGCAACACAAGCGAAAACTTCTTTAATAGTAATATTTTTATGTGTAATGATGGGAAATAGAGTCCATGTCAGAGTGGACAGAAAGCACTGCGCTCTTTGAGGATGTCTGCAATTGCCATATGCAATGTACCTAATGCAAAGCATGAAAAGGTTACTGGTCAGCATTACAGCAATAAACCAAGAAAAAATTAAGCAAAAGGGGAGAGGAAAAACAGATTTCTATCTCTAGCTGAAATATATTTATTGTTACACTATAAAAATGTAATGGCTTGGCTAATTCTCTAAGTCAGTGTGGAAGCAAAGTTGAGCCATATGTAAAGAGAAGTCTCTGTCTAACATCTGTTACAGATGGCGATTGCCGAATCAGCGTGTATTCACTGTGTATTAACTACCAGCATTTCCCAAACACCTCACCGAGAAACTAGAAAACCCTACTCATTTTTGGACATTCATCAGCGGAATAGTTTAGTATTAGCCACAGAAACCACTTTAGGGACTGGACAGATCTTCACTTATGTATTTACTGAGCTTTAAAATGTAACAGAAAACAAAAAGTCAAAACAAGTCTTACAGAGAAAAAGCCATCATTTTTAATACCTGGTGTGCACGCGGCTTTCAAGAGGTCAGTCACTGAACGTAATTTTGCTCCTCTGTGTAGCATTCAGCGTTAACTACCAAACCCTGTGCCCTGAACTAAAAGTTCTTTTCTATAGATCACAGTCGAAATTATCTCAAAAGCATCAAAAGGTGGACCTCTTTTGTTTAAACACGTGATTTAAAATCTGGTGTGACTTTCAAAATGTAACGTTAAATAATTTTACATATCACAGTGCCCTATTTTTCAGTGCTGTCTCAACACTTAAGGCTCTTTACTAAATCGCATATGTTCAGAAGGAGTAGAGGATTCCTGAATCCATCAGTTTTCTCAGAATCAACTCAATAACTCTGGAGTACTTGCAAGTATGGAGTCTCAGATTCTCAAACACAGGATGAGGAAAGAGCCAAGGAAAAAGGAAAATACAGAAAAATACCAAAAAAAAAAAAAAAGAGAAAGGCGGGGGGAGGAAACTTTTGGCATGAAAAGGTAAGAGGGGTGCAATTTTCCGGTGAACATGGTATTTCAGACCCACCAGGCCTCCCCCTACAGACCAGAAGAGTGAATTTCGCCCACCTCATCCTCATGTCCTTCCCTCAGATTGGTGAGGTGTGCTTCCACACCTCTCTCACACTCTCTCACACTGCAGAGCCCATAGCAGGCTAGGTCCTTTCCACAGACGTCACACTTGTGGTGTTCTTAGCCACCAAGTGTCTAAATAACCTTATTTAATTACAGTGAAAAAATGCTAATGGCGACTAGGAGAGAAACATTTGTCATGCCCAAAATATTAAAGCTAAATAAAGAGCTCAAACTAATAAATAGTGTATTACCATTTTGCTTTTGAATGCACTGTCAAAACAGATATAAAAATTATATATCCATAAAACTTGCTAAATACATGCAAGATAATATTTAAAGTATTAAAATAGCAGAAGAATGAGAGAAGAATCCCAAGACATTTATTTATTTATGTACACTCTGGCATGAATTCCCCCTGATGTCCAAGCAAGGAATGAAGCTTCAAGGTGCAGAAGCTCTGCTCTGTTTTGGCATAAAAACATCTCTAAGGTTTTCTAGATTCATGCAGTGGACCTCAGTTTCAAATCCATCTCCAGTGAAATTAAAATAACCCAAGTGCTCAGACTCTCACTAGGGAGATGGCGCCTGTAGCTAGCATTAGTGCAAGATGGGAGTTTCCCTCCCATACTTCACCAATGGTTGTACCGTGTTCCTTAGGTAATTTCTGCTCCCCTCCACATGTTCAGAACTTCAAGCTTGTAGCTGGAGTGATACGTCAACAAACTGTCAAATGCTCAGTGCCAAAATTCAATTTCATTGCTGCACTTCTAAGTAATGAATTTTATGTGAATGCCATTTGAATGTAAGCTTGAAATGAGTGGAATTAATATAATAGGTGTTAAAAATTTTATTTGTAAACAATAAATTAGCATTATATTTTAAACATAAATCATCATTTTCCTTTTTATCCTTCTTCAAAATTTACTCTGGTATCATATATAACTTATTATAAGTTTGCTCTAATGTATGTTTACCACTGCATAGACAAATGCATATAATGGTTCCAAATCCTATATTTTTATCTGTCAAAATATTACACAAAGTTATACTCAAAATACGTAGATTTACAAGTATACATGTATGTGTTTAAATGCGATGATATTGTATTAAATTATGGCATTACAATTAAGGATATTCTGTCTGGGTTTGATGTTTTGGGGGCCCCTCTTTAAATATAAATGGTGCTTGAAGACAGTTACGCAATGGAAGTGAAATGAACACATTTATGGAAAGATACTCAAATGTTGAGTGGGAAAACTGTAAGCTGCAAAGTCTTGGAGCAATCTATGCATCTTGTCTCAGAACAAGGTGCACACAGTCTTCGATTAAACACTATGCATGGGCCTTCCTTTGAATTAAATAAACCAACAAACTGTCCACTTTATTAATATAAAAAATACCTGTTGATGCAGGACATAGAGCCAATGCACGGTGACAAACCTGTCCTCAGTATGCTCCAGGGACAGCTTCCTGTTTCTTGTCTAACCCTTCCAATGAGTCTTTAGAAGTGAAATGCTACCTAGCCTCAGAAGAACTTTGGCTTCTTAGGCTGTAACCATAAGCATTATATCTTTAGATGCACATGTTCAAGATGAAAGAATAAAAAAGAGTTTACTGAAGAATGAAGAATGAAAAGTACTTCTGACAGGGAAATATGGCATGTCCATCCACCATTGTGGATATTCTTTCATATGTCCATAATTGGCATACAATTCTGCTTTACCTCCAACATGCTACAGTGAGAATTATGAGAAATGAAGTACAGAAATACAGAAATCATAAAGGCAGAATCAAATCTGGTGACACAGGCCTAAAATCCTACCTGTTCAGGAGGCTAAAGCAGGAGAATCAAAGGCCTGCCTAGGCTATAGAGTGAGTCCAAGACCTCTCTGGGCAAAGTAGTGAGTAATTATCTAAAAGAAAAGGCATTTTAAAAGGTGGTTGTGGATGTAGTTCACTTGGTAGCCTGCTAGCCTAGCCTGTGTGAGGCCTCCTGCTTCCACCTACTGACTGCTAGAATTATAGATATGCATCACTATATCCTACTTAAAGAATCTTAAAGAGCTGTAAAGGTGATCTGAGATTGATTTTTTTTAATTTAATAGCCAATCAAACCTGGCCTTAAAAACATATGTATGGTAAGGGTGGGGGCAAGTGCCAATGGCCACCAAGCAAGATTGCTTGAAATTTGGAGGGAAAAAAAAATCAAGGTCAAGAAAATGTTGTAAATTGTCTAATTCTATGTAGGTTAAAATGTCCCAGACATAGATAGCCATTGGCATAAACTGTGGGCTGTGACTAAGTGCAGCAAACAATGGGGACTGAGCCCATGAGAGAATGCTGCTGTCCCAAACCATTTGTTTGTATTTGCAGAGCCAAAGTGCGCAGTGGATACCACATGTCTGATTCAGCATCAGTTCACATTCAGCCCTTAGGAGAAATTTAACCTACATAGGGCTCATTTCATAGCAGGTTCCTTGTCATTTTACTCCAACACATACAGCTAAATGTTGGGCAAATATTTTCCTACGTTTCAGTTTTCTGAGAGAACTCCAAAGATCCAGAATGAAGGGGAAAACGTGGGATTAGGACCCCAATACCTTTGGCTCAAACTCTAAGTCTTTTTATACTATAGGCAGAACAATTCTGACACAACAGTTATTCAGAAACATGGCTATCAAAAAGATAAAAAGCACTGAAATCCACAATTTGAACGCACTCTACTTCTATTTCAAGCTTAAAAAGTTAAAAGCTTTAAAAACAATATCCGATACGAAAGCAGGTTTTATCATTCGTGTGACTAGGCCATTAGCAGACGCTGTAGAGATTAATTGTTATTTTATCTTCTGTATTAGGAGAGGCTGCTCTCGGTTCTGCTTTGTCTCTTAACTCTTTGGTATTGGGTGGCAAATTGATGTTACTCTATTTCAAATAGTTTTCTGTAGATGTTGTAAACAATCTTGAAGAGATTTCTGCCCTGGAATTTAACAAATGCACTTGTCAACATGTCTCCGTATCTGCCCAGACACGCGCTGTCATGCATGCTGGCACAATCTGAATCATTCTGAGATCTCAGAGTATTGCTGGGATGTGAAAGGTTCTCATTCTCATCTCCCACAGCTTTCTTAGGCAAAGATCCATGACTCCTCCTAGAAGAGGATGGGGGGGGATCACCAGGAAAGAACACCCATCCTTCTACACCTACCATCCCGTTACCAGAGACGAATAGTCTGTGTCTGTTCATATGTTCAGACTGTCTGGTGATGATAGCAGCAAATACTTAAAAGCTTTTATATCTGTACTTTTGTCTTATGTAGTCAGTTTTCCAAAATGTGAAGTATTGAACAATTTCAAATTATACAACTGGTGGAATTTCCAGTTTGCTGGCCCATCCTAGTCAACTCTGAAATATCTGTCTCCCAGGCTAAATTGAACTAGGATCCATAAACTTTTGAAGTTAGGTTAGCTTCTATGCAAGTTTCTCCATTTATTTATTCAGCAATTTTTATTGAATACCAGATGTGTGTTGTTCCAGGATTTGAAGATACACAAATAAAGATACATTTGTCTTCATGAAATTTATATTCTCATTAGGAGCAAGAAACACAGGCTAAGGAGAGAAACACAATAAGACAGTAACAAGCAATGTGAGCTTAGGAGAGAGAGACAATACCAATTTAACAGCCAGAAGCAATAACTGTCAATGAGGAAGGTGTATGAGGTAGTGTGGATGATCAGGTAGATGGTAAAGGCCACTCTGTATCAGATGAACACAGGGGGCCCCAAGAAGCAGAATTTGAAATGGAAGAACAAATATCCCATGCAAAGTACAGAGAATAGTGAGTCAGTGGAGCAATGTGAAGAGGATGATGTGAGGATAGGAACAAGAGGGCTACGTCTTCAGAATGGGAATGGTCCAGGCATTTCACCTCATCATTCTTGCAGCCAGTTTCCTATTTGTGTTGGTTCTAAAAATGGGAGTCTTGCAACAAACTTTTGGAGACACCAAAACTTACCTTAGCACTCCTGAATGTAACTGCTGATTGTAATCAGGCTACAGTATCTTCCTCATCTTAACATCATCATCTTCCTTTTCTCAGTCATAATGTGTGGTCTTGGCTACTCCATGGGCCAGGTGGCAAAATTTGAGAAATCGCATGAGATAGTTGAATAAAGAAGAAGAAATGAAAGCAGGAGACTTGTTTGGAAACAGACATAAAAAGGGATAAGAGTTACAGGAGCGTGGGCTGAACGAGGGCAATGGTCTTGTGCATGTCAAAGATGGAATGAACTGGAGAGGAAAGAAGCAGATTCTCAAAAAAAGAAGAAAAAAGGGCATGCAAACAGGATAGCTCAGCTGGTAAAGGTGCTGGATGACAAGCCTGACGACCTGAGTTCAATCGCTGAGTCCCATGTGGTGATAGGAGATAATCAGCTCCCCCAAATTGTCCTCTGACCTCCACACATGCACCGTAGCCCTCACACTTACACAGCTACATGGACAAATCAATAAATAAATATAAAATTAGGAAGAAAACAACAGATTCTCTATAAGGCTCAGGCTGATTTAACCATAGTTGGATGAGCCCAGGAGCTGATGGGGGAAGTAGTTTGATTTTCTATATATAGTTGTCCCTAAGTGTCCATGAGGAATTGGGTCTCAGACTCCTCATGTCTGCTACGCGATGGCTACTGAAATCCACGACGCTACAGAACTTTGTATAAAATGTCATGATATTTGCAGATAGTCTGTGTATACTATCTCTGACTACAACACCTCTATCTTACAACACTTAATGCCAGGCAAAAGCTATGGAAATAGCTGTTATACTTTGATGTTTATGAAATAATTGCAAAAGTCTTTGCTTTTTTTAGTGCAAATAACATTTTTCCATGTTTTTAATTTACACTCAGTTGAACTCACAGAAGCAGAACTTGAAGATTTAGAGAGCTGACTACATTCAGTTTGAATTGACTGTTTCTGTAGGTTCCAGGTGGTAGAACCTAGTGGCCATTAGGGTCTGTGATTCATGTGCTTTAAGGCCACCAGAGATTGTGTATTTATGGAATAAGTCTAGTTAAAGTATCTATTGCTGTGACAAACTAGCATAAGCAAAGCAACCTCAGGAGAAAGGGAGTTATTTCAGCTTACAGCTCTCAGGTCACACTCCATCACTGAGGGAAGTCAGAGCAGGAACTGAAGCAGAGCTCATGGAAGAGTGTTGCTTACTGCCTTAAGCCCTGTCTTCTGAACTCTACAGATCTTATGCTGAGCTCTGAGCACTAAATAGCTTTTCCAGCCTCAAGTTCAAGTCTTTCCACAATCTCCCCCAAACATAATCAGGTCTGTCACAGTGATACCAGACTCCAGATGCCAATTTCTGTCTTAGTTAGAGTTATTATTGCTATGGTAAAACACTATGACCAAATGTGATTTGTAGAAGAAAGAGGATTTTTTTTTTCAGCTAAAGGTCAACATCGCAGTCCATCACTGTGGAAAGTCAGGACAGGAACTCAAACATGGTGTGAGCCGGAAGGAAGGCTATGGGGGATGGGTGCTTTATATTGACTTAATCCTTCTGGCTCTCATAGTTTACTTTCTTGTACACCCCAGGACCACTTTCCTAAGAGCGGCCCCACCCACAATGGGCTCAGGCTTCCACTCCGCCATCAATCCCTAATTAAGAAAATGCCCGGTCAGCTTGCCTACATACCAATCTGGTATGGGCATTTTCTCAACTGAGGCCTCCTCTTCCCAAATTACTCCAGCTAGTGTCGAGTTGACACAACACTAGCAAGCACTGGTCTCAATTCCAAGTGTACATTAGAGGGACCTGGAAAGTTCCCATTTAATAATTTAATTAATTGCAGCTTTGATTTAAGCCGATTGATTCAGAATCTCTGGAAGTGAGGCCTTCCGTAAGTGTTTTTCAAAATATTCCTCAGATCATTTTACATGTGGCTCTGAGGAATTTGCATTGTTAGCACATATGGAATAAAAGATTATAAAGAAAATAATATTCTTTCAAAAGAACTCTAAAAATGTCCAAGTAACCCACAGGAAGACAGAGATGCTAGGGAACCTACATCTTGGTAAGAGAACAGAAGCTGACGTGCTATGTACTTTGACTGCAGGGACAGTCATTCTAATATGTGCAGTTGCTCTCATCACACAAGACTCAGAAAAAGATCCCCAACTCTTGCAAAAGCTATTACAGATTTGTTCTCTGAGGACTCTGAACACTGCAACCAGCTTGGTGACCATTTGTCTAGCTATCTGATCAATCTACTTGTGTTTCTGGTTCTCCAAACCTGGAAAACACTGCTTGCATCTTTAACAGATAAGAGTATTTTGGGTTGTCTGCTTCCATATGTACACACACACACACACACACACACACACACACACACTGGCTATGGATATGTAGATCACTGGGTTCAGTCATACAGAGGTTCAAATGTCTTTTGGGTATGGATAATATTGAAAACTTGTTTCATGCTGCTCTACTCTACTGAGATGACTGGCCCTGGAGTTGGACTTTGACCCTTCTGCTCCAGATCCAAGCATGTTCATTTAAAAGTTTTCTCCAGAGTCTCTTTCTTGGGTGCCCGGGTCCAGCCTCAGCAACAGGATGAGGGTCAGGGAAGGACCCGAGGAAGGGACAAATGGATCAGTGAAAAGAAAGAGGTGAAACGCACTTGATTAAAGAGAAAGCAGGCTATGATTCAGCCAGGGAGTTTTCTAGTGCTCACTCGCTTGGCCAAGATCACTCCAGTTACAAGTATATTGTAACTTTTACAGTTTATCAAGGTTAAGCACATTCAAAGCTTCACAGAACTAGCATGGTTACATTGTAAAAAATTTCCGTGTTTGTTTGGCACACTAAGCAAGAACAACCCATATTGTAACAGTTTAATCTTCAACTTGTTTTTTTCTCAGAAAACCTCTAACACAATGATTCACTGACGGTTTGCTGGGTGCCCTACTTGGGGTTTCAGCATATATCAGACAAACAGAAGGTTACAAAGGTGCCAAAAAGAAACATATTTACAGATTGTAAGTGTTCTGTAGCTCTTCTAATTCTTCCCTGTATCTATCCAAACATCAATCATACATTTCGTTAGCATTAACAGCATCTAATCTTCTTTTCCTTGACTGCCCATTTTTCTTCTTTCTGGGGCCCTCTGTAGCTTCAAATTAGTATATAGATTTAAGCAATTTCAGTCTTAAACAGGTTTTTAAGCTTTGAGTATAATCGCATCTATCCTAGCTTTATAATTTATTATAGCTTCTTCATATGCTTTTATCATTGCCTCTAGGTAAGCTATCTTTTCTTTAAAAAGGGCAAGCATTCTCGGGGGCGATTATCTGTGTCCTTGTCAACTTCCCTATCCAGGCTCCTCAGCCCCTGTCTTTACTGGGGAATCAGTGCCTTTTGTGCCAGGAATAATTTCGCGATACAGCTCCCTCATTCTCTGTGTAGTATCAGGTCAGAGATACTAGACACGAAAGAACTCTCCCATATGCTTAAGGCTTGAAGGTCAGTAAGATTCCTGTTATTTTCAGTGCTGGAATCACCATGCCCTTGTTTTCTACAATGTATCCCTTTCCCAGTAATAAGGGCTGACTTAAAGATTCTTTTAAGCTTTATCAATAAGCAAAACCATGACTATCAGCATCTGTACAGCAGAAAAGAGTGGAGAAGGGCAATGACCTCCTGGCACTCCAGCAGCTGTAAGCCTGGTCAAGCAGTTACTTGCCCTGCCATGGTGGTGTAGTCACCAGCACCTGGGTTAGACTGTCCACCTGACTCTATGACAAGGAGAAGGAGAGAAAAACAGGACAGTCTTAAATAAGACAATTTGTACTTGAGAAAAACTAAGAAATAAACTATTTCCCTTAGAGGTTACAAATGGCAAGGTGTTTAACTTTCTCAATTTTACCTCCCCTCCTTTCTTTTTCTTGGTTGAAAGTTTAACTTTCTGTATTTTAGGATTTGTATGTTCTTTGAGTGTGATTTTAAAAGGATTTATAGATATCCTTAATTTGCTATAATATACACGCATGCAACTTGGATTCAACTCTTGTTTAGGAAAAGGGTGTGTGTCTGATGGGCTCACCTTTGAGTACTATATGGTTTGCCCCCATCCTGGCTCATGACCTAGGCTCCCATTGGAGTAAATAACAACCATTTGGCTTGCTGCAATCTTGGCAGCAGTGTGACTTGGCCACCATCTTTATTAAGGTGCGAATGCCATGAGACTATACCACCATCTTCGTTAAGATGACCATGTGGTATAAATCAACTAAGGCAGTCCCCATAAAATAACTAGAGCTACTGTGCGCTCTGCTCATCACTGTATCTCCATTTTATAAGACTACAGAGACAACACCAGGCTTCCAGGATGGTTTGTTTCGAAACCGAGTCATATAAAAAACTGGCATTTCATATGAGTACATCATAAAAGGATCAGAAAAATGAGGTTCCATGCTCTCTGTGGACTTTAATTCAAGAATTATGATTTTTAAGTTTCAAGCTTCACAGGGATAAAACTATAAAATCTTAATTTTTATAGAGGAGTTGCTAACTTGTTGTAAACTGTTAAAGATAATTAAGATGCAAGTTAATAGTCAGCCATGCTAGTTACAAAATGTAATTTATTTACAGAGACAAATTTAGACAGAGTGACCTATTTATAACTCCCATTATATAGCCTTCTGTATATGTTGTCAAAGTTAAGTCTGAAACAAGTAAGTCTAAACAAGTTTAAAGTAAACTTAAAGTTTGTTTAATGTAAAATAACATTCAAAACGAGATGTATTAAAAACTGGATAAAAAAAGACTGAACATTAGAGTAAGGCAGGTTAAACAGTGCACTTGCATGGCAAGAAACCCCCAGGCTCAAGTAGTTCCCTTGAATGGAGCACCATCCCACCAGAGTAAGTTGTACACTAGCCTTATTACAGGACAAGGGATCACGGGACATGAATCTAAAAATCTACTGCTAAATGAATCTAAACATCTACTGCTTTTGCCTCCAGGTACATCGGCCTGATCAGCTTAGTCCATGTACGCCAAAGTATAAAGAAAGTCCTCCTCATCTAAAGAGAAATTACTTCTCATGTCTCGCATGATGGAGGATGGATTCTTTTGTCCAGTGAAGGATCACAGAGTTTGCATCCACATCCTTAAGGTCCCAAAACACAGACAAGCGAATAGCAATTATTCTGTCTTCAATATCTCCCAAACTGACATAGGAGGATGCTGTGATCAGGGGACCCTTGTACATATGCTTACTACCTGACTGGGATGGAACCTTCACACTAATTCAATAGGCCATATCCTTTACCCTGGCATTCAATTTTCTCTCTTAGAAAAAGCGAATTTCAGGGTCTGCACCATAACCACCCATGTTTCCTGATTAAAGGAGGGAGCCTTTAATCATCAAACTCACAGCTTCTCAAAGTTGTTTAGAAGATCCAAGCAGTCTTTGACAGTATCGTATTTGTAGAATCAACAAAGTATTCTACTCCAAGCCCTTAGAGTCTTCAGGAGGAGGTGACTTAGATGAAGGAGATTATCTCCAACCTGGGCTCACCTTCGGTGCTTTGAGAAAATAAGTCTCTACCCTGATAGGAGAGCTCCAGAGACAGTGGCTTGAAGCCTATGAAGACTTTGGCAGCAATGCTTGTGGCTGTTTTTCTAAGAATTCCAAAAGCCAATCTTTGCTGACGCTTGTTAAATTTGATTATCTTGCTTTACAAATCATGCCTGTGAACAGCACAACGAATCCATTTTTAACAGAATGGTGTTAAGACATGTGCTCTCTTCCATCCATATGTGGTGATTTGTCCGTTGACTAAAAGAGAAGAGCTGGCTTTAGCATTCTTTGTTCATTCAGCCTATGATGCAAACAATTTATTTCAGGTTTGATATGACTGACTGCTTTCATCTCTCATCTGTTGGTTGAGTGGCATGAAAATGTAGAGATTCTTTTAAAGCTTCTGTTAATAGGGTTAATTTTAGAAAACTTTGTTAAAGGAACCATTTCCATTTGACTTAGCAGGCACTGACTAGGGCAGTAACTTAGGATGTTCCAAAGCAGTGGTTCTCAACCCTTCTAACACTGCAGCATTTCTTCATGCTGTGCTGACCCCCAACCATAAAATCATTTTTGTTGCTACTTCATAATTGTAATGTTGCTGCTGCTATGAATTATAAACAATGAATACACTATTTACAGAGCAACACTCAGCTATTTGTTTTCACTAGAGATAAAATGAGACACTGTAAGTATAAAATATTTCAAATAAAGGGTTCCATAAAGTATAAAGAGCCACATAGGCTGAAGCTCTGTCGTTGATTCCTTATTTTTATTTTCTGTTCAAGAAAAATAGGTTTTAAACTGCGCTGCTGTAATCTTCAGATAGAGCGGTGGTTCTCAACCTTCCTAAGGCTGCCACCCTTTAACACAGTTCCTCATGTTGTAGTGACCACCAGTCAAAAAAAAAATTATTTTCATTACTACTTCATAACTGTAGTTTTGCTACTGCTATGAATTGTAACGTAAGTATCTGATATGCAGATGGCCGTAGGTGACCTCTGTGGAAGGAAGGGGCATTGGACTCCCAAAGGGATCATGATCCACGGAGTGAGAAGTGCTGAGGTGGAGCACACGGAAGATCAGGAGCTAGCTGATGCATTCCCATCTGTTAAGGGGGTTATAACTTAGGCTATCACAGCACTGCCACCCAAAGCACGGCAACCCAGCACTACCTGCTCAAACACTGCAAACAGCTGCCTAGGTAAACTGAGGACTATATCAGACAACTTTACATGCTATACTCAGGTTTTTCTTTTCCTTCATGGATCTAATTTATAGACATTATTGCATATTTATTTTATTAAACTGTTCCAGCCTTGCTCCCGGAACCTAAAAATATAGATATGTTGAGCAATTGTCTTTGAAGATTCTGGGTTATTAGGAAAACTTGGAGCATGCTACTCAATCCTATTTTTAAGGTTATTTACTAATTCTAATAATTATAATATTCAAATCTCTGACATATAGTAAAAATCAAGAATGTATACTACAGCATATTACATTTAGATATTTTTACATATGTGGAAACGTGTGTAAAAATACAGATAAACAATTATGCTTATATGTTTTACATGTGCTTATACACACATATATGTCTGATGTCTAGAACGATAATTTCACAGGAGATTATTCTATGAACTCAATCTGGAAGGTCCCTTATAGTGACTCTACCCTGACATGCATATTAAAATTTCTTAGGAAGTTTTTAAATACAGGGGTTCAGTTTGCTCTCCAGGCTTCACTAATCCAAGCATCAGGATTCCTTGTCTTAAATATTTTTGTTAACACAATTACTCACCTTTGCTGAATTTATCAATTAGATTATAGTTTCTCCACCAGCAGACCTGCTTCAAGAATCAGGGAAGATTTTTCTTCAGAGAAATAGTTGCTGATAAAACTCATTTCATGTAGATACATTGTCTTTGCCTGAAGCCATCTGAGTGACAGAGAGCAGCTCTGGGTTAATCCTGAGTGATGTGTTTACTCCTAGAATAGCCAAAGTCTGTTGAACTACTCTGCAGGTCCCCATGCTGGGCAAGGATAGAGTATGGAGAAGAGGGAAGCAGGGCATGGCTTTCAGTCAGGCACAGCAAACACTCTCCAGAGGATACAATTTCCTACTTGTCATGCAATAAGAGATGAGAGGGAAAATCACAATGTAAATCAAGACAAAGAAGGAGCTTTCCAAAATTAAGTGGGTAGCAGTTGGAAGATTGAATTCCTGCAGGTCCTAGCACTGCCCAAGCAGGTAGAGTCTGTTCATCCCTGTCCTTGACTGTAGACCTTGAGGACAGACAGCATACTGAGAGACTCCTCATGCAGCTCAGCAGGTTATCAGACTATAGCCTTACACCCTTTGCACTAAGGATATATATGTTCCTTTATCTTATCAGTTGTAAGGTTCAATTCCCAACTCCAACAAAATATCCTCACAAAGAAACGTTTGCAACTTTATAACACATCAACACCAATGACCATCATGTACATTCCTGCATTCTCTGCCTATTTTAGAACTCCACATTTAAAACTCTCTGAAGCTGTGTTTTCTGAATTGTAATTCCTAAGAGTATCCCGTGAAGTCCTTAATATGTTTACAGTTTTTACACTTTGAAAAGTGGTCATAAACGTTTGTCATTCTGAGTCTGGGTTATCTCAATGTGATCTTTTCTAGTTCAATTCATTTACCTGCAAAACTTGGTGATTTCATTTTTTATTACAGTCGAATAACATTCCATGGTGTGTATGTATCTCATCTTCAATTGTTTCCATGTGCTAGCTATTGTGAGTAAGGCAGGAATGGACACAGCTGAGCAAGTATCTGTGGAGGAGGTTGTCAAGTCCTTTGGGTATATGCCAATGAGTGGTCGAGCTGGGTCATGTGGTGAATTTATTTTTTAGCTTTTGAGGATTCTCCACACTGGTTTCCTGAATGTTTGGACCAGTTTGCAATTCATCAACAGTTAATAAGGGTTCTCCTTTCCCCACACCCTCTCCAACACTTAATGTCAGTTGTTTGGTTGAACTTTTATTCTGACTAGGGTAGGATGAAATCTCCAAGTTTTTTGCTTGTTTGTTTGCATTTCCCTAGTTACTTGGGATGATAAACTCTATTTTGAGATATTTCTTAGCCATTTTTTGTCTTCTTTTGAGAATCTCCTCTTATCCCGAGGCCATATTTGAATGAGTCATTTGTATTCCCATTCTGCTTTTAGAAATTTCATATGCTGTGGTTGTCACTCCTCTCTAAGACAGTTAGCTGGCCGAGACGCACTCCCATGGGAGAGATTCCCATGGGAGCCCTCTTACCCACACCGATTATTTAACTAGCTGAGCGGAAGCTTTTGGTTTTTTGAATCTCAGTTGTCAATTGCCGGCTTTAATTGCTGGGCAAAAGGAGTCCCATTCAGGAAGTCCTTTCCTACCCATGTGTCCTGTAAGGTACTGCCTACATTTTCTTACAGCAGATTCAGAGCTTCAGGCTTCACATTTGGGTCTTCGATCTGTTAGTTTTTATGCCAGGTGATAGCCATGAGTCTAATTTCATTTTTCCACATTGGACATCAGTTTCCCAGCACCATTTGTTAAAGATGCGTTCTTTTCTATAGTGTATATTTTTGGTGTTCTTTTTGTCAAATACTAAGTGATTGAAGTTATGCGTACTCATGTCTGGGTCTTTGATTTTGTCCTATTGGTCTGCATGTCTGCTTTGTGGGAGAATCATATTGGTGTTGTTTTTATTACTTTGGCTCTGTAATATGCCTTGGAATATGAATGGTAGCCCCTCCAGCATGTTTCTTTTCGCTCAGAAATGTTTTGGCTCTCTGGAGACTTTTGTGGTTCCATATGAATTTTAGAATATATCTTTCTATATATGTGAAGAATGAGATGGGGGTTTTGATTAGAATTGCATTTAAACTGTAAACGGCTTCTGGTAAAACATTACCTTTATAAAATTAACTCTACCAATCCATAAGTATGGGATGTTTTTCCATTTTCTAGTATCTTCATCTCTCTTTAGATGGCTAATGTTTTCATCATACAGGTTTTTCGTGTCCTAGATGAGATGTATATCCTAAATATTTTATTTAAATATTAAATATTTTATTTTCTTTGAGGCTATCGCAAATGGCAGTGTATCTATGATCTCTTCATCTGTAGGTTTGTTGGTGGTGTACAGACAGACTATTGAGCTTTGTATGTTGATTTCGTACATTTCTAATTCTCTGGTAAAGTATTTGTGATCTCTTGTGTATAGTATCATGCCATCCTTAGGTGATTTGACTTCATTTCCTCTTGGTATCCGTTTAATTTCCTTCTCTTACCGTGTTGCTCTAGCTAGTGCTTCTAGCACAATATTCAAAAGGAGTAGGAAGGTGGACAGCCCTGTCTCATCCCTGACTTCAGTGGGATTGCTTCAAACTGTTTTTCTACTTAGAATATCAGCTGTGGGTTTCATATATATATATATATATATATATATATATATATATATATATATATATATATATCTTTTCTGTGTGCTGAGGTGTATTCTCTCTGACCCTATATTCTCTGGGACTTTTGTCATGGAGGCATGTCTAGTTTTGTCAGTGTTTTTCCGCACCTATTGAGATGATCACGTGGTTTTGTCTTCATGTCCAATTTATGCAATTCATTGCATTTATTGTCTTGCATATGCAGAACCATCCCTGTATCCCTGTATAAAGCAAACTTAGTCATAGTTGATGATATTTTTTATGTATATTTTCTGTCTGCATTTGGTTTGTATACATTTTATTGAGTAATGCTGAATATATGATCATAAGGGATATCGGCCTAGAGTTTCTTGCTTGCTTGCTTGCTTGCTTGACTTCCTTCTTTTTTCATTTTTTTTATTTAATTGTTGTTGAATCTTTATTTGCTTTTGGTAGTAGAGTAATGCTGGTTTCAGAGAAGGAGTTTGACAGTACTACTTCTATTTCTTTCTTGTTTTCTTTCTTCCTTCCTTCCTTTCTTGCTTTCTTCCTTCCTTTCTTTCTTTCTTTCAAGTAAAGGAGGACTAACTGTAGATCTTTGAAGGTCTGTATGATTCCACTATGAATCCATCCAATGCTGAACTGGTTTTAGTTAGAAAACCTCAGTCTTATTATCTGTTATGAGTCTGTTCAGTCTGTTATGACTTCTTTCATTTTTGTTGTGTGGCTGAATTGATAAGTTCATCAATTTCTCGTAGGTCTTCCAATTTAATGGAGTACAGGTTTTTATAGTATTTCCTTATAATATTCTAATTGCTTTCATTGTTATTCATTTCTGAGTCTGTTAATTCGGGTCTTCTCTTTTCTTTCTTTTGGTTAGTTAAGTCAATGATCTGTCTCTCTCATAACTTTTCAAAGAACCAACTCTTAGATTCATTGCTTCTGTGTGCTTTTTCTTTGTTTCCATTTCATAAACCTCTGTTCTGAAATCTACTATTTCCTACTGTCAACTGGGTTTTGATTTAGTCTGTCTTGCTTTTCCAGATTTTTGAGTTGCATCAATCTGTCATTTAATGTGCTCCTTCTGATTTTTAATGTAGGCACTTAAATTTCCCTCATAGGACTGCTTTCAACATTTCACAGAGGTTTTGCTGTGCTGTGTTTTCATTTTCATTTAGTTCCAAGAAAATGTTTAATTTCCTTTTTGACACATTTGTCATTAAGTAATAAGTTGATCTCCGTGGGTTTGTGTAGTTACTAGATATGTAACTGCATATGACTGCTATCAATTTTAAATTTTACTGCATTATTGTCAGATAGGATGCAGGCAGTGATTTCAATACTTTCTAAAGTTGTTTAACATACTATGGGTATTTTGTACCACGTAGTCACGTTAAGCAGCATTTCCAACATTGATGATTATGAAGAAAATGTTCAACTCTAAAAAATGTCAAAGATGCTCTCATCCTGCAGTATCAAATATTGAGCCAAGATTTTGTTTAGTATGTAAAAAGAAACAAACACACGCATATCATTAGTATACAAATTTAAATTTTATCTTTAAGAAATGGTCAAATTATACGTATACCAAAGAACTATTAATAAGTAAATTATTTTGTATGATTTATTATCAGTAAATTTTTTATTGATATGCCTATTTTCTATATTTATTTACCCAGGACAGTGCCTCTCACTGAAATGAGGAGACAGATATGACTGGCAAGTCACCCACTACACCTGGGATTCTGAGTGCTTGTAAGGGCCACGGTGGCTTGGTGATAGTGCTGGGAAAGGCTTTTGCCTTCTGGTTTCTCCCATACATGCTCCAGGAAGAAAGTTCTTCCCAGGGATCCAACCATATTTAGCACAAAGCCCTTTAAATTCACCACTAAAAGTAAACAGATGAAATTAGAAACTATGGAGAAAGAAGACAGTAGCTCATGGCTTTAATCCCACAGCTGAGAAGACAAAGGCAGGTAGACCTCTACACATTTGAGTCTAGTCTGATCTATATAACCAGTTCCAAAATAACTAGAGCTACATAGAGACACTGTCTCAAAAAAAAGAAAAGAAAAAAGAAAAGAAAGAAAGTAAAATAGAAAATAGGGAGAAATAAAGCTAGAATTTGAACAGTATATATATATATATATATATATATATATATATATATATATACTCAAATATATACATATTTGAGTCTCTCTTAGGAGAATGCTTGGGGCAGAAATGTTTTACATATCAGATTTTTCTAAGATTTTGGAATATTTGCCTATACATATTGAGGGTTTCATGAAGATAAGATTCAATTCAAAACATAAAATATATGTATATACTATATACATATATCTATACATATACAATATACATATGTATATATATATGCATATGTATGTGTATATAGTAATCTATACAACACAACAGTTTTAGGACACCTTATTTTTATGTATTTTTATTTCAATCTTTCACAAGAGGTCATAAGTTCCTACTTGTCTGGCATATAAGTAAGCAAGAAGTTTTGAAGCAATTTGTGTTGGAATTTCTCAATTGAAGTTTTATAGCCTATGTATAATTTAATTTGGTTAAGAGCTATGTTAAAATACACATGTTCAAGTTATTGAAAATGGAAACAATTTTTTAATCTTATGCAAATAGCTGGCCCTTTCTCTTAATCCAGACTCATATTGCTGCTTCCATTCCTAAACAGCTTATGAAACTCTCTGAGCAAGCTTACTAGGTACTAGTTAATATCCAGCCAAAGCTAAATGAGTCTGCAACTCATTATTTGAAAGTGGTGTAGGATGGGGAGTTAACTATTTAAATCTTCAGTAACTATAGCTTTCTACAGTCCAGCCCTTCACATTTAGTCCTCTGAAATAAAACCCTGAAACAGATAACAGCAGTCTTACAAACACCTCTTAATACAGATGTTATTCCTTCCCAGGACACTTCTGTTTCTGCAGCAGGACACTTGGAAGAAGACTCTGTGATTTTGGTTGTTATTTTGTTATTTCGGTTTCTTTAAAAATGCAAAATGGCGTCTGGACTAGTCTATGTCCCCACCTCAGGTGTGGTAGATGATTGTGAGTTTGATTTGGAATGCGGGATGCTGGTGGCTAGAATTCGGTTAGGTGCAGTTGTTTTGGCGTGTGTAGCTTGTTCTTGGGAGTGTGTGTAACTTGGGTTTATGGGAACTTTTGCTTAGAGTATAAAAGGTTTGAAGACCCAAGAGCAGGGGTGGGTGTTTATTGACGGCTCTTTGATTGGTTTGTCTGCCTAGTGTGCTAATTTTTGCATAGAAGAGCATTAGTTGGAGAGTTTGGGTTTGCAGCTAGTGAGCTAGTATTCCAAGTAATAGAAGGCTGTGAAAATTTCTACCTTTCTCTCTTTCTCTATCAAGGCCACGGTGAAAATTTCTTTCTACCCTTCCTTTCTCTTTCCCTAAATTTAGGGCAAAAGATTGTAGAATACTACTATACGTTCCATTTACAAAGGGGCCAAGGTTACATGGCCAAGTATGCTTTGATAAATAAAAGATGGAAGTTTTTTTCTAAGCTTACCAGTTCTTTGGTTGTAACTACATTTAATTTTCAGCCCTCTATTAGTTTTCTGTCATATTATAAAACCAATCTCTTGGAAAGCAAAATTTCTATAAAAGTGGCTCTTAGTGGTATAATCATAACCAGAAAACATAAAATATAATTTACATTAAAGTAAATGTAAGAATATATTAATACAAGTGTATAAATGTCTTGCCACGCTTCTTTGCAATTCTCAGTGTTACAGAACTGTAACTTATGGAAGTCTCTAGTCACTTAAGAATAATCAATCAATTACCCATCTTAATGACTGTAGATCTAAGGAGAGGTGCTGACTATTTTCTTCCTCACTGGAACCTTACTGAAAATTGGAATATTAGTCCAAAGGAGAAAATACTCGCGATTCACTTCCTCTGTGCCCCGTTTCCCATGTTGTCAATATTGTGTGCACTTTGTTGATGCTTGACATGTCTCAGAAAACCTACTAAGTATACACCAGCAGCAGCTAGGAACAGTCTCATCAACCAAAAGTAACTTGGATTTTAATAGCTTGAGCCTGAGGTCAAAGGGATCAACTTCTGGAGCCAACCATCTGCTGTGAAGACTGAGAACTCCAGAGATATGGTGGACTGTCTGGCATCCACAGCCGTGACCCTCCATCCACAGCCGCGACCCTCCAACAGGATGATTGATGACTAGTGAATTTGAAAACTGTGGAGAAAGGTCGGGCCGTACCAGTCATAGTGCTGTGCTTTTGCATCACCCACTCCCAGATGCACTTGGGAGACAGCTCCAGCCCCCTGCTGGTCAGAACATTAGCCACCACAGGGTGTATGAACCGCGAAGTCCAGGAAGGCAAATAAACGCATAGGCTGGAGAGTTAAGTGATCAGCGGAGGCTCCTGGGAGATAAAGAAGAGAAACTACGAGAGTGAAGACAGATCTGAAGATACCTGACACTTTTCCACTGATGACTCCGCAACAGTAAAAAATCACAGAAAAGGCAGGAATTCGAGTGTTCCTCTGTCCCCTCCAAACTTGCAAACACCATTCCTCAAGGACTTAGAAAGAAGCTCGACCACACATCATTTCCTAGCCCCTCCACCCCTTCATGATTTTTGCTATACTTTCAGGAATATTTCTACTTTATTTTTTAAAGAAGATAATTAATAAGGTTTTTTTTTCCATTTACCTTCTTTTTTCTTTTCAACTTTTTGCTCTTTTGCTCTTTCTTCTTCCTATTTATAATACCCTTCTCTCCTTATTCTTTTTCTTCTTTTTCCTTTCATTAGCTAACTTTGTTTATCATATATTTTTACCTTGTCCTGTTCTCTTCTTTTACACATTTGTCTAGGACAAGTTTGAGACGGTAACACACGCAGGCATTTATAAATAAAATGTATTTATGTGTTTAGCATTACTAATATATCCAGGTATTCTGGAATATGATCAAAAGGCCATTACTAACAGGTGTGTGACTTGTACATTGGATCAACAGCTTACATCTCTAACGCTATGTTTTGTTTGTTTGTTTGTTTTTGTTTGTAAAAATCTTTTTGACTGTGAGAAATAAAATTAACTCAGGACTTTCTGCATACATACCCAGTATGTTAGTCAGCTTTTCACAGCTATGACCATAACACATGACATCAATAACTTAAGGGAGAAATGAGTTATTTATGTTCACAATTTGGAGGATCCATGTGCTTGGTCAGGAGCTTATAATCAAGGAGGAGTCTTCACCTCATTGCAGATCAGGAAGCCGAGAGAGATACAGAAAGGGGACAGAATCCAAATACCTCAAAGACCCTTCTTCCAGTGACCTACTAGCTTCAGGTAGGTTCCTCTAAAGTTTCTAAAAACTTTCCACATTATCCCCACTAATTGGGGTCCAAGCATTTAGTATTCAAACCATAGCACTAGACAAGCAGTCTAAGCTAAACTAAACTAAACTCCCAACCCTTCTGACTCTACTTCAAAGGACATGTTCATAGTCCAGCATGGTACATAAGCTACATACATACATACATACGTAAATAAATAAATATTGTTCAACACAACTAAGCAGGTAGTTAAACAAGGGCTGCTCAGCTGTACCAGTCTTAGCATGACATAATACAGGCAGAAAGAATATCACCCAGGGGATATTAGCATATACCTATATCACCCACAGAGTCTAAGTACCCACCTAGACCCAGACAAAGAAACTACAGAGACATTTATTGGAAGAGCCCTTATGAACACAGACCTTTGCCTGTGTAAGTTCCCACAACAGGCCAAATTCTTTTGATGAAAGCTATTGAAGAGGCAAGGTCAGGGGAGGGAGAAGTAATGAGTGCAGCTCTGCTACTTATGCCTGAAGCTTCTTCTATTAAGAAAGCCTAAGATGCAGAAGACACATTGCTCGTGGGAAGAAAGCAGCCCTTTTTATTGGGATGCATTCCTCCAGGGCAGTGAATCATGGTTCTCTTCTAACTGAAATTTCTTCTGCAGGATGTAGTGTACACATTCTCATAAGTGTGCATAGGCGCACACACAAACAGACATGCACACACACACATACACACACACAAACGGCAACCTTCACATAGGCCTCAGGATCTAGGATTAAGCAAGTTTACTTCAGGTTGCTTTCAGTGTGCAGTTTGCAAATTGATTACCCTTGGTATTTGCTTAGCCTACGTATAACAGAGAGAACAAGAAGAAATAGGTTTGTTGTTACCACTGTTGCTTTGTTTTCTAGTTTGCAGATCATAAACATCAATGCATAAAATAGAAAGCAAAATTATGATTCATAAATGCTGGCAGTAGGAATGAAGAAATGACTTCCTCTGGGAACACGCTTATAAATATAAGCCTCTTGCGTTCATGAAAAAAATATCATTTACATCTTCAAACATAATGTAGTAGTTAATCACATTTTGGAGATGTTATTTGGTTCATGTAATTTGGTACAATGTTTGTGATCTCCAAGTACAACAAAAATTCCCAGACAGATGGCAAGGAAAGTTAACATTTGGTAAAGCGATTTGACTTGCATCTTTTTCATGTAAAGATCAAAGTTCAACACACGTCAATGGTCTAGACCAGGATAAATTTAAAAGTCCCCCCATGAGAAATAAACCACACCAGGAGTAAAAAACTATAACTTTTAAATTTTGAAAAGGGCATGTTTAAAGCCTTTGTTTCTGCTTGGAAGAGAGGAATGGAGACAGTTAGGTCTGAGAGTAGAGGACTCGGTGCTTTCCTCAGGAGAGTCCAAGAGGGTATGGGAGTCACAGGAAGGCCAAAAGGCAGAAACTTTGAATTCGCTTCATCAGGGAGGGACTCACATTGGGTGAGGCAGTTAGTCTATCCATGTCTAGCTGGCTAGAAACTACAGAGAATTAAAAATCTATATGCCTCCAAATGCTTTGTCTAGAACCCAGATTCACAGGATAGTAAGGGACTTCCAAGCTGAAAGTCAGTAGCAGTACCCCTGGTGTCACTTTACCAAAGCTCCAGAGCACACTACCAACCATGGAGTGGAGGACATGAAAGAGCAGCCTCTTGCTTGTGTCTACACCCTGACTTTGGCTATGAACAGCTGGAATTGAAGCTTATTTTCAATTACCATTTTAAAAAATGTTATCCCTTGGTAGCTTCATATACAAAAAGAAGACTTCAAAGCAGAACAGAAGATCTTTCAAGAAGAGTTCCAAAGCCCAAGGATGAGAGGACTATATCTTGTTAGCTAGGCTGAATCAGATACTCTGGAAGAACTCAATTATGATCTTTGGCTACAGCAGAGCCTAAGGGAATCATTCATTGTTGTCCAGAACCAGAAAAAGAAGCAAAGTAGTTTAACACACACATGAAAATTCTATAGTGACGTCCATGGCTAGGGTACTTTGGGGCAGAAGGGTAGGGCATTGAGATGAAGCCAGTGGCAACAGTAACGAGAGTAACAGAAGAACCAAAACAATATGTTCCTGTGGGCTTTACCATGATAGAATAAGCTTATCTTTTGAGTTAATGTTCCTGCTAGAGATCAAATGAAGATTGAATAGGCCGGGATAGGGTGTCACTGGCCATGGTGGTCAACCACTTCCACATGTCAGGGAAAACATTCTCCAAGGCAAAGAAATGTAACGGTAAAACAAAGGATAGGTCAGATGTTGCATGATTGTTTGAGAAGTCTTTGCTCTTCTAAATGTGGCTTTGGACCAGCAGTGCTACAAAGCCTGAGACATTGTTATGAATGAAGCATCTTGGGAATGGGGCATGACTCAGATGGCAAAGTTCTTGCCTTACTAGTGTGAAGACCTGAATTGGATTCCCAGCACCCACATAAACAAGCTAGATGCAGTGGTGCACACTCATAACCCCGGCATTGGAGGGGTGGAGATAACTAGATTCTTGAAGCTCACCTAATTATGGACAAGCTCCAGACCAGTAAGGGACTATGTTTCAAAAATCAGTGTAGAAAGCTCCTGAGGAAAGACACCCGAGGTGGCAGCCTCCACATGCACAAACACACTTAAGCACCTATCCACACAGGAGACAGAGAGAGAGCTTACTGAAATGAGAGCAATCTAATCTCCTCTGATTGTTCTCACTGGAATTTGAACAGCAGCGATCCAACCCAGGGGTTTTTAAGCTTAAGTATACATCAGAATCACTGCCTGAGATTTTTTAAATTCCTCGTTGTGGACTCCAGAGATTCTCGGTAATTGTTCTGGGACGCCACGTGAGAAATCTGATATTTTCAAAACTCCCCAATTGGCTCTAAAGGGCAACCAAGTTGATAACCGTTCTTCAGACAGATGACCCTCTTGTGTGAGCCAGGGGAAAGCACAGTTGTCCAGGACTGAGGTAAGATTTTCAGACTCAAGTACGTAGATAGATAGATGGGAGGGATCAGATCTGAGAACTGCGAGGACCCCAGGCAGAGAATAAAAGCTCAAGCACATGCAGCAAACTTGGTTACTGGTAAATGATCAAAGAAGTCACAGAGTTGATAAAAATGTGAAAGGTAGAGGAACAGTCAAGGAATGAGGCAGAGCCTTTAGGTCTGGTAACGTAAATCCAGATAGCTTAGCTGAATCTTAGAAAATACAAATCTGTTCCAAAATAGCTATTAGAAAACCATATTAGCATAGAGCAAATTTTGTTTTTTATGTTGCACATGACTTCATCCTGTAGAAACACCGGGTGAATTGGGGAGACCAAACCCAATTATTCAAAGTGCTGCAGCACGATGGTTTCCAGACACATATCCAAGACCCACAGCTACCTCTGCTCCTGTGGCTCCATTTCACATCAACTCCCTTTCGTTCTCTGGTCGCACTCCTTCTGCTTATTGTGACACCTCGTGAGCCAGGTGACTCTTTCAAATGCAGCGCTGTGTCTGTGATTGTGTGTTTTCTGACCATTAACATGGACAAAATAGTTCCACAAACTTTACTAAGATGTCATCTCCAACCCCACTCTTCCCATCTGTGTGACATCGCATTCATTGTGTGTGCGGTCAGTTTGAAATGTTTATTATGGTAGAGTGAAATGAAAATCCAAGTAGATACGAGATCAGTCCATTAACTTCTAAGACAAGGCTCTAAAAAGTCCCATCAAGGACAGGATTCAAAGACAATGGAGTAAAAAGCCAGTCTGAGCTAGGGAAAGAGAAAGATGAAAACAGCACAGAATAGGGAGCACTGAAGCTTTTACAGACGCCAATGGAGGAAAGAGGAGATGTGAAGGGAAGGAGGTCCTGATGTTATCCAGAGAACCCACAAGACACCTACAAGGGAGAGCACAGCTGAGGTCAGTGAGAATCTTAAAGTTTGTCCTTCGTGTATAGAAAGGCTGGTGCCTGTGAAAGACAGCAGGTCCTGAAAGATGCATGTCCAATGGGAGGACATGGTTGAAAGGAATAATTGAAGGTTTTGTGGGACTGTTAGTTCCTGTGAGAATGTATCCCCATCTTTCTCCTGCCTGTCCTAGTCACCTCTCACACCTACTCCCACTGTGATGTGCCCCACCATCTTGTGATAAAGCCAAGTGGTCCTTACCAAAGCTGAACAGACAGCTGTCCCCAGGCTCCAAAGTTCTTGAGAATCAACACCCTAGACTTTATCATGGTCAGGAAATGTGGCACATGACGCTTCTCTTCATCACCTACCTTGAAAGATGTCTGGAAGTATTAATTACTCTGAAGACTTCATAGAAGACTGAGTGTACAGACACACACCTGTGAGCACTCTACAACTGGGCCATGAGGACACCTCTGGGGTCAAGGGTAGCTGAGCTACATAGTAAAACCTGCCATATATATGTATAATATATAATATATATTGTATTGTTATTTATTTATTTATTACTGATTGGCAGCCCCAAGAACAGCCCATGCCTATAGGATTTCATACACTACTCTTTTCCCAGAGTTGGTCTGTATTATTTTCCTTGGTCAGCAAGTGTACTATACCTTATGCTTTCCTGAAATATTACACTGGCTCTCCCAGACAGAATTAATTATTCATTTATAGTACAGCTTATCTTTAAAGTAATTGTATTTGTGTATAAAGTAGTTTTTTGACTATACCCAAGACTAGCTGTGAAGCTTTCCTGAACAGTCAACGTGTGTGCAAGTGCCAGGCCTCTTTCCCACAGTTCCAGGCTGCTTTCCTGTTGATTTAGATGCTGTAGAAGGCACAACAGCACCTCTAGGTATTTCCTAGGTCTCTATCAGTTGGATTTCAACTCTGTCCAGTCACCGGGATGCACATACTCTGCCTTTATCAGTTTATCTAGTACCACCTCTGCCTTCCATACTCAGCCATAGGTCTAGCCCTCCAGGTAGATGGATATGGACCTGGATTCTATTAATGACACCATCTCAGGGATCTACTGAGATCAGTGCCTGCCTTTGTACTTCAGTAGCATAGAAACTGCAGTGTCTCATGACCCTAACTCATTTCTAGTCAAGTCATTATTTGTTCTTTGAGTTTTTCTCTTACAATCTCGTTAATCAGTAACTTAAAGACAAGTTCCTAAATTCTGAATACTTCCGATTTGAATTCTGTCACGTATAGTATCTTACTCAACTTTGTAGCATTGATTTTATCTAGTAAAAACTCAGTATGCACGTGTATCCATAAGCATGTATACATTTATAAAATGGACAGGAGTCAGCATAGATTATGAAAAAAAAAGTAGGCAGGTAGGCAGGGTGAGGTGGCACATGATTTTAATCCCAACATACTGGAGGCATAGGTAACAGATGTCTGTGATTTTGATACAACTAGGTCTACAGATAGAATTCCAAGCTAGCCACTGTTACATGGTAAGGTCCTGTCTTAAAATGACAAAAAAAAAGAGGAGGAGGAGGAGGGAGGAGGATGTAAAGGAGGAAAAGGAGGGATTGATCAGCCAGCTTTATATACTGGATGCCTACTGTCATCCTGGACATTATGAACTCCACCTCTGGAACTGAAACATATGAGCTAAAAGGCCATGGCAGCCTAGTCTTGAAGTCAGTGGCTTCACTGAAAATATTTCATCTTCTCATGATAACAATGTTGATTACCTGTATGGAATGATGAATTTCTATAAAACAATATTCTTGTGATTTACCATAAATATACAGAATGACATCCCCCCTTTCCAAATGCAAAAATGTAGATTTTCTAAAACACCCGAAGTGTAACCACATTCTTTTCATTGGCTACTTCTAAGAGACTTGAGTCAATATCCAGGACCACTAGGAAGAACGTAATCAGATAGGAGTGGACCAACAATTTTTTCTTGCTTATTAACACAACTCAGAAATGCAGTACAGACTGACACACATAACTAATACAGATCTGCTCTGTCAGCCATCAACCCCATACCACAAAACCAGATTAACATAGTGACACCACCAAACACTGTAATGAAGCAGGTTCCCCTATGGAACACTCTTCCAGTCTGAGTTTATCAAAGAAAGACCTAACTCATCTCAGAGAATATTCTAAGCCTGTAAACTGTCTGCGAGAAGTGACAGATTCCATTGTGGAAGGAAAAGAGATGATTGCCCTCAGTGTAAGATAGAATTTTAATAGTGTTAAGTATTCTTGTTAGTATTAAGAACATTTTACTTAATTGATATTTTTTGCTTCTTTATTTAATACTAATAAGTTTGTTTACCATTAAATTTACTGAGAGTTTACAAAGCTGAATTTGTTAATTAGATCAGTGTTATTCTGCGACTATTAATTCTTTCATGGATTCAGTGGTTAGAAACTAAGGGAATAACAGTCAGGTTTATTTTCTTAGACTTAAACTTTGAGTTTAAATAAATTCTGAGTTAACCAATTATCCAGACTTACTGGGGGCAGTCCCCAGCAGGTCAAGGCTGTGAAGAGGTGAGTGTGGAGTCTGCTAAAGATCAGTCCTGCACACATGCTTTTCTTGAATGAAGATCTCAGCTCTCTTTATTCATACTTCTTATAGGTGCACCAGACTTTTCTCTCTATTCAGACTTTTCCTTCTCCTTTTCTCTCTATACAATTCCAACTTTTTCCTCTCTATACAATTTCCCATATTCACACACTCATTCACACACTCATATATCTTGTGGATGAAGCAAAGCTTCAACACATACACACCTGCACATCTTACAAGCTTTAACACACATACACCTTACCCATACATCTTGCAAATTATCTTGTGGGTGAAGCCTTGTAGATGGTGCCGTATTGATTCATGGATTCAACCTTATAGATACAACGTTGTGGATTCAGTCTTGTGGAGCCATTCAAGCTTGACACTCAACACACATACATCTTATATACCCTTTGAACAAAAACCCTTAAGCAGGTTACCATGAAAATACCCATATGTAACAAGATGTTTTGCTCCCATAGTTACATTGTACAACAAAGCAATGAATTTTTTATAGCAGATTATCAGAATTTATGGGAACCAAGTATTTTCTCTTAGCCAATTTCCTTGTTAGGATGTAGTTTATGGTAAACAAACAATAATCAATCATCCTATTATTTTTCTGTTAGAGTTGATCAAAGGGTCACAAGGAAGAGAATTTTTACTTTTTCTTTATCATAAAGAGAAGAAAATCTCTGCTTCATTGTCTTTATGTTCTCAAGGAGTAAACCAAGGAAAGTCAAATTTGACCAAACTTAACAGTAGGCACTGAAGTTCACCTGTCATCTATTAATCATCCTTTGTATTTGCTTCCTGATCTAGCAAGTCCTCAGCAACCAAGAATATGTTTTGCTTTACCCAGGTAACTTTCTCCATAGCAGCAGGCAAAACATAGTCTTTTTAACTATACATGTTTCTTAAGTTATGCTTTCTGGAATTTCAATTGAACCCATTTAACTGTGTGGTATTGCCTTTTTAGAAAATCACCAATTTTGTTCAGCAGAAGGGGTTATTCAGGAGACAGTCCCCAAGAAATGGTGGGCTGTACTCCACAAATCCCAACACTGGCTGTAATTCCTCTGATATGGCTCTTGACACAGACCAACTCTCTTAAGTGGTATTTAATGTTCCTGCTTTTGTTAAGTGACTCTTCTGGCTTGCTAAAAAAGATGTCGTTAGAAAAATGGTGTTGCCATGGTTGTAGAGAGCCCTCTCTCCCGGCACTATCCCTTGGACATTGGTTATAACTGAATCGACCTGTGCAAAATGATTCTCCTGAAGCTGGCCAACATCAAATGTGTAGATCTAGTTTCTGTTCTGTCACCACACAACTAAGGCCACACTCAGCCTCTTCTTCCAGTAGAAAGGGCTCCTTCAAATTTTATTAGATGGACATAAGAAAAGGCCTTCTGAATCATTTGCCAAGGGCCTTTACTGGTAAGAAAGGTATTTATCAATCTAAACTGGTTGCAAGGATGAGGATAAGTAATTTTGTTTGGGCTTTTAGCTTACTTTATTTAATCCTTCCGATTCTCTTTTAATAGTTACGTATTTTATGTGTACAAAATCCCACATTTAGGCTTTTTCTCCCAACTATTATCACAGGAGGATGTGACGTCACCAGTCACCAGCTCTATAGAAGTGTAATTATGGCTGAAAACCTAAGGCTCTCTATCATTCGATATGTAACCAGCAGCTAGTCACCACAGTGCCTTTTTTCATTACCTAGCCTCCTTTTTTATTAACAAGAGTAAATTTGGCATCTAAATCACAATGACACAGAACTCTAGTTGCATTTTATAACAGGAAGCATCCACTGAAATCAGGCCTGGAGCACTTTAATAAAGCAGAGCTCGAGGTGGCAATGAATGAGAGGGCTCGGGCTGATGAGGTCTCCAAGAAAAGACAGCTATTTTGTTACTGCTGCTTGGATATATTTCATCATTTTATCTGCATGGAAACTATTCTTACCATGGAAAGTGCACACAGTATTATTGCCTCTCCTCTGTTACTCCAATAGGGGAAAGGGTTAAATTCAAATTCATACATTAGACTTGCAATTCCTTTAGAGCCTCATTTCTGGAAAAAAGAAAAAAGGTTTTTAAGTAATTTGTAACAGAAATAATGTCAATATCAGTGTTCTTGGTTATAATCAACCTGTGAGTAGCCTTTGTATAAACAGATGGATCCTGAACCAGTGAAATTACTCTGTGGGGAAAGGGATTTGCTGGTGAGCCTGAGGACCTGAATTGGAACCCGGGGACCCATGCAGTGGAAGGAGACACAACCAAGCTGTCCTCTGACCTCCACATGTACATTGGTGGCGTGCATATCACTCATACTAAATAAATAAATGTTTAAAATCTTATTAGAAATCATGTTTTTGCCCAGCAGGGTGTTTTCCATTGAATTAAAAAGTTCAACACTTCAGCATCCATTAGACTTACTAATTGAAGTTAATTTAATGCTGTCAGAAGCTTAAAAGCATACACAGAAAAACACAGGAACTAAAAAGATTTTCCTGATTAGCAGTGTATTTCTGTAAACAGGTGGCACAGCGATTGGCCCGTGTGGAAGCAGATCTTGATGAAAAGTATTAATTTTCATTTGCATTAATAGTCTTTGACATCAGCATCTCACATGTTGCCTGCTGTCCTTCTCAGTGGGCACTGAGACTTCTTCCTCCCCAGGATGGCTGGCAATTTGCATTAAGAATTCATCAGAGAAGAAAATGTTCATGGTCTGCCCTATACAGCTTTGGAGAAATCCAAGCTAGTTCCAGGAATGGAACTAGACATGAGAGGCTTCTACTTTCACTGGGTTCCATAGTGTCTGTGACGCTTCAGGTGACACCTCTACCGAAATCCTCTGTATTCATGTCAGGTTGTAAGATCTCCTACAATGTGATGGCATCTCTCAAGAAGTCTTAATAAAATACTCTTATGACATTTCTAAGTCTAGTGGCAAGAAGCAGGTGATAAATAAATATCTCTAGACTGGCATTAATGCCAGGGAGAAAATCCCTGTGCCTCTGTGACTCTCAGTGACAGGCTCCGTCAAACAAGGCTGACAGCACCTGTACAGATGAGCTCCACATGGAAATTAGAGGAGAAATCTGGGGAACTCCGCAACAGAACTGACTGGAAAGGGGAAGAAAAATAGAACACAAAACAAAAGCAAGAAAAATAAAAATAGAAATGAGGTGAAAGTATTGTCCTGACTAGCTTCAACATGACCCAAACTATAGTTACTCGGAAAGAGACAAACCTTGACTCAAGAATTACCTCCATCAAACTGGGCTGTAGCCATGCTCTTAATTCCTAATTGATATAATATGTTCCAGTCCACTGTGGGACTACGTCCCTAGGCAAGTGATCTGGGCTATATAAAAAGCCCCTTCTGAGCAACCCAGTAAGCAGTGTTCCTCCACGGTTCCTGCTTCAAGCTCGTGCTCGAGTTCCTGCCTTGGCTTCCCCCACAATGAACTATAACCTGTAAGCAAACTAAACCCCTTATCCTTGAGCCTCTTTTGGTCACGCTCTTTATCACAGCCCTAGAGGGCAAACTAGATAAGCATGAAGACGAGAAGGCATGAGAGTAAATGAAATGAAAGCAAAATGCAAGCAATTCCTTGTAAACCTACTCATAAAATGCCCCGAGACTGGTGCCAGCAATGGCTGCATTTGCCCTTGACTTTGTTACCCAGCCAGGGTTTCATTAGTTTCTCACTAAGCAATGTTGAACATAGGATGAGTGATTATTCTGAAGAATGCAGTACCCAGGCATGACTGTTCTCTGTACCTGCTACGGGAGCACGTGGACACAAAGGTTGAGGCCCGCTGCCTTCACTGAAGAAATGTGGTTTGCATGAAGGGAGATAACATTTCTTGCCTCTTTCTTTCGAAATCTCTCCAGAAATAATAATCAGAAGTCGTGTGTGTGATTGTGTAGGCAAAGATAAATGGGAGCCACTGCAGCCAAGCCTTTGGAGTAAGGTCAATTTCGGTCTTAGTTGTCCACTTGATTGAATTAGGAGATGTGTGGAGTCCACATATGAAAGACTCAATTTGCTATTTGTCTCAGTCTGCTTTATTTCACTTGAAACTAGTTTCACCCATCTTCCTACATGATAGGATTTCCTTCAAGTTTACAAGGGAATAAAACTCTGTTGTATATATGTACCCCACTTTCTTTATCCATTCATCTGTTGGTGGTTGGTTCCATATCTTGGCTTTTATGAGCAGTACAGCAATAAATGTGCAGGTGAAACAAAAGGAGACAAGAGATGGGCTCCTTCAAACAGAGGAAAGCGGCACGGTTGTGGTGCACACCTTAAATTCCAGCACTCGGGAGGCAGAGGCAGGTGGATTTCTGTGAGTTCAAGGCCAGCCTGGTCCTCAGCGTGAGTTTCAGGACAGCCAGAGTTACAACAGAGAAACCTTGTCTCAACAAAAAAAAGAAAAAAGAAAGGAAGGAAGGAAGGAAGAAAATGAAGAAGAAAAGATACAAAGTAAAAGAAAACTCATCCTGATTTTAGCGTGAGGTAGCATTCTCAAACGTTAAGGACAAGTTTCTCATACCAGGAATATAGAATCCTCAAGAGATGAGATGTTTCGAAGTTTGCCAGCATAAGGAGTCCTACCTACTTCTTAACTCACTACCAAATAAGACTGTAGTACCGAGGTTAGAATATATGGTGGCCTGACTGAGAATGGCCACAGTAGGTTCAGATGTTTGATTTCTCAATCCTCAATTGGCAGAACTGTTTGTGGGGAAGTAAAAGGCATGGTTTTGCTGGAAGAGGTATATCACTGGGACGGATTTTGAGGTTTGAAAGGACTCACGACATTACCAGCCATGCCTCTGTGTATGTGTATGTATCTTCTAATTGTAGATGAAGACCTGAGCTTTTTAGCATCCCAGCCACCATGTCTTTGCTCTGCCATCATGGACTCTAATACTAAAACCATAAGCCCTAAATAAACACTCTCTTTCATAAGTTGCCTTGGTCACAGGGTTTTGTTACATCAATAAAAAAGTAACTAAGACAGAGTTTCTGTACCCTGATCCCCCTTTCCCTGAAGGGTCTTGCCAGTTTCCTATCATCGTCCTACCTTCTCAGTTCCGCTGTACACCAGGCTCTGCCTCTGAGCCTCTGCAGACAAGGTGCAAGTGAGAAGTCAGGGCCAGTCAGGTAAGCCACATCGCAGCCTCCAATCTTACAAAATCTATGGGGTCCTTCTCACATGGATGGATAGTTGGTCTTTTTGAAAGCTGGACTGGATTAGGAGACATCGAGGACTAGGAAAATGTATCTGAGTGTCTGCAGGAATGTAGCAGTGCACTACAACCTTTTACCCTCAATTTGGGGATAGAGAAAGGAAAGATAGAAAGAAATCTTCACAGCTGTTACAATCAGCCTTGATATAGAATGAGAGAAAGGTAGAAATCTTCACAGCCTCTTTTTAAGCTGTCCTAAGCTTGAAGAGGACTAGCGTCTCAGCTTGTGGTCTATAAATTCAATCTCTCCAACCTTTGTTCTTGTAGGAATTATCACACTAACCACAGCAACCTAACTAACAAACCAGCGCCCACACCGACTCTCAGAGCTTCAGACTTTTTATACCCTAAACCAAAAGTTCCCATAAACCCCTGCAGCACACAATCCCAAAAACAAGCTACAGGTGCCAGAAAGACTGCACCTGACCAAATTATACCCACCTGCATCAAGCATTCCAAACCCAACTCATGAACAGCTATACCACAGCTGGGGTGGGAACACAAACCAAATCCAAACATCATTTTGTGTTTTTACAGGAACCAAAGTAACAGAAACTTCTTCCAAGTGTTCCTCTACACAAGAACACTTCCGGAGAAGACTATTATTCACGATAGAGATTGGAAACCCACCCTCAATATAGCACCTGCCAATAGACGGCCTAGATGAAGATAGTCAGGGAAGAAAAGGCAAGGAGCATATACCTCTTTTCTTCTTGTTCCAGAAAGTGTCAACTGACACTGCTGTGATTCTCTGCTTACTTTGGCATCAAGCCTCTTACCCCTTTCAAGGCAGACTCCATGCCAACAACTCTCCAGACACCTTCAGTTACAGATTGAGACGGCTGAGCTTCCTGGATTTGGTCAGCTGGCTACCTGGTTCTCTGTCTTCAGCCTGGGGAGAGAGTTGTTGGGATAGTCATCCCCCATTGTGTACAGGAATCTCACAAACCCATGACATGCTCTGCATAATCACTTTGTAACCCCACACTTTTCATAGACCTAGCTACACATGGCAGTCATGCTACTGGTGTAGTATATGTAGCAAGAAAGACAAACCTGAACAGCCATGTGTTGTGCTTAGTTCTTCTCTTTTTAACCATTTTGTTGAGTAAGCACAGCAAGCTACACATTGCTCCCCATGTGTGGACAGGAACAATTATGCAGTTAATCCACAGACTGTGAATGAATTGGATTCATTGCATTGAATTGGGTATCTAGATGCTGGGCTTTCACGCTGCGGTCTTGAGATAGTCATACTTCTCAGAGGAAAGTCACTGCTCTACGTCATCTGACAGGGCATGAACTCTCCACTCTTTTAGGAAGCGAGCTGGTTCATCAAGAAGACAGCAGAATCCTCGTTCTCTCCCTTGTGAACAGTAAGAACAGTGAGGGGTTCATGAATGCCAGATGAAAATTTAGTGCGAGGGACCAAGAAGAGTGTCCAGTTAAAAGAACAACAGCATCTCCTTTCAGAACGAGGTCAAGCACAGTGAGCTCTGACCCTGGTGCACCAGTGCTTCTTAACTACTTATTTAGACTAAGGTATGAGGAACTAACTGATTCCCAGCCACAGAGAAAGAAGCCGGTTTCTCACCTTTCAGATGAGCAGCATTTTCTCTTCATCTGTCCATCCATACATGCTAGTCAGTAAAAACAGCACTCCTCTTAGCAGTGAAGTTAAAAACTCCACCATTCTCCATTTCCGTCTTTATCATCTACGTCTGAGATGGGGACACAAATTAAAGTGCCACGTTCTTTCCTGAAGCTTGCAGCTATAATCCACGAGATAAACGCTCAGAGTAAGACTCCACTGAGCCTGAGTCTACCCTGAACTTCAAATTTTATTTTTTGTCTAGGGAGCATTTTTATTCCCAAAGGAACCATGAGTCTAGTCTTATGTTAGCACATATTCCCTTCCAAGTTCCAGTAATAAAAGATCGGAATGATTGGCACCTCAATGATTTGATTTTAATTTTTTTAATTTAATTTTATTTTTAATTTTTTTAATTTTTAAACAAATGAAATTAATTTTAAACTAATTAAAAATTAATTTTTTTAATTTTTAATTTAATTTTTATTTAATTTTTATCAGTTTATTTGTTTATTTAATTTTTATTTAATTTTAAATTTGGGTTTGGATTTAATTTTTTAAGGGATTGTTTTCTGCTTTTTGTTTGTTTTTCATTTTGTATTGTTTTTGTGAGACACGATCTCACTCTAACCTGGAACAGCATGCAAGCAAAGCTATTCTCAAATGTGTGGATATGCAGTAAGCTTCCATGAGTGCCAGGGTTATGGGCATTAGCATACATTCTAGGCTTCAACTTTCCTTCTAGTTGAAAGTGTTGAGGGGTAATTCACCAGAGAAGATTGCCGGGACATGGTCTTAAGACAATAGAAAGTCTTTACTAACCAGCCAGCGACTACAGTGGGTGTTTGAGATTCCAGGATAGACCTGAGCTGTTTTCAGGGAGAGCTTTTGAGCACAAAACACGTTCTGGATTTTGATATACTTCAGTTAACAACGAAAGTTAGCCAGAAGCAGAACCACAGAAGCTAAAAAGGAAGTTAGTCGTTTTAAGATTTTCCCAGAACTCTATGGACTTTGATGGATTAGGCTTTTGTTTTAGCTTTGGCAGGTGGTGCTGTCTACGTGCCAAGTCTTAAGCCTGAATGGCACTTCCATCATGGAGTCAGATGTACCAAGGTCTCAGAGCCTACTAAGGTGTGGGGCCTTGTCACAAAAAAAATAAATTTGGGGGTTAGAGAGATGTCTCAGCAGGAAAGACTCTTTTGGAGACTGGAGTTCTGTTGCCCGCCTATAATCCTAGCTCTGGAGGACTCAATCAATGCTCTTTTCTGGCCTCTATTGACACTGTGGTCACATTGCACATACACACACAGACACACATACTTCAAGGAAAAAAAAATTTTTTAAGAGAAAAACATCCTTTTAATAGTCTAGGATTATGATTTGTGTTATTGGTCTTGTAGCAATGAAAACAGGAAGATGAACAAGACATATTACTGTGGACGCCCGCCTCGCCTGCAAGGAAGACGCCGCACACAGGATTCTTCTGGTTCACGCTTTATTGAGGACTGTAGCTTGATTGAGTGTTGAGAGCGAAAGACCCTGAATGTGTGAGGCACCCTGCTTATATAGGCAACGTGACCATCAACGATTGGATGCATGTCCAGAACCTCATTAGCATAGGGGGAGGCGGCAAGGATTACTCAACTTGCGCCTGCGCTGTTACTTGTTTACTAAGAACCCGGAAATAGGAAACCGGCGCCATCTTGTAATGGCGTTTCAACTCGGCTCCCAACATCTCCCCCTTTTATATTAAATTGAGGACAAAGGAACATGCTAAGTCACCGGTCAACCCCCTCCATCTACGGAGGTGAGGATCAAGGAAGTTAAGCATGTCCTAAATACCCAGGTTACCTTATCTCGTGCAATGAGGAGAACCTCTGAGATGTGCAAAGGCTAACCTTGGGTCGAATAAGGGATGTGCCTATTCTTGGTGCAATGGGAACAAGCCCTCAGGGTGCAAAGGCCACATACCCAAAATTGTCTTGAAAGAAAACATGTGGGGGAGATGGACTTCTGTCTCCTTGGCTCTGATAACACACAGCTTAACTATTAATAAGAGGGTTGGACAATACATATCAACCATCGACCCAACGATTAAGCGTTGCTAACCAGGCCGCAGGGGAATGTCCCACATCAAGGGCAGCAAATGCTTGAATAATACAGAAGCAATCATCATAATACCCATAGTTCCCCGACCTGCCCATTCCTTGAGATACATGGTAGCATCCTTAATCCAATCCCAGAGTCCTGCTACCATGGATAAGTCCACACGAGTTGAATTGACATGTGCAATGGCCAGTCTTAGGTCCTTCATAGTAGCATCAAATTGTGATGACCAATCCGTCTTGAGATATTGAGAAAGTTCCCGTGACAAATTTGCAGCAACAGTATAATTATGATATTGAACAGATGTCACACATAAACCAAGCATCCTCCATTCACAACCTAATTGAGCCAATTGCCATAGTACGATTTTCCCCTATACCGCTATTTTGAGAGTCATAAGGCAAATAGGCAAGATCAAGACTAGAGTTCGTCATGCATCACCGGCATTGGTTTGGGGAGTGTTGTTAGGATTCCCCATCGTTGTTCTATGCGTATCGAGGGCCACTTTATCAGGATCATCTGTAGAGCTAGTAGCGTTTTCAAGATCTTCATCTTGTTCTTGATCTTTTTCAGGCTCTAAGGGCTGTTTCACCGTCCTCGTCAGACGAGCAGGCACCCAAATCAGGTTTTCTTGATCCTGAGGAAAAACACAAACAGCTCCCCTGGATCTTATTAAAACTTGATCCGGGCCCCTTCCATTGGTTAGACAATACATCTTTCCACTTGACATTTTCTAGTGGAGGTTGTGTAGACATAGCATGTCTATCTGCTGCAGATCTTCCAGCAGCATCCAAATTCAAAAAATTTCTTGTGATGGTTACATGACCTGCAGCTGCAAACCATGGAGCTATGGTGATGGTTACATGACCTGCAGCTGCAAACCATGGAGCTATGGTATCCACCTCCTGCGAGAAATGAACTATGATAGAACCAATTTCATTGGACAGGAAGGTGAGGCACCCATGGTTCTTAGCCTTAGGCAGGTTAGGAAGAGGGGGCGCAGAGGGAGCCGCCGGAGCGTATGGCTCAGGACGGTAACGTTCTTCCTCATAGCGCGCAGCTTCCTCTTCTAGTTCTGTTTGTTCCTCTGTATCCAGTTTCTCTTCTGACCCCGAAGTTTCTGAGTCAGAAGAGGAACTACTAGTTTCTGAGTCAGAAGAGGAACTACTAGTTTTATCACTGGTTATTTTTAAATTTTCAAATTCTGCTAGTACTGGGTATACCCTTTTCTGACTATTCATTTGTTCTTTTTTCTCTTTTTCTACCCTTTTTATCTCTTTTTTAGGCCTCTTCCTCTTTTCTGTTTCTGACATGCTGTCTTGATGTTTTGCTAATATTCGCTGTCCTTCCCTTACCCTCTCTTGACATCGCTTATTAACCATACGCCATAATGGCCATGTACCGGCACGGAAACTTCCCTTTTCCTTTTCTCTCTGCAATTCTCCTTCTAGTTTACCCCAAGAAGGGATTGTAAGAGACCCGGTGGTTACTGGGCGATGACAATTTAAACAAAGGCAACAAGCAAGAACAACAATAATCATACTAGCAAAAATGACTGCGCCTAGTGCAGGGTCAATCTCACAAAACAGCATACCTCTCAGAAAGAGTCTGGATCCACTTTCGTCCCGCGCTCCAGTTCTGAATCCTCCTGAAAACAGGGGTCTTCGCCGGTGCTGAGCTGATGGTCAGGTTCCCGGGTTTCGGCACCAAATGTGGACGCCCGCCTCGCCTGCAAGGAAGACGCCGCACACAGGATTCTTCTGGTTCACGCTTTATTGAGGACTGTAGCTTGATTGAGTGTTGAGAGCGAAAGACCCTGAATGTGTGAGGCACCCTGCTTATATAGGCAACGTGACCATCAACGATTGGATGCATGTCCAGAACCTCATTAGCATAGGGGGAGGCGGCAAGCAACGTGACCATCAACGATTGGATGCATGTCCAGAACCTCATTAGCATAGGGGGAGGCGGCAAGGATTACTCAACTTGCGCCTGCGCTGTTACTTGTTTACTAAGAACCCGGAAACAGGAAACCGGCGCCATCTTATAATGGCGTTTCAACTCGGCTCCCAACATATTACTACAAGTCTGGGAACAGCACAGTGTACAAGGATGCCCAGGAATCACAACAGATAGTTCATGGGAAATGGGCGGCCTCGAAGTACGTAAGAGATCTCAGTGGGGAACTACAGGGAGAACCGCAGCCCTGGCGCTATCCAGACCTGTAGTTGTTATGCTGCTGTGGTAGCTCAGCCAAGAAGACAAGGAGGCATCTTCATATGTGGCCCTGCCAGACCTCAGCAGAGGGAACCACCAACCTGGCCAGCACCAGCCTGGACAGTGGAACCCTGAGTGTCTGAACTCAGGTGTTTTTATTGTTTCAGAATTCCTCAGGTGCAGATCATAAGCAATCAAACATCCCCCACAGAAATCCAACACCTGAAGACAATATGAAACACCAAGACCCAGGCATACTCTCACCCAACGGTACACAAAACAACTATTTTGTACATAACTAAAAGCAAACTTCCACAGCACAGACCAGAGCTCCTCAAAGCAAGTACAATGCTACAGTTGTCACCTTGACTTGATAAGCCACAAGACCGAGAAGGCTACCTGGTAACTTGACTTTACTGATACTCAAACATGATTTAGTAGGCTTATATTTTATCTTTTTTTGTTTGCCTGGATAGATCTTTATTTTATTATATAAAATATGTTAGTCTAGACTGGATTGGAACTTCTAAAAAAGAACTAGTCCTGTTTTTGCAAGGACTTGAGATGAAGTCTGTAGTCAGTTGTCTGAGAGGGAGGGGAACTAAGGCAGCAGATTCTGAGACTTGCCTCCAGATCTAAAGAGATGGCCTGCACTGGGAGCTGCTGATGCACTAGGCCCAAACACAAATTCTCCTTTCAGCAAGCCTTCTGGCTATAATGGTACGCTTAACTTGACCTGTTTTCCATGAGTCTGGTGCCACATTAAACACTTTACCAGTTATCTGAAGTATACAACCATTTCACAAGGTAGGCATTTACAGCTGAGAGATACAAGAGTTGGAGTTGAGCTGCTTGAACAACTCAGGTTGATCCCCGAGGATCCCCCTCGGACCGACGGCTCCACTTACTCTTCTGGTCTATTTGTAGCAATTATGCCCCAGCTCTGTAAAATCTACATGAACGAGGGGGGAGCGCCGCATTTCATGTTTGAGAAGTCCCTGTAGGTTCCTAACTCTCATTCCCATAGCTATTCCCAGAACGCTGGTAAATAGACTTCTTAGAGCCATGAAAATTGCCTGGACGCTACTTTTATCTTTTTCTGAGGCTCATTTCGAACAGCACCAGGGACGATGAGAGTGTAACAAGCGCCCCGGTGCTGATTGGGGCTCCCTGAGCTGCTGCGCCGTGGCAGCAGGTGCTGATTGTTCATCACACAGCTGGTCCTCTTTATGCCGGCAGCCACCCCTCTGCACCGTCCTCATCTTCCCCAGGAGGTTGGCAGCTGACAGAGTAAGCAAATTGCCTCGCACTCTGATTGCAAAACTTTGGAAAATATAAACATCTCTCCCAGGGGCCAAGGCAGGAAGCTTTTATACGTTGTTTTGTTTCCACAAATGCATTCCCGTCTTCAGAGTAGCACAAGTCCCAGCGAGCACTCCCGCGGTGATAAAAGGGTTGGAGTCTAACTCAGGAGGTGACAGCCATATGGAGTGTGGCTCTGATGGAGAAAATGAGTAGGGTTATGTTTCAGAAAATTTCAAAGAAAGTTCCAGCAGGAAAAGGTATTACACTTTAGCTAAGAGGACCTTTCATCGACTTAACAGTTTGATAAACATCCAATTCTGAAGTCACTCTCTCCGTTCTGACACACATGTTGATCCGTACATTTGGCCGGGGGCCTGTAATTTTGTTCCCGTCGTCTTTATTCCTTGACAAAATTGAAGAAGAAAGGAAAATGGCATCAGAGGGAGGGGTATTCTTACCCACGGCGGAGTCGGACGGAAGCGTAACTCCACTCAGTAAGTGTTTTTCTCGCCTCCAATTCCATTTGACCATCATCTCGCTCATCTCAGCCTTTGAGGCCACACAATGTATGCACTGTTTGTCTTCGTGTGAAACCTCTCTGTTGCTGGTTGAAAATCGTATTTCCAGAGCTGTTTAAATCTGGGACTTCGTTAGTTACAGAGCTAAAGCAGAAGCCACTGATTCAAAGAGATTATCATCCTGTCACTTCCAAGTTTCACATTTTTCTTTTCTTTTTCTTTTCTTTTAACTTCAAGTATCGGAAGTGCTTTGATTATTTATTTGATTTGATGATTTATTTTCTGGAATAATTCTCTCCACTTCTCTAATATAACACAAACTGTTCATTTTACAAAATGCTTTTGAGCGAGAGGGTGAAAATATCGCTAAGTAACAGAGCAAGTGTGCCCAGAGCGCGTCTTGACTTCAGTACTGACACTGGGAAAAATAAAGAGAAAGAAAGACACGCAATTTTTGTGAGACAACAATTCTCTGCAATTTTTAATTTTAGGTTAAACTCCTTAGGCTTGGACAGAAATCACGTCCTTGAACTTTCTTCTGTTATCCTCCACGGATACCAACACACTGTCGTCATAAGTACAAGATTCTCGCCAACGGAGGCAAGTCTCTGGGGCTGTGGCAAAGCATAAACAAATTTTCATGTGTGTTTCCCCAAAATTATTAATATTTTATGATTTATTAAATCATAGTTCTTGGCTTATGCTTGTCTTCACAGGATATTTTAGATGACTAGTAGTCCTTGTGCATCTTAAGAATAATCATAGGAAAATATTTTATAGCATGCACGTATGCTTTAGTAAATTTTATCCAAAATTCAAACCCTGAGTTTGTTTGGTTCATTCCACAGACCCTGAGTACATGTTTTCCCATGCAATCTGGTTTCTTCATGTCCTTCCTTGCTCTCTGTCATCTGCCATGTGAATCTGAAAAGGCACTTTGGATCGCCCAATGGCTCTGCAGTTGTGTGTGTAACAACAAAAAGCTAAAGATAAGCGTTTCCACCTCAAGCCCATTTTCATATGTCTAAGGAATCACTTCTTTTGGAAATTTTCCACTAGCCTTCACTGTTACTTCTCAACCTTCCTGATGCTGCAACCCTTTAACACCCAGCCACAAAATTATTCTTGTTGCTACTTCGTAACTGTAATTTTGCTACTGTTATGAATGTAATGTAAATATCTGATCTGCAGATGGCCTTAGATGATCCCTGTGAAAGGGTCATTCAACTCCCAAAAGGGTCACGACCCTCAGGTTGAAAATGGTTGTGTTACAGTATTCTATTTTTCTTAAAGATGCAAATAGATCTACATCACATCAGCTCCACTCAGAAGTGAGGCACTTTATTAAAATGCCAATGTCCAGTTTCCACTTCAACCCAGGAATAGAGTCTTATTTTTAGCACTCTGATCAGCCAGGTTTGGGAAAAGCCCCTGAGCAAGCAAAGTTCTCCAACTTTGCGAGTTGGTAGCACCTGAACTGGGAATTTGTGTCTATCATTGATTATCTAATAAAAACCGTTCTGACAAATTACAGAGATGTCAGTCTGTCCTCACTCTGTGGGAGCATGTCCTGAAGCCTTAGTAAGAAGAGTGAAGACAAGAGAATCTTCAAGGTCAAAGTTCAGTTTTGACTTACCGTGGCTAATTAAAGGGGGAGGGTGTCATTTACCTAAACAGAGAAACTACAAGCTGTCTGGTCATCTTCTGTCTCATTTTCACCTTGTCATTGGATATATGTCATCTACAGCATGAAGGCAAGTTAAAATCCCACAGGAATAAATAATTGAGAAGTCAGAAACACAGAGAAAAATTAAGAAAAATCCACCAGCTTTAGATGGCACGATTTGGAAGTGTTAATTGAATCTAAGGATGTCTGCAGTCTCTGAGCAGCTTGATAATATAATTGGAATGAGCAAATCTTGACTCTTCTACTTAATACCCAGGGATTTCCAGCTCTGGTGTGTCCAGGTTGGGGGGGTGGGCAAACATCAGTGCCAGCTGAAGTTGCATTCCCATAATTCTGAGATTATATTATGATATAACTCTTAGCTATATGATCCTTCTGTGGTGCTGATGACTCTGTAAACCCAGATGGAGAGACAGTAGCATAGTGCAGCTGAGACTTCAGTCATCTGTAGCCAGTATCCGCAGTTGTCTCAGGGTTTCCATTGCTGTGATTAAGCCCCATGGCCATAGAAACCTGGGGACGAAAGGGTTTATTTTGCTTAACTTCCACACAATATTCCATCAGTAAAGGAAGTCATGGCAGGAACTGAAGTAGGGAAAGAACATAGAGGCATTGATACACAGGCCATAGAGGAGTGCTGCTTACTGCCTTGTAGCTTGCTCAGTCTGCTTTACTATAGACGTGAGAACCACCAGAGTTGAAACCACCCACAGTGAACTAGGCCTTCCTACATCAATCATCAATCAAGTAAATGCTCCACAGGGCAATCTGGCGGGGACATCTTCTTAATTTAGGTTCCTTCTTCCATGACGACCCTAGATTGTGTCAAGCTGACATAGAACTAGCCAGCACACCAGCTAATGCTGCTCAAAGGAATTAATTGAAACAATTACATCTTGTTTCATGGACTGCTGCCTGTCATAAATTACAAACATGACTTCAATTCATATTGGTCATATATTACTTGTGATGATCTCTAGAAGAACTTGTCATAAACACAAGGAATGGGGAAGGCTTTTTTTTTCATAGAACCATATCTCAGATTGCCTTCATTAATCATCTATGGATCCTGTCCTTTATTAAAGGGCAAATCATCTATTTCATATGGAACAACAATGCTATTATATGCAATTTCTTCAGAGAGAACATTTAGGGTTCTTAAACGCCAGCTCTTAAACCGCTTGCACTCCAATCTTGCTTTCATTGTGCAACAAGTGTGAAGTCGCTTCCCTAATATAGTGGCCCCTGGCCAACACCAGCAAAACCCTTAATTAAGTGTGCCAAATTTAGGGGCCTGACAAGAAACTACAGGACAGTGCCATAGCCTGTGCATCAGCCCAGTTTGATGAGTTCCCCAGAACTATATACACCCAAACATCAAAGAGTATGCATTCTATTCAGCACCTCATGCACATTTCTCTTCAATAGACCTCATACATAGACACACAAAAAAATCTCAACAAGTACAAAAAAATGAAATAATTCTGTTCATCTTTTTTGGCTACAGTGAAGTATAAAATAAAAAGCAAAGGAATCGCTAGTGCTGGTAGGAATGGCATACGCCTTTAATCCCAGCACTCAGGAGGCAGAGGCAGGCAGATCTCTGTAAGTTCAAGGCCAGCCTGGTCTACACAGTGAGTTCCAGGACGGCCAGAGTTACAACAGAGAAACTCTGTCAAAAAAAGCAAAACAAAGAATCACTAGTAATTACAGAAATTGATGGAAATTAAACACTACTGAATAGCAAATGGATCAAAGAAGAAATTTTAAAAAGAAATATTTAGAAATTCTGAAATTAAATAAAAGTGAAAACAATACCAAAACACACACACACACACAAACACACACACACACACAAACACACACACAAACAAACACACACACACATACACACACAAACACACACACATACACACAAACACACACACAAACACACACACACACACAAACACACACACACACATTCACACACACATACACACACACACACATTCACACACACATACACACACACACACACACACACACAAACACACACACACACACGTTAAAAGCAGTCCTCAGGGGGAAATTTTTAACACTAAATACCTACATTTTAGAAAATCACAAATAGTACAAATATGTTTATTTATGCTTTAATTTATTTAATTATTTATGGTTTAATTATGCAACTCAATACTTTGGAAAAACAAAAACAAATCAAACATAAGTCCACTAGAAAAGAAGACATAGTAAAACTCAGAACAGAAATTAATGAAATCAAAACAAAGAAAACACTATAAAGAATGAAGGAATTTGAGAGCTGGTTATTTGAAAAAGTATTTAAGATTGAGAAAACTTTAGCACAGTTAACAAAAAAGGAAGGGAAGGAAGAGAGGGGGAGGGAGGAAAACAGGCAGACAAAAGGAAAGGAAGAGAGAGGGGGGGAAGGAAGGAAGGGAGGAAGGGAGGGAGGGAGGAAGGGAGGGAGGGAGGGAGGGGAGACCAAAAATTAAGAAAATCAGAAATGAACATAGAAGCATTATAATAGATGCAGGTGAAATTCAGAACATTCTAAGGGAATACTTTAAAAACTATCCACTATTAATAAAATGTTAAACAAATTGATGATTTTATAGATTCATCTGAACCTCCAAATTTAGACCAAGAAATATCAACTATTTAAGCAGACTCATAAGAAGTAAGAAGGTTGAAACAGTGATAAAAATCCTTGTGACTAAAAAGGCCCAGGTCAAAATGAACTCTGCAAAATGAAGAACCACAACCAATACTTCTCAAATTATTCAAAACAATAGAGACAGAAAGAGCACTCCCAAACTCATCTAAGAAGCCATTACCACTCTAATACCAAAACCACACAAAGGTCCAACGGCAAAGTCTGCTGACTGAGGCAATCCAGACCCAAGAAGACAATCAGCACGTCCTCTCATTTGTGGCTCGGAGCTCTACATCCCCAGGTGTGAGAACTGAATGTGGATTAACCACGGAAACCAGAAAAGGAAAAAGGGAAAATGAGGGTGAAAAAAAGAAGGAGCTCTGGAGAGCACAGGTGCTGTGAAAGAAGAAAGGGAAAAAATGGGTGGGAGGGTGCTTTAACTGTGGAAAGTGTACGAAGAGCAATGCAGAAAGGGAGTGAGGAAAGGGAAAACTAACACTAAGGATGTTTTGGAAAGACAGAAGGAAACATTATTTTATAAGCTTATTTTTTTATGTGCATGTTCTAGTGTATGTGCATACTTGAATGTGTGTGTGTGTGTGTGTGCACGTGTGTGCGCGTGTGTAATTTAAATGTATTTACTCCATAGGATGACACTGTACCCCTGAGAAATATAGAATATCTACCAAATATCCTAGTTCCAGGCATGGGGAAAAGCTCCTAGAGGTGTTGTTGGTCAGAGGAGTCCCAGGAGATTCCCCTAAACAACACATGCTACGGCCATTGCCCTTGGTTAGTCAGAATTTGAAGGTAAGACACTATTAGCAAAGACCATACACTTCACGTGCAGAACTTAGAGGAACTGAGCTCTAACTGAACCTGGGCCTGAGCTTTCCCCAGTATACTGCAGCTAATTAATCCATCTGACTAAGCCCTGATGTATCTAAAGTCAGTTACTTTCCTTCTCAGCCTGTCCACATGCCAGCGTTTCAAAATGTCTTGTGCTTGAGTTCATCTTTGTCCAACTACCACTTCCTTAGTAATTACATTAGTTTTACCCGGCTATCTGAAACGTCTCCATCCCTGATTACTTCATTGTGGTTGTTGAAAATTGTTGTCCACCTAAAATGTTATCATGGAATACAACCAACTATGCTCAGTCCTCAACAGAGATAGGCTGATCAGCATTACACAAACCTCTGATGATATTTTCTCCCAAGGAATCTGATCAGGCCTGGCAGTGATTCCTGAATATTAAAAGTTGAAAGTTGAAGTTGGTAGGAAGAAGTAAGATGCCTTGTGATCTCTAAGATATGAAAATGTTCTCTAAACTCATCTGCATTATTTTAAGAGCAATGTCAAGAAAGTTAAGTCTAGGAATTCAGTAAACATCAACCTTAATTAAGCAGTGTAACTTGGGGGCGGGGGTTGGCTTTCTTATCTGTTACAATGTCTTTTGGGATATCCATTCTGAAAGTTTTCTCTCCAAATCCAGTGATAGCAAATGTGAGAAGTTTATCTGTGTAAAGAAAGCTTTTGAAAATGGAATTTTTAACCATCACCTCTGCTATTTATAATTTTTCCATTTCCTGCAGAATGGAACTGTAGGACCCTCAGGCAGGTGATTAAAATAGTGAATCGGAACACTAGGACAGCAAATAAAGGCAAAAGACAGACTGGCCATCGAGAATCATTCCTAAGCAAGTTTACACCATGAAAATAACTCATGAGTCTGTTTAGCACTTATAGGCGCTTAGGACTTGAGGGCCTCCCACTCAAGAGGCACCAACGGATCATCTAACTAAATGCTGACACTCTGGTGAGATATTCCTCCCCACGTTCTCTGTCTTTGACTAGCAAGTGTTAAAGAGAGGCAGTAATTGGACTTATAATGTCTTTCCTACAGGAAGAGGCACCTGATCAGACCTAACTGCAAAATAATACAGCACAGTAAATGTTCAGCGCAAGTGCTGTAGGTAGACTTGATCTATGCACCCAGTATCTCCTGCCAATGCCTCAGCTTTATGACTTGATAGCAGAAGTCATTCTGACTCAAAGTCTTTAATAACATTGCTGTTCTTCCTAGACTATTTGATGCACACAATTAATATATTCTGCAGACGATCTGTCACCCTGAGAGGCTGCTAAATGAATCAAGCTCATTAAGTGTTCCTTCTTTATTAATAGCACTAGCCACACTGTCATGACATACACAAGTTATTAGTAGAGGTGGCTTCTGCCTCTTGTTTGAACACATCTTATAAAGAAGCCAATGAAGAAAGGAATATGAATCACCATCACTGAAGCCTGTCACATAACCCAGGGCCATAGGACTCCGTGCCCGGCAAATCTCATATACACTAGTTCACAGACACAGGACCATCCAGTGTGCTTTCTAGGCAAATGCACGAAACCGAAACCAGACAGAACAATATAAAAAGACGGTAGGTATCAATCCATATTCCTCACAAATAGATTTTTAAAACCCTCCACAAAATATTGGTAAACTAGATCTACCGAAATGTGATTGTAATGATCTTCTGCTACCAAGCACGAAATAAACAAAACGGGTTTGGAGAGGGACTAGTGTGGTTTTCTAGAACATGTAGGGACATAAAAATGTCTGACATCAAATATCCTTTAATGCTAAATTTTCTCAAGTTCCTAGCATGTTAAAAATAAAAGAAAATGCCCCCAAGAAAAAGAATATCCTCAAGAAAATCACAATTCGAGTCTAGTTACAGGTCAGAATTTAGCCATTTCCACTAGAGGTGAAGCCCATGAAGGGTCTAGTTTGATAAGTCAGAAATAACTCCTGTGTGAGGCTTAGCGGACCGTTTAAAAAAATCTCATGTTGGGAGAAACAATGAACCCACCACTGTAGCCTAAATGGCCACCATGCCTCTCAGGGACTCCCTTTGGGAAAGTGAGTTTGAAAGACATGTCATCAGCAGTGTATTTCCAGCACCCTCCACCCAAGGCAAAATATCTTCAGAATCAAGGTACCCACCCCTTGGTGTTTTATACAGTTGCAAAATACCTAACCAACATGAGGCTATAAGGGACCTGCCCCAATACTGATGTGTCTGAAGGAAGCACGTACATTTAGAAAAAAGTGACTTCAAGAATGAAACTCTATAAATAACCAATCAGACCCTTAGTCCAACAGAGGTCAGTGAAAGGGTTGGGTAATGACAGCAGAATGGGGTATTTTATTTCTTGATCTAGAAAGAAGGGAATAGAAGAAAAAGAGAAAATTCTACTGACATCTACCAGATTTCTCAGCACACGACTAGAGGAAATCCAGTCAAGGTCATACATACCCAAAAAGTAGAAACAAGAGACTTCCCTGACTGGCAAACCTATGAGTGTCTTGGGCTTCATCCTGGAGAGAGAGTATGTCAACACAGTCAATCTTACTTCACTATTGGCTGGCCTGAGCGTGAAAGGGGAAATTGTCAGGAATGGGCTGGAATAGTCAGTCTGAGGACAGTCAGCCTCTTGAGTATCCTCCTCATCCTTTGAATACAACAGATGGTGGGTACTTCAAAAAGAGGCTTAGACAGCAGCAGTGCTCAGAGTTCCCCAGGGGGCTCTAAGAGCCACTGAGGCCCAAGGGATAATGGCACATGGTCAGCAGGCTTCTCTTCTCTGGGAGTTGCCATGGAGGGCACTAGGAGGAAAAGGTATCTTTCAATGCCAGACAAAATTCAGTTCAGATGGAGTTAATTGCTAATTCGTTTCTGTTTCCATATATTTTTTTATTTGATTTAAGTTTAACTGATACATAAAAACATACTTATAAAGTGATATGATGCTTAGATACATGTGTGCATTGTATCGTGTTCAACTCAGGGTAAACAGAGCTATATTCTCAAACACCCATCATTTCTTTATGATGAAAGCATTTAAAGTCCTTCCTCCCAGCTATTTGAAATATATGCCACATCAGTGTTATATGAAGTCATCCTATGGCACACTGACATGGCAGAACTCCTCACACCGTGTAGCATAGCACTCACTGATTTAAGTTCCCCACCCTTCTTCTCCATCTACTGTCCCATAACACTGATACATTTATAAACAGAAAATGCACAGTGAAAGTCTGCCAATCATGTTCCGGTTTCTTCCTAAGTAGACCCAGGGTGTGCTTCTGCCCACATCTGTGCTTATCCCATAACTTTGTAAAAAGGCCTATATCTTTGAGTCCTAGTGCCTGGAAATGCCTTGAAAACTTTCAGAAGATCACAGCGGAACTTTTCTTTGGACCTCAAGGGGGCTTAACACAATGGGAAAAGAAAGAGTCCTGAGACCCCAGCAGGAGCTTCACAGCTTCCCCCACTATTATTGTAGGAGACCTTACAGCTCAGCATGTGCTGGGGGATCAGAAGATTGGGGTGGGTTCTTGGTAAGCAGGAAGCTGCAGAGGGCCCAGGTGTGTCTGACTGATGTTCTAACCCTTCCATGTGTGTTCAGGATGACATTGTGACTATGTGCACACTCTCATGGGACTCAAGTCAGGTGAAACTTGAGTGAAGTGGGAGAGACAGAGAAGACAGGATGAGAATAATTACAGTAATATGACCTTATGTCAAGCTGAAACATGAAAAAGATTATCTGGGAGGGAGAAAGGTCACTCTATTTGACATGTTTTCAAATATGAAAACAAAAAGATGCCTAGACTAGCCACAGTATGCTGGGATTGACATGATAGTAGGGGGGGAAATTAGTTAGATTAAATAAAATAAATTCATATTCAGAAGGAGGGAGGGTGAGTCAAGGAAAGAGGGAGGGGCGAGGTAGGGAAGAGGAGGAGGAGAAATCAACAGTGTAGAAATGTTATGAAGGCAGCTTTCCTCAATGGTTCTGGTATGATTTGAGAAAGCCAGTCGAGGGGTGTGTGTGGGGTTCAGGTTCATCCCTCTCTGACAAAAACATGGCTTTGGTAGCTGCATCCCCTATATACTAAAGGCCACAGTAACCTCAGACACAACCTATTGTATTTGCTATGCCAACTAAATTGGTTTCAGAATTTAGAGAGCATAATGATAGCAGAAAACTCATTCCAGAGCTGTGCAAGCAGTTTTTCCAGAGATGTGGCCAAGACTCCTCCTTTGAATAAGGCTAACTGGAAACCACACCACCTTAATTCTTAATTGGGGCTTTAAAGTCCAAAAAGAAACGAGACACTGTTTGTCCCACTGATCTTCTTTCTAACAGGAGTCTTAGCATAACAATCTTTTGGAATTTTGCTGCTGCTGCTGCTGCTGTTACTCTGGTTGAGTGTCCTGTGTGTGCCCATATTTTTTCCAAGGAAAATTGAATTAAGAGAATAGTGCAGTTGACTTATGAGCCCATAGGGACGTGCAGAGCCCATTGATAGGTAAAATCTCTCACTAATTAAACAAATGATGCTCTCTTGTTTGTCTTGATCTCCCTGGAGCTTCCCAAAGACATTGCCTGCAGCCCTATTGCCAATGTGCATAAGGACCTCAGGGGCTCAGGGGTGCAGCTGTCTGAGACAGACTGAAATAGTCTTTACGGGCTAATATGGATTATGGATGAAAAGTGAGCCTGTTCCTCAGGATGTCGTGTGTGGTCCTTCTGCGCGATGTGCATTTTAAATATAACTTTAGGATTTGTTTCCATAACATTAATGGAAATCACTAGCAGCCTATTTTTTATTCATTGGTGATCTACAGCAGATATCACCATGTCTCCCAAGTTTTAGGGAAATCCTACCAATAATGATTTTCTATTGTATTCGGACATCTACAAATATATAACATGTACATGCTGTGGGACATATTTTACGTGTTCACCTCTTGCATCTGCTTTGTCAGAACTGATCAAGAATATTCTTGTGTTTTCTTTTTAGTTAGCACATATTTGTACAAATTGATGGGCTAGGAGTTGATGTTTCCACATATGTATAATGATCGATTCAAGCTATAGATTTTAAATTTTTTTCATTAGGCTTTTCAAAATTCTATTCATGTCCTTATTTTTAGTTGATTTACAATATATGCACGTGTTTTTGGAGTATAGTACAAAGTCTGTGATCTCAATGCAAGTGCACAATATCAATATCAGACCACTGTGATTGAAATATGCATCATCCGAAACACTGGTAATCTTTGTGCTGGAAACTCAGAATTTATTTTGGCAATTTATTTGACTGTAGGATAATGCATGGCTCAGCAATGATGCTACAATAAATTTTTATTTCTATTAGAAAATACTTCAGCAGCACAACTTGAACCAGACCATGTAAGTTGAGAGCTAGCCCTTGGTCTTCCCTCAATCCTGCTTTGAAAGTTGCAAGTCCTCCGATTTCTCACACTAACAAATCAAGAACAACCACAGATGCTCCCAGAACACAGGCTAAAGCCATTACACTACATCTTGTACACTGACCATCTGCCTCAGTATCCCTACTCCTTTAGGACTTCTTGGGATGTGGAATTATCACTGTGAACAGGAGCAGAGTCCCTATGTTATAGGGTCGATTGGAACTATGGGGTCTGCCTGGGACCAGCATGTGGAGAAACTGTATGGAGGTGAAGAATATGCCTACTTTTCCAGTCATTCACCTTGACTCAATATCTGCCACTACTACAGATCCCAGTTCATCTGCGTTACAAAAGGGTATGGGTAGGGCAGTTTTCCCCACAAACATGAACTGTCTGGTTCCCAACCTGGCTTTATCACTAGCTAGCCCAGGATAGTTTACACTTTTTTTTGTAACTTCAGAATTCTGGCTTCTGAAATGAATGTAGAGTAAAAATGATGTTTTAGTTTTGATTTTTTTCAATTTATTTTTTGAGACTTTTTCCGTATTTGTGTTTTATTCACATCATTTCTACCCATCACTCCCTCTCCCCAATTCCTTCCAAGTCGTCCGCTCCCTCTAAAATTCGTGACTTCTTGTTCTTTAATTACCATTGTTGTCCACGGAGGCACATATGATCTGCTGAGTTCATTTAGTGGCGCTCATGTGCGTCTATGTTTAAAGTTCAGCAACTGAGATTAGGTAATCTACCAGGAAGTTCATCCCTGGAAAAGACTGATATGCGCTCCCTCCCTCCCCCCCCCTCTCTCTCTCTCCAGCCATTAATTGCCTATAGCTCTTCGTCTAGGGTGGGACCCTGTGAGGCATGCCGTGTGTTGGCATGTCAACTAACATCGTCACTCTGTAAGTCCTGTTTATGCAACCATAGTTTTGAAATTTCATGGGTACAGTTTCCCTGTTGTACTAGACAACACTACTTTACATCAAACGTCTGATCCTCTGGCTCTTAGAACCTTCAGCTCTTTCCCTGAGCCTTAGGTGTAGGAGCTGTGTTTAAATGTATGAGTTGGGGTTAGGTTACCCAAAGTCTAGTATTCTCTGTATTTTGTTATGTTGTCTGTAATTGTCTCTTTTAATTTCCTTTTTCATCACATCAAGGAACGTTAAAGCATTCGTGGGAAGTACCTGACAATGAATTTATGAATGGTGAACAAGTGAATGAATGAATGAGTAATGAATAAGCAAATGCTTTATTCAAAATCAACTCTAAAACCTAGCTGCCACAAGCTTTCTTGATTCAGCCTCCAAACTACTAACGTAAGAAAATCGGTCGCTTCCTAGGCTACATAAAATAAACCTGGAAAAGTCTCTTCTAGTCTCAGCTAACAATGGCTTCTGGAAAAATTGTCTTACTGGGATATGTCAAAGCACTACAAACTCGGGGTAGCAGGGCAGCTGCCTGCACAGCTTTACATTTCTCCAGACAGTGGACATTAGATATATTTATGAGCTTTCAAAGCAGAGAAGGCTTTAATGCAATTTTGCTCATCTAATTGAGAAAGAAAAATGGGAAATGCTTGCCAGGCATGTCTGCGTAAGCCTTCCCTGGATCCACGGCATTTGTATTAATACAGGAAGCCACGGAGGTAAATTGGATTTGTAGACTTGTGAAGAATAAATCAATTTCCACGGAAAAACCCTAGTGCTGGAGCTTATCCGTGAGCTTCCTCTTCCACTATTTTGTTTGTCCTTGTATAGAGCATTTCACAAAGCAGACACTTGTGACAACTCTAAATGATCCGTCTTGGCAAGGAAGCTTGAGAGAGTGATCTCTAATGGTGGAAACTGGAAGTTTCTGCCTTTGGCTACACCTCAAGCCACAGGATTCCAGTAAATTTTAGTGTTTTAATGACTCAAAAAAAAAAAGAAGAAGAAGAGTGCTGAGTGCATTTTCAATCATCCTTATATCCTCCCACACGGTTGACTTGCCTTAGATTCAAAGAGTATGCTGAGAAAATACAGTTTCAGAGAGGCCCGTGTTGATACACCTTAAACCACATAGACACCTTTCCCTGTCGCACCTACCAAGGCTGCGTTAGCAAACAGGTGGCACCCTCAGACGGACATCAGAAGGGTTCGACAGTGGGACTACTCACAGTGTGTGGGTTTGATTCAGCCTGAGAGGGGCGGTGAACCTCCGCTCCGCGTGGTACTTTTTATAAACAGTGAGGGAAAGAAAGACGGAGTGTAGCTACACAGCCTGTGAACCAGGCAAGCATTGACATGGGGAAGACATGGAGAAAAGCCTCTGTCTTCACACCTTCTCCAGTCTCTTGATGGCACTTGTCATTATCCAAGCCCAACCAGGACACAGCAAGTGAGAGGACAAGGCTAATTCTTCTAAGATTGATTCCTGGCAGGCTGATGACAAAGAAGATCAGCCAACCTCTCCTAAAACTTTGGAAACTTGTCTTAAGTGCATTTGCCATGGGTGACCACAAGCCCCAGAACTACTGCTTTATCTAAACACAAGACCACTTATCTGAGGAAAGGGCAAAACACGTATTTGCCACTCATGTGTCTCTTCTTACAGCTGGAAGAAGATTCATGCTTCTGGACTCGTGAAACTTAAAGTCTGAAGATCACAACCCTTACAACAACATCCAGCCCTGTAAAGTGTCTCTATAATGGCCTCGACTGAATAGGACAGGCTGAGGAGATGGTTTTGTGGGTGGGACAGGCTAGGGAGATAGCCAGTGGCTTATGGCACTTGCCACCAAACCCAACCACCATCCTGAGTTTGATTCTTAGGACCACATGGGTAGAAAGAGAGAACTAACTTCCACAAGTTATCCTCTGATCTCCCCAGATGATCCACAGCACATGTGCCCCCTGCCACACTAGCTCCTCAGTGAACACATGGGATTGGTGTTGTCAGTTGTTCAATTATTTTTGCCTTCAGCAAAGAAGGCATTGAATGCAATCAGAGGTCAGCCTTCCCACAGAGCATAATGGAACAACACTCATATTTGACCTCTAGGGGAAAACACTGACAGACACTGTGCTGGGCCTTGGGGTGTTTCTACCTCTATGTTTTGCAAAGACGTTTTGTTTAAAACGCATAATCCTAACCCCATGACTTGGAAACTGAACCTGTGAGAGCTTAGCTGACATGCAGAGAGTGTGTTGGTACTCAGTGAACCTTCCACTGAGCCTGCCTGATCATGTTCTCAGTAATCAGTCACGGTCAAACAGTGCTGAGCCCAGCCCAGAGTGGACATGGACTAAAACCTCAGATATTGTGAATCACAGTGAACCTTCTTTGTCTGTGAGTTGATCTGCCTCAGGTATTTTGCCACAAGGACAGACAGAAGTCTAACACAAGATGCATAGGTATGCAACTTAACTCCCTTTGCATGCCTAGTAAAGGCACAGCCTGTGTCCAACACAATTGTTACCGTATATTCTAGCACACAAACTGTAGGACTAGAAATAGCCCAAGACCTGATCTTAGTTTCTTCACGTCAGAGCCTAGAGTCTAGAATCCAGGGCCTAGGCTGTTAAAATGAGCTGTTAATTCTTCAGTCCCACAGACTGGAGTAGTCAGGAGGCTGTGTGGCTGGGGAGGCCCCTACCTAAGGAAACTCTGTACCAGACAAAGAAAACTTGAACCAGCCACCAATTTTACTTGCTATTTCTCCACTCTGTTAACTCAAAGTAGTTGCTTCTCTTTTTTGACAGTTTCAGGATGAGAATACAGAAAGACCAGAATTCTCACACTAGATCCTGGCACAAAGAGCTAGTCTATGTGCCCACCTTCATCTCTAAAATGGGCATTTAAAAAATGTCCATTCTATCTCACCTTAGGACTATGATGATGATCGACTTTGAAAACTCTAAAACAAAAACACAAACAGTATACATCTTCAATCAAATAGTGCACATGCTTGCTTTCCCAGGTTGCCCTGTGGTGCCTAGATGAATGTTACTAAGTAACATAAAATCTAAAGGCTCTTGAATGCTTGAAAGGGAAGAAAGATAATTCTGTGTAAAGTGAACACTTACTATAGACTATCTTCCCATGCTAAATGAATTTGGTGTGTTAATGTTGTAGGTTTCCACACGTGCTTCTGTGTAGCTTCCCCAACACGGAATGATTTCAAAGAGCGACTGCGTAGAAATCGAAGATCTGAGATGTGCTCTCTCCTGGGATCAATAAGTTCCCTGGTAGGTTTAAAGAGAAGTCAACATTTATCAAATTTGAGTTGAATAGGCTGAATTATGGTTGCGTATGTAGATACCCACAGTTACCTAGAAGTCTTGCTCAGAATACAAAGAACATGGGAACAGACTGCACTTTGGAACAGTGAACTACAGTTCTGTGCTAATTCTTCAGAGAGAAATTATCCACCCAACTCTCCTGATTAAATACTGTTTATTCCAAGAAAGATAGACAACCTTTGGGTAAATGTAAATGATTTTAAAGAACTTCAGAATTTCAAAGAATTTGCTGAGGAATTAAGGCATTCACTATTTCTATCCAGTTTATTAAACTAACCCCCTACTTTGTTTTATTTAATTCTGGTCTATGTTTTAGTTAGTTAGTTAGTTAGTTAGTTAGTTAGTTAGTTAGTTAGTTAGTTAGTTAATTAGTTAATTTTAACACTAGTGACTAAATAGATTTCCCAAGTCCACATGCCTTAGGAGAATGCCTCACTGAGCACCATTAAGGATGAGTTTCAGGAACAGAAGGACTATGGTTTCAGCATCTGCAGATTGGCCTTCCACAGACACCATAGATCACTCTGCACCTGGGTTTCCTCACTGAAGGAAGAAAAGAACTGAACAGATGGGCTCTCGTCCTCCTTCTAGCTCCAGCATTCTCAGTATCCAGGATTGTTCCATCATTAGCCATGTTTGCGGAATAAGTGAAAAATGGGGTAACATGAGGAATAGGATTTGGATACTAGATGAGTCTGCCCATCACTTGCAGGGTGTTTGCCTAAACTCATGGCATTCTTGGAAGATGCTACAGTCGGATGTGTTCTGTCCACATTTTTGCACTTTTTGTCCACAGTAGCTTTTCTTTTCTCTGCCCCATTGGCTTAGCTGCAGCCTGGGAGCCCGCAGCCAAGTCTGCCAGCAGAGGCTTCTGATGCACAGCTGCAGACAGACAGGATGATGGAAATGCTGGATCCCCAGCCACCTCTCTGTGCACCGGGACACAGAAAGGCACAACTGAACAGCATGTGGGAAAGCACTGCGTGCATATGAAAGAAAAGATTGCTTTTACCATCTTGCTATCCACAGTTGTAGGGCATTTCCCTTGAAGGGCTTTCTTAATTTGCATGAAAACATACGCAAATACTCTCTTTCCTCAATACATATTTGTTGAGTTATATCTGAAGCATGCTATATTAAGTAAAATAGCCCAGACGGTGAGAAAGGCGTATGGTCTTATGCGTACGTAGAAGCTTAAGAAGCCATCCTCACAGAATAATTCAGGCTACCCTTAGAGTAAGAAGGGGAGGGAAATGGTGGGAGAAAGATTGGTCAACAGGAACAGAGCTATATTTGGAAATGTGCTGTTGTTCTATTGTACAGCATGGTGAATATACTACAAAATAGCCAAAAAAGGAAATTTTTAATACTTTAACTAAATGGATTGATAATTGTGCATGAATATACTAATTACCCCGATTTAATCATTGCTTAATGTACACATGCAGCAAATCATCCCAAAATAACCTATAACTCTGTCTAATTACAGAATGTCATCAGGATGTTTTTAAAAAAAAAACCAAATTAATGCCTAAAAAAGTGTATTCACACTTTCTGGGCATATGTATGTTACTGGTTGGAGAGATTGGAGTCCCCAAGAGGAGTACTAGGAGCAGGGAATGAAACACAAGAAGACTTTTCCAGGGCTTGCTTGAGGACTAAGGCAGCAGCTGCCTGGCCTTGCTGGGCTTTGCTTTGTTCTAGAAGTTACACAAATCATGAGCTGGGATTGAATTATACAACAACCCCAAAGGGCAGTTAGAAGCTCCCTGAGCATTAAGAGACAGACAGCTCCTGGGATTCAGGAAGACCGTTGCAGCTGGAACTCAGAAAGCAAAGGAGAGATGGCAAAACATTCAGGAACATTAACCTGGGCAAATAGGGATTTTTTCCCCCAGAACTGTTCTGATTTTAAGTGGAAAGACTGGTCACCTGGGAATGCCTTCAATTATGGGCAAAACAGTTGTCACCATACTGCACAGTAATGGAAAGCCAACAACTGAGACAGTGGCATAGTGAAATCTGCTTTACAACATTTTCTTTTTTAAAGTAAATATTAGTGCTGGTGGAGATGTGATTAGATAAGCTGACCCTGCCTGGAGAGTAGGCTACAGAGCTGGAGCGTAGAGTCAGATGCAAATGAAGGGAAGCAAAGCAGATGCCCTCAACGCTGGTGATTCCCAAGTCTTTGGGTTTCAAAAGCAAGTGAAAGACAGGAGCCAGGATGAGGAATGAGGGTTGGGAAGTAACGAAGCAGGAGGGAAGTTGGACAAGAGCTGAAGGACCTCTGGCGCTCATATTGATGACATGACTAAGCAGCTAGGATTTAGCAAACACTAAGTAGATTGAGTCTGAAAGGGGAAATCTCAAGAAAAAGCCACCCATTTTGCAGTTAGCGAATTAGGAATAAAGCTTTTGAGAGTCAGCGGTATAAGCTAGGGAGAAAATGTCGAGCGAGAAAGGAATCGAAGGAATGTCAGTATCTGAAGGGTTAGAACATGTTGCCAAAGACGTTGGAGGAAATGGAAGATGTACTGTCCTGGAAGCCAAGGCTCAGTGGGTTTAGAAAAAAATGAAGAGATAGAGATGAGTGTTAAGAAAGAACAGAACCTCAACACCACCATCAAATTTTCAAGATATAAATCATCAATGGAACAACTTGTAGTTTCTTAGGGGAAACTTAATTATATTTTTGTTCTCATTTATGGATTTGAACCATTTGCATTTGCAAAAAAAAAAAAAGCTGAGAAAGCCAAGTGGTAATGGTGGCGCACACCTTTAATCCCAGCACTGGGGAGGCAGAGGCAGGTGGATCTCTGTGAGTTTGAGGCCAGCCTGGTCTACAGAGTGAGTTTCAGGACAGCCAGAGTTACAACCAGGAAATCTTGTCTTGAAAAACCAAACACACACACACACACAGAAACAAAAACAAGAAAGCTGAGTATAATATATATTACACACTTATAAAACTTCACTGCATTTTTTTGAAATTCTCAGGAGGCAAAGGCAGGAGGATCTAAAGTTCAAGGTATGCCTGACCACAGCGCGAGTTCAAGGAGAACTTATAAAACTTCACTGCATTTTTTTGAAATTCTCAGGAGGCAAAGGCAGGAGGATCTAAAGTTCAAGATATGCCTGACCACAGCGCGAGTTCAAGGAGAATATGTATAATCTGATGAAACTCTGTCTCTAAATGAAAAGAAAGAAAAACAAATCAGGGTTGAGGGAAAATGGAGGGAGGGGCTCAGTGGTAGATCACTTGCCATGTCTGGGGTCTTGGGTTTAACTCCTCGGTCCATGGACGAACACACACACACACACACACACACACACACACACCACACACACACACACGGAGTTATCATACTGTAGACAAGGGCATGGAGGCAGAGGGAATCGTACATAAGATATTATTTCAGAAGATCATAAACATTATTTGGAGAAATGACTTGGAAAGTAATGCAAACAATAGGTTCTCTCTCTCTTGTCTATTACCTTGATTACATACATGTACCAATATAACACGTGAGCTATCTCCTATTTTTAATGTTTATAATATATTGACATTTATGTCGATGAGTTTTGAAAATAATTTCAATTAAAGCCTTTATATATTTTTCTTAAATATCTATAGGGAAATAAAACATAGAGATAGTCGTGAATCCTTGCTTTTACAGCAACTTCTCCTTTATATTGTACCTATGTATTCAAGCATTGGGAAGGAAACAGAAGACTTTATTTAGTTCCTATCATCATTTTAAACATTCAAACAATGATTACGACCTAATTGTATAAGTTGATGATTAACAATTCCACAAAATATATTTGCATGAAATATGTTTTTGACCCTTAGGGAAAGCAAACAATCAGCCAGTGACAGGATCCCCACTACCCACACAGACCAGCATAAATCACCGCTGTCTCAGCTCAACACAACTTGGCTCAGAGCACTAATAAATAATCACATGTCCTTGGCATATTTTAGATTTTTAATAATGAGGATGTCAGCACCCAAGAGAAAGCTTTTTGTAGGTGTAAAGTTATTTAGGAAAATTGAATTTGGGGCAGAGTAAAATATCTAGAGAAGTAGAAGGAAGCAGAGCACGGATGACTTCCGCTATAGATGGCTCTACCTTTCCGTGTGTCTGTCTATGGTCTATTTCTTGGTGTAAGAAAAATGAAAGCTTGTCCACTGATTCATGCTCATTATTAGTCAGAAAGCCTATAGTGATGTTGTAGTTGAATTTACTCAAAAGCCTAGGACCCATGAATTCTATGTGTGTGTACCTCTCCACAAAAGAGTAGCAGAACTGTACTAAGCCCCTGCAGCCTGGACATATAAAGCTCAGGCTACCTGCCTGGTTCTGAAAGTCCAAGGTTCACATAGGTCCTCGAAGCATGGCAGCACATAGTAGAATGCTTCAGGACTTCTCTTGTATTAAGAGAATTTTTCATACCAGCGTAGAGAATTCTACATTGCCAAAATAAGAGTCAACTCCAAGCTTTCAAAATGTCTTCCTTTCAAAAAAATAATAAATAAATAAACACAAACAACAACAACAAATGTCTTCCTCACTCTTTTCTGAATCTCTAGGCCAGGTACATTTTTTCCATTTCGCTGATACCAAAATCAACAACAACAAAAATTTGGGCCTGCACATGACTTGGAAAAAATGTACCATTGCTGTCCATTTCAAGGTACTATAGGAAACTCATTAGCAAAGAGACGAAAGTTCTCATTAGAAAGACACCATCTCATTGTCAGTTAATGAGACCAGAGATCTTACCAGACACAGCAAATAACTCAGCATCCAACTGAGACCTCCCAAAAGGCTGCCATTCCAGCCCTAGAGTAAGGAATGCTCTTGACTAAAGCTACCTAACATGGCCTAAAAGGGCCATTAATAAAATTACCTAGTAAATGAATAAATAAATCTCAACATTCTTCTAAAAAGTTGCGTAAGTTGGGTTTTCTGCAATGTAACCTGCAGTTTCTAGAGTCCTAAAATTTACTATAGACTGTTAGACTTTAAAACAGCTATGTTAGAGGATTTAAAGAAATAGAGCACAAAAGGGTGACAGATGGGAATTCTGCATAGAAATTAACACTAGAGAAAAACATATGAGCATTCAGCATCTATAAATACAGCATCTGGATTGGCATTTTTACATGATGAGCAGAAGGGCAATTTAGTTAAGACAGAGAAGAATTACTGAACTTTGAAGCAGAGTAACAGAAACTGAGAGAGAAGAAGTCATTTGAAAAGAAAAGGAAATGTCTAATTCCTATGGTTAAATTCCTAAGCCATTCTGTGAGTCTAGCAGGCAAAACAATCCCAAGAAAACCCAAGACATAGACCAATATCAATTAACTGCTAACAAACATGACCAGTAGGAATCATCTCATGAGTAAAAGTGCTGCTACACAAGAGAACCAGCCAGTGCCATGTGCCACATTACAGAATAAACGAGAAAATGCATGATAATGTCAACTGAAAGGAAAAAAATATATATGTTGTTAAAATAAAAAAAATCCTTCAGGATATATTCACTTAATGAATTAGGAGTAGAAAAGGACTTCCTCTGCCTCGTAAAAGACATTCATAAAATTCCAATAGCTAACAGCACACAACTGAGAGGCCATTCCCCTGAGGTATGTGAAATGATGCTGGAAGGAGAGGCTGGAGGCCATTCTCCTGGGATAACGGGCTTTTTCCAGCATCGTATATCACAAGCCAAAATACTTACGAGCCTCTGGATAGGGAAGGAAAAAGTGGTATGATCCATACTTGTAGATTTGCTTATAGCTAGAACATCATTTACAACCTACAAAAGAAAGAAAAAGAAAAAAGAAAAAAAAAACCCTACTAGAATTAAGAATGGAATTCAGAAAAGTAGCAGGACACAGGATCCATGCATGTGAACTGAGAGGCCCAGCGCCCCTAGTGGTGAATTCACTGACTTCTCCTCTCTGTTTAATGCCAAGGACTCGCTTTCCCAGAAACCCTTGTTTCCTCGTAACATTTAGCAAGCCAATCCAGTGCTTGGGTTCTGACCAATCAGAGAGATCCCCTGCTTATTTTAAAAACCCACATGGTCAGCTTTCTGGGTTATGGGCCATCTTGCATGGTACCAGACAACCAGCATGCTCATGTTTGCTCTGCAGAATAAAAGTGCCTTTGCTTTTTGTATATGTGGTCTCGACAGTCCTTGGGGGGGCAAATTTCAAATTCAACAAAAAATGCCTAAGACTCAAGGACTAAGGACTACCCCAAACCAGCCAGGGAGTCAATTAAAATTCCAATGACCTCTTACAGAAATGGATTCCCAGGAAAGTGCAAATTTAATTCCTAAGCAATGGCAATCTTTAAATTCTTAAGGCATAACAAAGACATCCAAAAAGTCAAAATAGTCTTGAAGAAAGAGATTAAGGTGGAAGAGTCATAATTCATGATTTAAAATTTGCTACAAAGCAATGGTAGTCAGTGTGTTACTGGTGTAAAAATATACGGGTAAATTGATGGGATAGAATCAAGAGTTCAGGAACTATCCAGAGCCCAACTACTGACAAGCGAACACATTTGAACGAAATGTGAAGATCATTAATGGAAAAACGATAGGCTCTTTGGCAAGCCACATGACTTCAAATATTTATATCACATCACATGTAAAAATGAACTAAAAATGGATCAGTTGCCCCAGTCCAAGAACTAGAACCACAAACTGAGAAGAAAGCATGAGTAAAATTTTACAACTCTGAATTGTACTACTAATCCCAAAGATGGGCGGAGAAAGACCATTGACCCAAATCATCATAGCCAAATTAATTAAAGCAATCAATTAATTAAAGCAAGTTTTATGAACGTCTGTGTACACAGGCTGCCTCTCCCTAAAAGCAGGATTCAAGAGGTCAGACCTGGATGTGAGGAAGACAAGGTTTTATAGCTCAGGGATAGTTAGGGGGGTTCCAAATGAGGGATTTGGTGGGCAAAATAGGTGGGGTTACAGGAGCAGAACATAGCAAAGTGGTCAAAACAACAGGTAGTCGTAACAGCAGGTGGTTATAACCCTTTTCAAAAAAAGGTAGGTTTGCAAGAAGGTTATTAACTTTTTGAAACAAAGAAATGATCCTGGAACAGGCAGTGCAGAGTCATTTGTAGTTAAGGTTACAGGTGGGCACAGCCCAAACATTGAGAAACAGAGGTTTCTTCATAAACAGGAATGAACCCAGTTTGTCTGTACTATAAGATGGTTTTAAGCCTAAGACGGAGGCAGGTTTGTTCTTCAGTTCCTAGATTTTTCATATAACATTAAATGTAAGAGAAAAAAAATGAAAAAAAAAGAAACAAATAAATTCAATTTCATCAAATTTTAAAAATTCTGTGTACCAAAGAAAATGAAAGACATTTCACAAAATGGTTTTAAAAAGGTTGTAAATCATATTTTTAGTAAGGATTTAGGATCCATTAAATATTCATAAGGAACTTTTGCAGTTCAATTACATAAAGGCAATACAATGTAAAACTTGACAAAATAGTACTATGGACATTTGATAAAGAAAATGTATAGACGGATAATGAGCACACAGACAGATGTTCAAGTTTAGGCACATGGTGCACACCTATGATTATAGTTCTTTAGAACCTGACACATGGGGATCAGGAATTCAAGCTAGGTCATATAGTAAACCAGTCTCAAGATCCTCAACATCATTCATCGTTAGGATAGTAAAATTTAAAATTATGATAAGGCACACTTCGCTAGGGTGGTTTCTCTAAAAACTGAGGATAAATAACAAATGCTATCAAGAACTAAAATGAAAAACCAGAACTCTGATGTGTTGTGGGTAGAAATATAAAATGTTTCAGCTGCTTTTCAAAACAGTTTGTTGGCTCCTCAAAAAAGTAAAAAAAAAAAAAAAGATATTATTTTACCCAACATATAAAGTATACATAAAAAGAACAACAAATGAAAACAGATAAACAAATACTTTGTTATGTGTGTTGTGTGCCCCCACACACTTATATATTTGAAAGAGTGTGTGATCGCACATGCGTGTATAGAGGCCAGAGGCCAATGTTGGGTGCTTATCATTCTCCACCTTATTTTTGAGACATGGTGGAGTAGTCTTTATTCTCAACCTGACACAACCTACAGTCACATGGGAAGAAGGAACCCCAACTGAGGAATTATCCAGATCAGACTAGTCTGTGTGAGGTTCTCTTGATTGATCATTGATGTGAGAGGGCAAAGCCCACTATGGGCAACATCATTCCTAGGCAGTACAAGTCCTGGGCTGTATAAGAAAATTAGTTAAGCATGATGTTGAGAACCAGCCAAAGAGTGAACTACTAAGCAGTGTTTCTGAATCCCCTGGGGGACATTCTCATTCAAACTACCACATCACGCTAACAAGTACTTTATTCACTGAGCCATCTCCCCAGCCTCTCAAATATTTCTCTATGGATGTTCATACATATTAACACTATTAAAAATAGTCAAATGGTAGAAACAACTAAGATACCCATGAAATAATATAATACATGAACAACGAAATAGTTGAATGGTTCTCTATGGTAGTTTGAGTGATAAATGGCCCCATAGCTTATGTATTTGAGCACTTTGTCTCTAGTCGATAGTGCTGTTTGGGAAAGTGATGGAACCCTTGCAAGTGGAGCCTTCCATAACCCTGCAAATGGGCTTGGGGATTTTATAGTCCCACTTACTGTTATTCTCTGATACCTGTGTGCAGAGGAACTATGATTAGCCCTCTTCCTGCTCTCGACACCACACCTTCCCTGCGTACTGCTGTGTCTCCAGGGCCATGATGGACTCTGTCCCCTGGAACTGAAAGCCAAAATAAAACTTTTTATCCTCTAAATTGCTTTCATCGTGGTATTTTATCGCAGCAAAAGTAACTGATACCCATTCCTCTTTGGTTTTCAAGTCACTATGATCCCCACTTAGTTTCATGAACTATACTCGCAGCCTTCCACATTACACACACGTACAACTTAGATCTGCACACGAGAGAAAGCATGTGGTATTTGTGCTCTGAGTCTGGGTTGGTTGTTTAATGTAACAATTTCCAGCTCCATCCATTTTCCTAGAGATGAATAAAATTCCAGTGTGTGTATGGAACTGTATACTTTTAAATTATACATTTTAATTAATATGAATGTAACCTCCATAAATATTTGAAAGAGAAGCTAATTTCATAAGAAAGTGTACCCTTCCTTTATTAGAAAGAAATTCCCACCCAGAATTGATAAAATTGTGACTTAATTTTTTTCTACAACTTATAAATTTTCAGCAGATACACTCCTTATTAGTTAGTTACAACTTGCTCTTCTAATTTAATCAGCCACAATCCCACAGTAAAGTAATATGTACTACGAAAAATTCTTCATACCGTGTTCGTTCACCACAGTTCATCTGTGTATACAATTCATGGTACATTCTACCAAAAAAAAAAAAAAAACAAAGCAGAAGACTGACCTCTGAGTGTGTTGTACACAATAAATATCAGGATACGAAGCATGTTCCTGATATAATGTTCATTATGAATTTTTTTATGTGCATTGGTGTTTTGCCTGCACGCATGTCTGTGTAAGGGTATTGGTTTCCCTGGAGCTGGAGTTACAGACAGTAGTGAGCTGCCATGTGGGTGCTGGGAATTGAACCATGTCCTCTGGAAGAGCAACAAATGCTCTTAAGTGCTGAGCCATCTCTCCAGCCCCATTTTTTAAATTATTTTTATTTTATGTGCATTGATGTTTAAATTGTTAACTTTTAAAAATACATATGGGCCTTCCTAAGAAATATGTAACTATTGCCTAGTTTGGAAGAGAGAAGGAGATGGAGAGGGAGAGGATTAAAATCTAAAAATACACACACCACTGAGACGACTAGTGCCCCCTAGTGGTGGGCGGCACTGACTTGCTTCTCTGCTTACTCTCAAGAACTTTCAAGTACTGTCAAGTACTCTCAAGGCTTTCCCAGAAGCCTTTGTTTCCTTGTAACATTTAACTAGCCAATCTAGTATTCAGGTCCTGACCAATCAGAGAGATCTCCTAGACACTGCCTGTTTGCATTAAAAGGCTCATACACCTGTTATCTAATGGTCTCCATTTTGTAAAGTGTTTGGCCCCTGCATGCAGGTTTGCTCTGCAGAATAAAAGTGCTCTTGCTTTTTGCATATGTGATCTTTGTGAAGTGATTCTCAGATCTAACAACCACTACTTTGGAAAGTAACTTTATGAACCTTTATTTTCCCCATTATAATTTTGTTATTTATTAATTGCTAGTGTTTGATATTTTAGCACAATTTACTTAATACTTTCATTTTGTTTTGACCCTTGATATTAGCCAGAAGTTTAGAAGCAATCCTCTTGGTTTTTAAAATAAGAATAGATCCAAAGGTTAATTTAAGCCTTGAAACTTTTCATGTCATATGTGCACCTTCAAAATCAAGTGCATGGAAACCTTGAGACACACTCCAGACATTCTGTGTATATGCTGCTCTGGCAGTGGCAAAAAAAGAAATCAATCCAGAAATAATGGAAGACATCATAGAAATAATGCTGTTTGGTCACCCTCTCCCGACAAACTATTGCATATTTGGGTGGAATAGAACCAAGTGACTTTGCCCAACCCCACTCCACCCGCAACAAGCAGGAAATTATTAGAAAGAGCAGAGCTGTAAGTCATCAGAAGCACAGGAGTCCCGCCCTGCCAGATGCTCTCCCAGCAGTGAACCCTGTAGGCCTGAGAGAGCACTGAGGCCAGGCAAAGCAGCAGCAGAGACTGGCTCATAGCCAGCTCACAACCAGATGGGCCACAGCGGTGCTGCTGTCGTCCAGGCTCCTTTCCCATCTTTTCCATCCAGCTTACAGAAGCAATCAAGATAGACGCATTTTCATGTTCCTCGGCTCCTAGCTTTAGCAGCATGAGCTGCGCACACAGCCTGTAGAGAAGCACAAAGGGAAAGGGAAATTCTACAAATCATTGGCCTTAAAGCGCTTTGGTGCTCAGGCTTCCCGGTATAACCCAGCGTGGCACCATAGATGCTGGGGTAATGGCCTGTGTTTGTTCCATAACTCTTTAAAAAAAAAAAGAAAGAAAGAAAGAAAGAAAGAAAACATTTTCTGATCCAGTCATTGTAGCGAATGTATAATTTCCAATTCTCTCTACTAACTACTGACAGAACTCAGCCTTTTTCCTTTTTTTCTTTTCTAATTAAAATCCTCATGTCCTGCAAGAGTATTTTATCTTATTTTAAAGTTCTTTTTTTGAAGAATTAAAGAGTCATAATAATCCTAAAATATTAGCTATTCTTCATGAACAGAGGTTATTGCTAAAAAAAGAGGTGGAAAATCAGAGATGTGTTTACTAAAAAAAATACATATACATGAACTACACACTTACATAACACATACATGTGTGTATATTTTGTATATATAATTTACATTTTAGACCCTTAATAATATCCGATGACATCAACAATAGAAGCTACAAATTTTTATTATATATTTAAGATCCACAACATATTGCTTTGATACACACATGCATGGTTAAATGATTATTACAGTCTGGCAAATCAGTATATTATATCATAATATATTGCTTAATTATCTTTTTGTGCAAGAAGAACCTAGAATACACTCTCTCACACATTGCTATATGCAATACAGCCGTGTTAACTATACAGTCCTCCTAACTACAACTCAGTTCTTTTCTGATTACATCTCTCCATTCCGAACTCACTCCGACCTACACAACCACCACCCTAACTCTGCTTCTGTGTATTTGAAGTTTTTGTCACACACAACTGAGACCATGAACAATTTTTTTCTGTGTCTGGCATATTTCATTTAGCATAATGTCCTACCAGTTCATCCATATGCCCCAAAAAGATGGGATCTCCTAATGATGCTATCTATTGAACAATTCACTTAGCAAATAAACCAGTGAAGACTTACGAATCAATTGTTTTGGGACCATATGTTGAACAACAATTACAACAAATTGAGTAAGAAATGGTCTTCATTGCTAAACAATTCATAAGAAAGATGTTGAAGGAGTCTCTTTAGCTTATGACAATATAAGAAAAAACAAATAATTTAATTAGATACACACGTCAAGAGGTAGACTAAACAGTTATGTTTGAGCTCTAAAACAAAACTACAAAGTGAGTAACATCCCTGTGCCCATTTCACAGATAATGAAATAATGACTTAAGATTCATAACTGGCTCAGTGTCAACCAGCTAGTAAGTGACAACCCGTAATTGTCACCCCAGATGGTCACCCTGTCAAACCATAGCAACAGTATATGATACTTCAGAAAAACAACCAACTTTTAAAGAAAATACAGTGTGGAATGGGTAGCAATTAATACCTCCAGGAACACAAGAGACTTCCATAAAAAAAAAAAAAAAAAAAAAAAAAAAGAGGGACTGACTTTTTACTCCAGCCTTGAATATTCTCCTATGCATAAGAATGCAGGAGTTAAGGCAGAGAAACGAGGAGAGAGAAAAATGATGCGAATCCACGTGGAGACTGAGCAACAGAAGAAGATCCAAAGGAAGTAAAAGTACTTCCTGAATTTAGACCAAGTTCCTTAAATGTCAAAGAGCCAAGAATAATGTGCTTTCTACCCAGCTTGAATTTCATTAATTTTTTATGAATAGGAAGAATTTTGATATGTACATGAAATGCTATTTGACTCCAAAGGGAAATACCAGCTGACAGTTTGCTTTCCTTGGTGAACTGCTGTTAGGAACCGTCCCAGTTGTTTCGGGGCAACTTGACACAAACTAGCGTTATCTTAAAAGAGGAAACTCAATGGAGAAAATACCTCTATTAGATTGCCTATAGGGGAGACTGTAGGGTATTTTTTTTTTCCTTTTTCTTGGGGGGGGAGGGGTATTTGTTTTGTTTTCTACTGTCATTAGTATATTTTAATTTAATAAACATCTTTTGGGTTACTAAAGCACTGATTGATTTTCTAAGTTCAGAGAAAGTTAAATTCTGCTGATTTTTCAAAAAACACGTTTCTAATTGAAATAGAATGATATCACTCCCCACCTTCTCTTCCTCCCTCCAGCCCTTCCCAGCTACCATCTCATGAACCCCTTCCATGATCCCCTCAGGTTGTTAACATATTTTTCTTTATTATTATGTGTTTATACATAAACATATATATGTATATATATATGCATGTGCATGTATGTATATATATACATATATGTGTATATATGTATATATATATATGTATGTGTGTATATAATATAATATATAATAAAATATATATAATTGTTATAATGTATTATATATAATATTATATGCATATACATATATGTATATATATATATATACATAAGCTCATTTGTTGTTTGTGGTACATGGTTTCATCCATGTGAGAGGCTAATTTTCCTTCTCCCAGCAGTCACTAGTTGCCTGTAGTTATTTGTGGGACTCTGTGAAATTCTCCCCCCTAACTTCACATCATTAACATATTCATTGATATTGCCACCATTCCAGACTTCTTTATGTAGACATTTCTAGAAAAGACTGTTTTTTAAGTAATGGTTGGTATATGGGTAGGCTAGCCCATGAGTTTTTTGGGGTGGTAACATCTCTGGGCTGGAGGTTCTGGATGTCATAAGAAAGTAGGCTGAGCATGCCAAAAGGAGCAAGCCAGTAAGCTGTGTTCCTCAAGGCTTCTGCTTTAGTTCCTGTACCCAGGTTCCTGCCATGCTTGAGTTCCTGCCCTGAATTATCCCAGTGATAGTCTGTTACCTGGAAGCATAAGATGAAATAAACCCTTTCTTATCCAAGTTGCTTGTGGTCGTGGTCATTATCACAACAAAAGAAACTTAACTAAGACAGGAATGAAATAGCCTGATAGTTTTTCCAAGACAGAGTTTCTCTGTTGTAACTCTGGCTGCCCTGAAACTCATCTGCAGACTAGACTGGCCTTGACCTCACAGAGATCCACTTGCCTCTGCCTCTGCTGGGATTAAAGGCAAGTGCCACTGCCACCGGGGTGACATCACTTGAATTTGAAGTCACACAAACACAAGTTAATAGTCTGTGTTGAGTGTGATTTATCAAGAAGTTCTTTAAGTCACATACAAAAGAATCAGCGCACATGCTCCCAGCGCTCTGCCATCAGGAAGTCCTGCATAGCAGTGTTTTATGTTCTTTACAGTAGCATGCCACCAAAGGAGAAATGCTCACACTGTTATCTTTTGGACAGAAGACAAACTTCTCAATAAAAGTATAAGTAATGGCAGAAGAGGTACGACCGTGTTTGCTAGCCGCATAAAATATCTTATTTCAAGATTAAGTTTTAAAAACGTGAATTAAAATACCACTCTAATCACATCACTGCAAAAATAACAACAAATGAATAATAAATGAGCCATTTACCCCACTTTAAAAACTGTCCATCACAAATAACAGTTCCTAAACATGGAGCACATTTCATCTAGAATTCAAAATGGCCAGCATTGAGTGGCCACGTTCCAGTTTAAGATGTGCTTGCGGAAGAAGTTCATCTTTAGTTGTTGTTTTTAGTCATGAATCTGTTCACTTATGGAGTAAATGGACCGACGTTTCAAAATTATTTCAGTAGATCTGGAAATAGATGCTGGCTAAAGCCCTAAAGACGTGAGAGGCTGCTGAAAAGGAGTTGGAAGACGTTATGGCGGGGGAGAATAAGAAGACGCCACTACTTAACATGGCACTGATTTCATATGTGCCTCACGGGATGTAGTCAGAAAGGAAGAGGACAGTCGTTTCAGTAAAAATTTTAACATAAAAGCTAAGCTTAGGAGAAAAATAAGAACATTCTCAAAAAGCAAAAAGCAAATCAAGACATTAGCTAATTGTAATATGTAGATTTTAGCTTGTTTCTTCTTTTTTATATGTACTTTATTTTGTATGTGCACATATATGTGCATGTGCACATATGATTGCATGCGTACCACGGCATGCATGTGGAGATTACAGGTTCATTTCCCTGAGTTGGTTATTTCTTTCCACAGTGTGGGTCCTGGGGCTTGAACTTAGGTCTTCATGCTTGAAAGAGAATGCTTTACACACCGAACTACTTCACTGGTACGTGTAGACTTTAGATGGTAACTAATTTCAATGTCCATGGTATATTCAGAGAATTTTGGTGCCGTGAATTTAAATATTAAGTAAATATGTGGTGATAATAAAGAATTACTGCTTGTGTTTTGAGGTTTCATGATATCATTGTTATTTTCAAAGGATCCTTTATAGAAACATTGGAGTTCTGGATAAAGTCATATTTGGATTTTTCTTCCAATGTGATAGTATGAGAAGGAAAATTTTAAAATAGTTACAAGCCAGAAGGTAAGAGTAGCACTTAAAGCTGAAGGAAAGAGCACTCAGGAGAGATTTGACGGGGAAAATGTCAGCTAGAGTGTGATTCAAAGCAGGAAGCAGAGAAAGAGAGAAACTGAAGGGGAATGAGTCAAAGAGAGAGGGGAGGTGTTCTGCAAGCTTGTCTGATCTCTGCGATACTGACACTTCTCAATTATAACTGTGAAGTCTTTGGAACTCTGTTTTTTCTTTTTAATTTATTTTTGTGCATTTTGATTAAGATAAAATCACAGCACTTACCTCCTTCCCTCCCTCCACCCCTCCAGGTGCCCTCCCTCCAACTCTTCCTATTTCCCCCTCCCAAATTGATAGCCACTTGTTCTTTCAATATTATTGTTATGCATGTATGTATGTATATGTATGCACAAGTATATAAATACAATCTGCTGAGTCCATTTTGTTGTTTGTATATGGTTTCAGGGCTTACCTGTATTAGATAACCAATTAAGGGGTTCATCCCTAGTAGAAGATAGCTAATTCTCCCTCTTTCAGCAATCATTAGTTTCCTGTAGCTATTTATCTAAAAGTAGGACCCCATGAAATTTTCCCCCTTTTGCCTTAGCATGTCTACTGGTATTGCCAATTGTTTCTACAAGAATTTCTCTGAGAGATTATTTAACAGCAGAGTTCCTGGTATTCTGGCTCTTACATTTTTTCTACCCCTTCTTCCTTGGTGTACCCTGAGTCACAGATGTAAGAGCTGTGATACAGATGTGTCCATTGTGGCTCCGATCCACAAAATCTCTTGATCTCTACATTGCCCAGTTGCATGAGAGTCTCCATTTACTGTAAAGAGAATCGACTTTGATGAGGGGTGGAAACTACATATGTCTGTGAGCAAAAGAATAAAATGTAGAATGAAGTAAAAAATTATGCTTGTCTAGCCAAGTGGTGGTAATATATTCTTTTCTAAAGTCCATGATCTCTATACCCCAGGAAGACGACTAGGTTTCTAACAGGCAGACATAATTTCTATCCTAGTGAGTGAGCCTTAAGTCAAATTGCACGAGTAACTGTTGGTTCACACTAATATGTGAGTGCCACTTACTGTACCTTTATGGATTATCTTGTCATGCTGGTCATCGTTATGGTTCATAGGTGTTGCAACTGGAGAGGACTATTAATTGCTTCTCACCCTTGGCAGTTTGCATAGTGTTTTCGGTACCATGGGCAGTAGAACACAGGAGATATTCTTGTTAGATGCAGCTTGAATCATCTCTGTCCTTTGTCCTAAGTTTTCAGTGCCTTCTGAAATAGGAACTTACCTTCAACCTCTGAGAGCTAAACAAGCAACAGCCTTCGCCTATATTGCTTTGCTTTGGTAGTCACTTGAGTAGCCTAACCAATCATGCAAAAAGAGATTTTCTTCATGCCTGTTACTGGAATTTGTGTTGGTCAATCTCTCTTGTGGGGAGCATTGTCAGCCCAAGTGGTATAAATTCTTTTAAGATGTGTGTGTGTGTATATATGTGCGTGTGTGTGTGTGTGTGTGTGTGTGTGTGTGTGTGTGTGTGTGTGTTCTATGTATAATCCTAGGTAAGTGTAAGTTGAGTCATACATTATCAAACAACCCTGTTCTGGTTTTATTTGTCCTTCATTCCTCCTTCTGCATTTACTTCCTTCTCCCCATCCCAGTTGGAGCCCCTCCATGTTTTTCCATTTCCCATCTCATATAACCTATATCCTGTTACTCCTCTCTTTAGCCACACACAATGGGCTGGGCCCTTCCACATCAATCATAATTGCCCCACAGACTTGCCTACAGACCAGCCTAATGGAGGCAGTTTCTCAATGGCCTCCACCCCATCAACAGAGCTCCATGAATGACTCCATTGTGCCTATATAAGTAGGTGTCTGTCTTAGAGTTTGCATTGCTGTGAAGAGACACCATGACCATGGCAATTCTTATAAAGGAAAACATTTAACTGGGGCTGGCTTAAAGTTCAGAGGTTTAGTCCATTGTTATGATGGGAAACATGGCAGCGTGCAAAGAGACATAGTGCTGGAGAGGTAGCTTAGAGTTCTACATCTGGATTGGCAAGCAGCAGGAAGAGAGAGACACTGTATCTGGCTTGAGCATTTAAAATCTCAAAACCCTCCCCCAGTGACACACTTCCTCTAACAAGGCCACATCTACTCTAACAAAGCCATACCTCCTAATGGTGCTACTCCTTATGAGCCTATGGGAGCCATTTTCATTCAAACCACCAGAGTGTCCTAACATAGAACTTGGCTTGTATCCCTTGAACAAGTATAGTAGATGCTTTCTGCAGACATTAACATGAGACAGAAATATGTGTACATTTTGTAACTACTCCAAAAGCTCCGTGCCCTTGACTCATCTCCAGATTTCCTCATTTCCATCCTTCTCATCGTCCTCTTTCTAATTCCCTATTGGAAAATGCAAACTATGTGCTTTTCCCAGATGCCCTAGTGCTCTTGTTTCTGCCACACATCTCTCAGCCGGGTGATAGCCAAATTTACTCTGTCTTCCTCCTTATCCAGGATCTCACATCTATATCACTGGGGCGGCTTCTCTCAGAAGTATTAAGGTCACTATTCTGAGGCCTCTGTGCTCACTTAAGAAACTGCTGGCCAAGATACCTATTTCACATACCAAAGTGGACCTAGCCACCAGGTTCTTCCAGCGTCCCTCAGTCCCTTCCTGTTACAGGGTCTTCCTGGCCTGCATACCCCACACCCTGATGTTGTGGGATATTTTACTCTCATGCGCTGTTTTGGTTTTGATCCCTTGTAGCTGGGAAGCCAGATGCCTTGCAGCAGTGCAGGCCTTGCTTCCTACCTAGTCACACCCTTGTGCTAGCCTTGAGATCTCAACAGATAGACAACTGAAGGTGACCAGTCACAAGCAAGTCACGGGGAGAGCAGATCACAAGCAAAGACTCTGATCACCCCCAGCCTAGTATCATTGTGTTGTAATGAAGGCCTGGAAGTATAGAGGGGGTGGGTGAAAAGTTTAAAGGGTCAAAGGCAGAAGAGGCGAGAGAGTTTTTGGAGAAATGAGGAATGAAGGAGGATTGGGGAAGAAAGATGAAGACTCTGCCTAGCTGCCCGGGTATAGAATTCCCTGAGATTTGACATGGTTTGTGATTAATAAAGAGCATTGAGAAAATTCAACGATGCACTCATATTAAGCGACCGAAAGACAAATTGACACCCTGAACGCTCCATCCCAGGCAGCTGAGCTGTTCTTCACTATATAATCCAGCCATTTTGGTTACCCCTTTCTCTTCTGGACCTCCTGGTCCCCAGGTTCCCCTCTTTGTCCTTCTCCCCTCCCCCCTTCCCCTTCTCTTCACAAGTCTGGCAGCTCAGTCTGGCCATGACTGTTCTGTACTCCCAGATGTCTCTGCCTCTACGCCCTCCCTTTTATCTACAATAAACGTTCTCCTTCGCCACACCTAGGACCAGTCATGTCCTTTCCCTTTCTTTTTATCTGGTGCTGAAACCTGGGACCAGCCATCTCCTTTTTCCCTCCTTTCTTCATTCAGTTGTGATAAGCGCCCCGCTCCCCACTTTGTCAATTGATCTTTCCCTGATACATATACAGCCTTCTATGTACCATGAGTTCCTACCAAAGCCAAACTGATACCAGTAACACGCCCTTGGATCTCCATAACCGTTAGGGAAATAAGCCTCTCTTCATTATAAAATTATCTCGACTCAAGCATTTCATGATAGTCACAAATCAGATTAACAATACTATGGTAGAGATATTACATGGCCATCATTTCTTCTTTGCTCTCACACTAAACCATTCATTCTTGAACCACACATGTGATTTTTTTCGTCTTGACTTGGTTAGTTGTAGGGTCCATGGGACTACAAGGGTAAGTTAAGGGAGATGTGCCAGTATAACAGAGCCTGTGATGTGAAGATCTAAGCTATGTATTCGTGGAACATTCTTGTGCCCCCACCCCTTTTCCAATATGATAGATTACTGCTGTGCTCATCCAACCACGGATCAGCTGGTGGTGACACAGTTCAGAAGGGGCAGTCCCAATGACTGACATAGGTTCTAATGACTATGCCAAGACATTTTTCTCCACCAACGTCTCATTGCATATCAGGTCCTACTTTTTAAAGCATTTTGAAAAAGCAAAGGAAGGGGCGTGGGGAGGAAACATCTTTTAAATTGCTCCCAAGACTGGTGACAGGGAAAAATCCAGGCTACACTGTGCACAGTGAACCCTTCCTCTTGCTGCATCCTTCCTTCAGGATCTGCCTCCACATTCAGAAGAGTGCAAAACGCCTCTACTGTGTATCTCTTTTCTAACACCATCAGACAATAAACCAGAACACCGCAGTCAGGAAAACAGTAGAGAAACAAGCCACTGCTAGTCCCCAAACTCACCGTTTCTGTATATTTCACAGAACTGAAATAGTTAAAACTGTCCAAATGCTGAAGTCTAACAGGAACACTAAAATAGGAAACAAAAAGTCGATTTCATTGCCTTGAGGTAATTAAAGTTGGAAGTAACGGGCTCCTGATGAACCCAGCCTCCTTGTTTGAAAGGTAAACTCCAAACTCAATGTGCTGAGCTCTGTGTGTGTGTGTGTGTGTGTGTGTGTGTGTGTGTGTGTGTGTGTGTGTAGATGCCTGTAGGGCATGTTAGATATCTAATCTACTTTCAGAATTTTAGCAAATTCTGGACAGCTCCTTATTCGTTCCACAGTGCCACATTCCCCAGTTCTGCCTCGCTAGCCTAGGAACTTCTCACCTGGGTGCACACACAATAACAGAACTCTAAGGATAAGCTCTCAGAGAGAGAAATCCTTATGGTGTCTCTAATACGTATATACGATTGATGGGGTCAATTGTGGAGTAGCGGCCTCTAATGACTTGAAGACTGTATCTGTGATACAGCTTAATGCATGGAGACCTGAGAGGAAGGAGTCAGTGAGATGAGACAGCCTCCTTATCAATACTGACGTAATAAATGGGCGAACAGAATGGGGGGGGGCTGCAGGGAGGGCCATAAAGCACTGAGATAGAGATTAACAACAAAGACAGCATTACCATCTTAATTACATATCCAGGGATCAAATGATTTGTAAAAATTTAACTCTTCCAAATCTATAAACATTAACCAAGCAAATAACTCCTACCTTCCCTGAAGGATTGTCAGTTTAAATGGCAAGTAAGTGAGTTCTTGGAAAGCAAGACACAGCCCTGTGTGTGAATGAGGGTGGGGTGACCCATCATAGGCTCTGTTCCTGATTCGTTGTTTTGCTAGCGCGATGCTGGTATGCGGTCTTCTCCTAGGATGCAAGGTGAGGATAAAGCCCGGCAAAATCCACCTGAGATTAAATGATGATGGAGAGTGAACGGTCATAGATATGTGTTTATGTTTCTGATTAAATTATAAAATCTCTGCTGGAGCAGCCGTCACACACCTGTGGAATAGAAGAACGTGTCAGACAAAGAAAAGAGCAGAATCTAAATAGCACTGCATTTGCCACCTACTTTAATACTCTAAGGTAGAAAATGCAGTGTGCTAAGATTCAGGATTTGTTTGTTCTTCTTTAAGTCAATAAGCTGCAAGAATGGTTGGAATAGAGGCTCACGTCTGTAAGATGCCAACTCTTGGAAGGATGAGGCAGGACTGCCTCAGGTCTGAGGCCAGCCCAAGCTACAAAGTCCATGCCAACTTGGGAGACATTGTGAGACCTTGAAAAATGAATAAACAAACAAACAAACAAATAAAATGACAAATAAAATGAGAAAATAAAAGACTGAAAGGGTGCATCTCGGAGGTGGCAGGATATGCATCCCTGCATTTTCCATGTTTTTTGTTTGTGTTTGTTTGTTTTCCTTTTAAGTGTACTACATCAAGCTACCTTCACTTTTTAATCCCAGCTAAGGAAATATACTTGTTTAAAAATTTGTTAGATTCTTCAAAATGGAATACCTGGGGTAATGGTTCTTCAAAAGAAATGCTTATTGTCAGGATGGAAACAAAGGCTTGTGAATCTGCCTCCAGAGCTGTCATCTTCAACGTCAATTGCTCTTCTGATAGATAGAATAAATGCACAGATGCTAAAAAGGAGCAGGTATTTCAATAGGAATGCCAGGCTTATGGCAAGCGAGCAGCAAGCCTGCAGAGAAAAAAGTCACTTTTTGGCATCCTCTGAGAGTACTAATATTTAAACCTATTAAATATTGTGATCAAAATGTTTTTTATTCATCACAATGAAGCTTTCATACAAATGTGCGTTTTTATAACAAAGCATTAAGTATGCTCATGTTTGCTTTAAAAAAAAAACCACAGACTCGTATGTTTTCAAAGCTTCTGCTTTCAAGTTACCTGATGCAGTGATTATACCTTGCCCATGAGAAAGTAATTTCAAATGTTTCCTCAAATCATTTCTTGGTAAACAGAAACTTTTCCCTCTACTTAAGGTCACAACAAGGCAAACAACCCCCTGGACTGTGGGAGAGATGAAATTTTCTCCGCAATAAAACAAATTGTTTACAGTTTTCTAACTCAAGTACAACAGTGAAAAAGAACACTGAACACCAGTAAGCAGGGGTCAGGGTAACTCATGGGGCTGAGCTGTGCGTCAGTCAGACAGGCTGGCTTCATCAATATTCATTAAACTCTTTCCAAACATAAACATTTTTAAATTATCTGTACTGATGTGTTTGGCATAAACCTTCTTGAGAGGGTAAATCTCGTCACCTGAGACTTGGCTACAATAACTATTGTAAAGGAAAGAATTCCAACACAACACTATCTTGGGGAATGTCTCCATCCTCAAATCTAATAGTCACTATGTGAATTCTGCCCTTTGCCTGTATCACATCTGCTCTTCAGACCAACAGAATACAATGTTAGTTATGTTCACACTTGAGGAGGATATCTGCAGATAGTAGATAGATAGGTAGATAGATAGATATAGATAGATAGATGATAGATAGATAGATAGATAGATAGATGATAGATAGATAGATAGATAGATAGATAGATGATAGATAGATAGATAGATAGATGATAGATAGATAGATAGATAGATAGATAGATAGATAGATAGATAGATAGATGATAGATAGATAGATGATAGATGATAGATAGATAGATAGATAGATAGATAGATAGATAGATAGATAGGAGATCGATAGATGATAAAGAGAGATAGACAGATAGATGATAGATAGATAGATGATAGATAGATGATAAAGAGAGATAGATAGATAGATGATAGAGAGATAAATGATAAAGAGAGATAGATAGAGACTAGAACATACCATAGTAGTTGTACTCCGGCACATCTTGAACTTTTAATATGACAATCAAGGTAATAATCAGTCTGTATTTTGTTCAAAAATATGACTGAGGAAGTATCAGGTTTCCAAGGTCATGTGGTTATTGGTAACAACTTGCTCTTCACCCCTTGGGGTGATGCATTCATTCCTACTGACTCTTGGCCAGAGGCTACTCTCAGGCCATTCATTGATAGTTGTCCTTCAACATTAAGGCATAGAACCCAAGAAGGCTTGACAAGGAAAACAGAAACCCTGATCCTACTCAACTTATACAGAAATGACACCCCACTACTTTGGCCTTGATCTGATGGTTAGAGGAAAATCATAGGTCCCCCACAAACTTAAGAGCCAGAGTTCCACAGTGTCAAAGAGCAATTAGACAACTTCTACACCCAAGGCTCAGGGAACACTAAGGATGAAGAATTGGAAAGTTTCTAAGGATCAGAGAAAAGCTATGCCTGCTGCAAGATAGTGTCTTCTAGACATTAGAGAGATGCTGTACACGTAAAATCTCAACAATGTAACAACCTATTTTAATATGGATGGGGGAAATATCACAAAGCAACACCTGAGATGAAAAGACAAAAGGAGTCGATGGCAATGACTACTGAGGGAGGGAGAATCAGTTTTCTACAGGGATGAGCTCCCTGTAGGTCATCTGATCCCAAGTGGTCAGCCCTAAAAGCATGTATACACCAGCAACTCTATATGGACTTAGTTGATTGGAGATGATAGACAGACAGACAGATGGACAGATAAATGGACAGATAGACAGATGGATGAATAAGTGGATAAAGATAGATAGATATAGATAGATAGATAGGTAGATAGATAGATAGATGATAGATAGATGATAGATAGATGATAGATAGATAGATAGATAGATGATAGATAGATAGATGATAGATAGATGATAGATAGATAGATGATTGATAGATAGAAAGATAGATAGATAGATACATAGATACATAGATAGGTAGATAGATACATAGATAGATAGATAGATGATAGATAGATGATAGATAGATGATAGATGATAGATAGATACATAGATGATAGATAGATAGATAGATAGATAGATAGATAGATAGATAATAGATGATAGAAATAGGTGACAGATGATAGATAGCATAATAATTCATAAGCTATATAGGAATAGGATATTACTTTCTGATGAAGATTCCGTAGCTCAGTCAACAGCAGCAAGAATTCACAAGTAGGATTACATCCAACTGAAAAGTTTCTGTAAAGGAGACAACTTAGTAACGAAACAATCACCAGAATAAGAGAGAATTCACTTGACATATTTATATCATGAATAGATAACGTACTCAGAAATTAAACCTCAAAAGAACACATCATCCAATGAACCCAAGTCATTTCTCTAAAAAGTGTGGATTCCCAATAATACGTGAAAAGGACGTTCAGCCTTTCAACTATTAGAGAAATGCAAACTAAGATTCATTGAAAATGAATCTTAAATAATGCAGAATGGTTCTTAATTTTTTTTAAAAAAAATGGAGCGAAAGGAACCCTCATTCATTGTTGTTGAGAGTGTAAATTTGTGCAGCCACTTTGGAAATTGGTAAGGTAATTCCTTAAACAAAATGCAAATATGAGACTCAGCTGCTGCCTGCTGCTCTAAATAACACTAAAGGTCTTTCCGAAAAGACCTGTGGACACAGCGGGGCTGCTGCACACGGGACTCACAGTGGTTACAAAAGCACAAAACATGTGTAAGCTCAAGCCACAACAAATCCCAGAATGAAGAGGAGAGCTGGGCACACAAACACCACCCGACTCTCTCTCCCCACCCAGATAGCAGCAAATGGTGAGTGTTAGCCGATAGGAAGGGGAAAGAGTTTTTCTCTAAGCAGATATCCCCTGATAAATTGATCAAGTTCTAGAGGAAGACCTTACATCCAAGAATATTTGAGCAGCACAAACTGGTCTCCAAGGTGTTGTGCTGTTGTTTGTTTGTTTGCATGACACAAACTTAGTGTGTAGGGAAGAAGAGGTGGATCTGGGAAGAGTTGAGAGAGGAGGTGAGCATGATCAGAACACAAAACTAAAAGCCCCCAAAACACTTATAAAAAATTAAAAATAGAAACACCAGCCAATTCTTCTCTGAGTAGCGTACTCTCTTGTCTAACTGCAATTTATTTTCATCCAATAGAATGCACTTCTACTACTTAGAGAGGGAGAGAGAAATAATGACAAGGAGGAAGAGAGGTAGGGAGGGAAAGAGCAGAGAGAAAGATAAAAGGAAGAAAGACAGAGAGATAGAGAAACAAAGAGACAGAGAGAAAGAGAGAGACTAAGAAAATTGCCATAAAACCACGATTACTTCTGAACATAAATCTGAAGGAACAAAAGTTGTCATGCTTTCAAGATATGTGCACACCTGTAATCACGACACAGTTGGCACACAAATACATATGTGTGTATGTATACATGTACATGTATACACATAGATGTGTATATAAGTATGTACATGATAGAATATCATTCATCCCAGAAAGGAATGGAATTGTTCCATTTGTAGGGAAAAAAATGAATTAACTGGAAATCATTATGTTAAGTGAAATAAAACTCAAAAAGACGAATATCACATCTTCCTTCACAAAGTCTAAGAAAAAAAAGACAGAAAATAAGAGAGGGACATCAGCAAAGAGGAAGGTTAGAATGATGGAGAAGAAAAGTTAAGCAGAGTGAATTTGGTAAATACGGGCACAAATGGAAATGTCACAATGAAACCCATTGTTTTGTATGATTAAATTACACTGAAAAATGTTTTAAATCAGCTAGAATAATAGCTTTCTTTCTTTTTCTTTTTTCATTTCTTTCTTTCTTCTTCTACTTTTTTTTTTTTTTTTTGAGGCAGGGTTTCTCTGTTGTAGCTCTGGCTGTCCTGTCCTGGAACTCACTCTGTAGACCAGGCTGGCCTCAAATTCAGAGAGATCCACCTGCCTCTGCCTCCTTGGGGCAGGGATTAAAGGTGTGCACCACCACCTTAATAAGAGCTTTCTAAAGTTAAGAAAGGGTGTGCTAGAATGCCTGCTCCATGATGTTCTTGATGTTATGATACTACACACTTGAACACTTTATCTCTGAAGAATCGAAACAAGAATGTATGTTCCCGCTCCTTCTTCAACATCCTGTGAAGAGAGCAGTCAGTGTTGAAGACTCTGTAATGAAGCAGGCTTCTTAGCAATCGCTATCTGTGCTCTGGGCTGGGCAACGTCACGCTGTGGGCGGCTACCCTACTTCCTGTGTAGACTTGAGAAGGTTTCCCAACCTACCTACTGCCATATGGCAGCTGTCATTTGCTACAGAGCTCCAAAATGAATAATTGACAATGTCTTTTGGGCAGCCCTGCTTGTGAACCATTGGAATGATACAAGGAAGCAGAACACATTACAACCTGCGGATAAGAAATGCAACCGTCTCCATTTAGAACACTGTGCTCCACTACATTTTCAAAATCTTCAAGAATGTATACAAAAAAAAAAAATTACTGATGAATTTACTAAGACCTCTTGAAACAAGGTAAAAAAAAAATCAATTGTATCAGTTATATACAATCAGGGGTTAAAATTAGTATAACAATTCACTTAAAGTAAAAGGAAAATGTAAAATTACCACTAATTTGCTGTTTTGACTAAGATATGAGAGGTTTATATGCAGAGTATTCCTGAATTCTGATGGGGAATCGTGCTGATAGATATTAAATACCTAAAGAGGTGGAGGGAGTAAGATGCTCCTTGTTTAGAAGGGAGGAAGCCAGCCACTCCCATTAGAGAAGTTGCATTTATCTAATAAAAAATAGCCAACCTTTCACTTATACTACTGTCAGAAAGGAAGAGAGAAGGAGAGATAAGGGAGAGGAAGGAAGGAAGGAAGGAAGGAAGGAAGGAAGGAAGGAAGGAAGGAAGGGGAGAGAAAAGGAGGGAAAGTGGAAGAAACAAAAGAGAAAATGTTATTTTTATATAATAAAACATAAGAAACCTTGAAGTTTGTTGCATGATCAAACACAGGCGAAGTGCTAAGTGTTGTATCCGGCACACAGTGGACACGGAACAAACGCTCTTTCTCATCAGCAGTTATGGATACAGCTGACGGTTCCTCTGGTAGGTTACTGGAAAGTATAGTTTTCTGCATGATCTAATTCTATCTGTCTCTTTCAGTGTTTGCTTTCCCACTCAGAACAGGTAGCGATGTCTCTTTCATTGGGTTAGTTGAAGGTTTTCCTAAATCTGAGCAGACGGGCTCTTCTCAGTCTCTGCACCACTTAGGACAGGGAGGAACAGCTGACTTGCCACAGTGATCGAACAGATCAATTGCCTTGGCTTTCTTGAACCCACCGTTCATTTTTCTTCTCACAACTTTAAAGATGAACATTGTTCAAAATCAAACACTGTTGCCTTTGTCACCGTTTTTGGCTGCTAAGGTCCTTTTATGAAAAATAAGAAAACTCAGAATGTGGTTGTCACAAAACAGAAAGAACATTCCACAGAAAGAGGCGCCTGAAATGCCACTCCAATAAACAAACCTACAACCCATACATGCCTAAGCCAGGCTACACAAGGAAACATCCTTCACAGAAAGCACCTACAGCTAAGAACCCACAGCCCATCTTTAAGCTTCTCTTCCTCTGATGACAGGTCCATGTTAGCCATGGCATTTTCCACCACGTAACGGAGCAGACCTTCTGTGGGTCTGACCGTATAGACATTAATTTCACTTCTTGAGGATTCTCACACGTGCTGCTGCTGAGACAATGATTCGAACAATTTCAGGACGGAAAAGCAAAGAGAAATGATGCTGTTTTAATTAGATCTGCTAAAACTTGGAGAATGGGCAACAGGTCAGCCTTACTGGGCCTTCATGGTCCCCTCCTTTGACCTGCTTCAGGAAACAAAAGAAGAGCAAGCTACAGTTGGTTAATTTTAGAACTAAGTATAGGAGACATTATGTGATTATAAATCACGGGAGGAGTGATGCGCCATTCCAGGGCTGCAGGCAGGGTCAAGAAAAGGATCTGATGATGTAAGCTTCTATGACATAAGCCTCTAACCTCTCTGGCCTTATCAAATCTGTTACAAAAGGACTGCAAGTGGGAACAAAACAAACCACAAGCCAGGGCAATCATATTCAGCCACAAAGTACCCTATTTCGTTTTGTAGCAATTGAACACCAGTGTCTCTGGTGAGCTGCTAATGAAATCCTCTTCTTTTAGTCTCTAATCAAAATTCACAGCCAGAAGCCTCGTGGAATGACTATCCCCAAGAAAGTATTAATTATTCTTGTATCAAAACCATCTCAATAGTGGGCCTCAAACAGACAAATGTCTTATGACCAAAAATGCTTCAAGTATCATATCACCCTTTGATATTTGAACATTTCAAATTGAGTCAGAGGCAGGAGCAAACAACTGATCTGTTTCCCAGCAGGGTCCAGTGGGCATTGAGACAATCAGAGGAGAAAACATGAATTTCTGGCTTTTGTCTTTCAAATGGCGGGGGAGGAGGATATCCTTAAATTTCAAAAGCCATGAGCCTAGGAGCTAAGCTAATTTTTAAAGCAATGATATCTTTGACCTCATTCTGTTAACAATAAATAGTTTGCCATGGCTTGTCACTGCAGAATTTGCCTGAGAGAATGTTTGAATGTGTCAATAAAAAAAGAACTTCACACACATTCATTCTTTGTAACCTTCTCTCTTAGGAATGAGAGGCTGCAGAACTCAGAGCCCTGGCTAACAGAAGATCAATTTGCTATTAATTGTGATGGTAATGTTAATAACTGTGATTTCTTAAGTTTTCTACATTAGCCTGGTTATTATAAACACTTCACAAAAATCATGTTGTTTGGTCCTTACGTGGTAAAGAAAAGTATGGTTGCATGTATTTTATACAAGGAGGACCTTGTTTTAAAAAAAAAATTTTTTTTAACTCAACTTGGGTCATACAACTAACTAACTGTAGAACAAACTCAGTAACCTATAGCCTGACGAACTCAGCGTTCACTTAACTTCTGGCTTCTCTGAAAAGAATTAACATGCCGGTCAGCGATCCTGCCGGACGCTGCGCACGGCAATTCTTCCGCTGTAAGTCACTGAATTATCACAAGGCTGTATACATAGTGCCATTGCTCCCCACTTTACTGAGAAAAGAGTCAGAGAGAGGCCTTTCAACTGCCCTATGACAGAAGCTTTCTAGTGGTGCGACTGAAATCTTATTTCCTGGCTCTTGAGTCCACTTTTTTATTGGTGCCGTTTACCACTCCCAAGGCGCTCATGACTTTCCTCTGAAGCAGACTTCAGTTTGCTGGCAGCTCAAAGTGTTATCAGCTTTCCCTGAAGTACGAGTTGCATGGGGTCCACACTTGGGTTTTGGGAAATATAGCATGGGCTTAAAATCAGGAAATAAAAGTCCCTAATTTTTGTTTAAAATTGTTTAAACTTTAATTAGTTTTGTGGGTGCTTATCGTCAGGGTCTTATTCCACGACAAATGCAAGGGGAGGTGGGCCGAGGTGATATTAGGTGACTGATAAGGTCCTAGCAGTAAATTCCCTGTATCTCTGTCTTCTTCCTAAGGGTATATATGGAGATTGGCATTCAGCCTATTCTGGGCATTTTATTTTTCTGTTTAAAGGCAGGATATCAATTCTCAACTTCCTTTACAAATTCTCTTTACTACTATGTTTTAGGGTTTGCCTGATTATATACTTTTGAACAGATAAAGCTTTAATTCTAGTAAAAGTCCTGATTGAAACACACATCACCTTTCCTGGAAATTTCTTTCGGCGTGTATATTTAGTTATTTTCTGTTACTGGGATAAAACACTGACCCAAACCAACTTACGGAGGACAGTGTTTACTGGGCTTACACATCTATAATAGTTGTTCTTAGGTGTCAACTTAACTACACCTGGAATTAACTGAAATCCAAATGACTAGGCACACCTGTGAGGGATTCTTTCTCTTAATTAAACCATTTGAAGTGTAAAGACCCACTTCTAATCCAGATCTCTGAGGTGGGAAGATACACCTTCAATCTGGACCACACCTCTGCTGGCATCCTATGTAAAGGATACAGAGAAAGGAAGCTTGTTCTTTCTTTGTCTGCTTATCTCACTCACTCTACAAATTCCATCCTTTCTCTGGCATTAGTCTGCTTTTTCAGGATTCTAGCTGGTTCTGAAGAGCAGCTGAGACATCCAGCCTTGTGGCTGAACAACTACCAGATTCTTGGACAACCATTGTTAGACTTGCTTGACCACAGCCTACAAACCATTCTAATAAATCCCATACACACACACGCCATTCTAATAAATCCCATACACACACACGCCATTCTAATAAATCCCATACACACACACGCCATTCTAATAAATCCCATACACACACACACCATTCTAATAAATCCCATACACACACACACACACACACACACACACACACACACACACACATATATATATATATACATCCTGTTTCTCTAGAGAACTCTAACTAATAAAACTCCATGTTATAGTCTATCACTGAGGGAAGTCTGGGCAGAAAATCATACAGGAACCTGGAGGCAGGAGCTGAAGCAGAGGCCATAGAGGAATAGTATTTACTGGCTTGCTCTCCATGGCTTCTTGCTCAGCTTGTTTTCTTATACAACCCAGGACCAACTTGCCGAGGGGTGGCACTGCCCCCAGTTGGTTGGGCCATCTCACATCTGTCAGCAATGAAGAAAATGTCCCCACAGGCTTGCCCACAAGCCAATCTGAAGAAGGCAATTATTCAGTTGAGGTTCCCTCTTCCCAGATTACCCCAGCTTCTGCTTAGTTGACAAAAACCTCACAGCGTATTTGTAGTAAAACAGTCAGCGATTCTGGTATAAGCCTTGGGGGAATTATCAACGTGTATTAACTGTGAGAAATAGTTTTCCGACGTACATTTATAAAATCAAATTTGAGTGTAATAAGGCATGCCTCCATTATTGCTTTGTCTTCTAGAAGCTAAATCTTACCAAGAGACTCAGAGGATATTCCAAATGAGTATGAAGGACAGAAGTAACTGCTATTTTCTTAGCGAAGGTGGAAGAGTAGTTTTAAGGATGTTAGAGTGGGAACATGTTAGAGATGGTGACCATGTTCCCCATAAAGCAAAGATGGTTTCAAGGAAAACTGCATTCCAGAGCGAACTTAAAAACACCTGTATATGTTGTCTTTTCTTAGTAGTTTTTGAGGCATAATCTCACTAGCTAGAACATATTTCAAAATAGCCCAGACAGGCCTTCAAGATCCTCTGGGCTCCTGTCTCATGACTGTGCCATCACCACATGCTAAGTGTTATGTTTATGAAGAGGTCGACAACAGCCATTTATAATGATCAACTCCTTAAGATGGGTTTCTAGTCTAAAATTATTTCAGTAGGGACGTGAGCATTTGTGTTGTCTACAAAATACTCAACAGCCTATTTTGCTTAATGTTGACCTTACTCTGGCTGCTGACCATATGATGTTCCATAAGACGTACCTGTCTTCCATTGTCTATAGGCCACCCAGTGGCCTATTCTGTCTGATGTTGAACTTCCTGTGACTACTGATCATGTGATATACCTCAGTTATCTATTGGCTTTCCACTGGGGTGTACCTCTGAAATTAGCATGATTCTTTACAGGCAGCGTATTAATTGGGACTCATAATTTTTAATTTTGTCAAATTTTGCTTTTAACTAAATCATTTAACTCACCCTCATTTACTGCTATTGTTGACATAGATTTTGTCTGCATTTTGCTTTCTAGTCTCCATATGCTTCGTGTACTTTTCCACACAGGATGACTAGTCAGCTTGCATCAATTTATGATAGAAATCTCTTCTGTTCTCAAAGACAGAAACTCCTTCCCCTTCTCTCCCAAAGATGCCTGGACCTAAGTGTTAGAAACAGAGACTTGATGAGTGTTCCCTGAAAATGCCAGCAGTAAGACAAGTTTCACACACAGCAACCAAACAAAGATGGTATGTGAGCACAGAAATGCTACTTAGCAAAGAGCTCCCCGACCCCACCACCACCACCACACACACAAGGGACCCAAAAGCCTTGTCACATCTGCGTCCTGCTCTCCTTTCAAACACAGCGGGCTCACGGGGCCTGCAACTATCACACAGCGTTTTTATATATGAACTACTTTGTGAAACTCTCTAACAAGAAGAACTTCCACCAGTTCTTTGTCCTCAGAGCCCGACAGCTTCTAGTAGAATTAAAAACTGAACAATTGCTGAATAGTAGTTACTATCGTGGACAACCCTGGTGGCCATTACCTATGCTTTCTGCTTCCACTCTTCAAAGCCTCTTGCTTATGAAAGACTGTCTACTGAAACAGATTTGCAACTCCTTGGGAGACCACTTAGAGCAATTGCTGTTTTATGTCAATCTTGAAACCACAGTCTCTCCTTTGGGTATAATCATATAGCCATGGCACCTCTTGAAGAGACATTGGCTATTTTGTGGATGAAAAAGCAGTGAATGGCCTGATTTAAATTGCCCAGAAAAGTATCTATCGTCAAGAGGTGAGGGTGCCACTTAATAGTTTGAGAGCTCAGGAGCAACAGGTGGGCAATCAAATTTTATTTTCTCTACCAGGTGGAAAATTGTCTCTTATTTGAAATTTTGACTGTTTTAATGATTCCCCAAAGGAGAATATGCCCAGCTAGAACTGGGCTCAGCTCATTTATGCAGTTACACCGTCCTTTTCTGATCTCACTGGGCATACATCCGAGTGGCACTTTATGGCCTGGATTTTATGTCTGTCTGGCGCTGGCATGGTGGAGAGGCCACAAGTCATGTGCTGGGTCTTAATTAGACATACACATGATTCTGAGCATAGCCCTACGATTGACAGGGAGAGGAGATGTCAGTGGGGGCTCTTAATCCACACTGAGACTGAAAGACCTGGATGGTGGTTCAAAGAAGGTGGGTTTTTAATTACAAATGTGATTATTGGGTGTGTGTGTGTGTGTGTGTGTGTGTGTGTGTGTGTAGGTAGAATAACAAACAATAATGAATAAGTTAAAAGTTTGGGGGTTTGATATTGGGACTGGTGTTAATACTAAATGGTGACGTGACCCTGGCAAGCATTTAATTGTCTTACTTCAATCTCTTTAAATAAGAGTTTCAATTTCTAACTTCTTCAGCCAGAAAATCATGTCTATTTTATAGTAGCCAAATAAGTCACATAAACTAACCTCGCTCGCGCTTGTTTCGGTGGTTTCTGGGACTGGTTGTCTAATTCTGACTCAGGGGGGAGTTTGTAGTCCTGTGCTGGCCCTGAGTTAGAAATACATGGATCCTGAGCCAAGTCCCAAAGTCCATTTTGCCAAACCCCTAGGCCTCAAGTTTCACTAACGGTTTTAAAGGATTCTAGTGTGAACTGGAATTCATCAACATTTGGGTTTTCTGTGACTACTTTAATGTGCCATTTTTGTTCATTTTTTGTTAACTTTATTTTTGTTTCACCTACCTATACTATATTTACATCAGTCGCCCTCTGTCCCTACCTCCCACTCTCCCATTTCCCTTCTATTCCCTCTCAAATTCATCGCCTCTTTTTTTTAAATTATTATTGTTACACACACACACAGTCACTCACTTACACACTGAATCCGTCTGCTGTTGCTCATATGAACATGTTTTAGGGCTGACACTTGGCATTAGATAACCATTGAAGGGGCTCACCCCGGGGAAGACTGATTATCCCTCTCTTAGCACTCATTAACTGCATATAACTAGCTCTTCGTCTAGGGATGAGACCCATGAGACTCCCTCCATCCAAGCCAGCGTGTCAAGTGCTGTTGTTTAGGCAGTCACACTGGTGAGATATTATGGGTGGAGCTTCCCTTTCATACATAGGAGATATAGCTGTGTAGTAGCCATCCTGGTTCTATGGCTTTTACAAGCTTTCACTTTTTTTATGAGAGATGAGACCTATACTTATCTGTTGGTAGAGGGATATAAGGGTAACAGGATTTAGAGTGCAGTTAGGAATTATTCTGGTTTAGGAGAGTGAAGGTAATACATTCTCCTTTAAGATCTATAACTTCATTAGCCACAGATAGTTGTTAAATTTTACAATACCAGGCATAAAATCTCTACTATTGAGTAAGCAGTAAGTCCAATAGGTGGCTGTTGGTTACTCCCAGAATAAGTGCCTCTACTGTACATTTAAGAATATCTTGCCATGCTGGTTATAGTTGTAGTTCATAAATATCACACCTGGGTAGGTGTATTGATTGCTTTTGTCCCTTGGCAACTTGCATAGCACCTTCTAGAATGATGAAAATTAGTCCTTGAAGCTTTCAGGTCAGATCCATTTCAGTTCCTCTACATCCTGTATCAAAAGTGCCTGACGTCTTCACAACAGGCATTTAATTTCAAATTCTAATGTTCTAGTTTTAATATGAATAGTTGTTAGGAAATCTATACAGTTCTAGTTCACATAATAAAATGTTAGTCACAGATGGCAACCACTATAAATAGAAAGTAGGAACAATGTTAGTGTTCAGCTTAAGGAAACACAAATAATTTGGACAGATCAGGAATATTTTTAAGATGACTTTCTAAAGCAAAAATCATCAATCTCATTTTACAAAGACATTCATCCTTCCTCCATTTTTCTCTTGTCATCAGTTCATGTCTTTGAAGCCACTATCCCAAAGCTAGAGGAAAATAGGGTTAGCATTTCAACTCTTCATGCTTTCTCAAATACAAAAATATACCTATATATATTAAGGATAGTTGATGTAGTATCTCTCTGTCATAGAAGTCTATTTTTAGTTGTGTTTAAAATACTGTTTGTGCTCTATTGGGTGCTTAGATCTTGGCATTTTATATTGTCTGCAGGTGTTGAATTTATGTGGGGGATGTTTGATTGCTGATGATCTGCATGTGCTATCAGTAGAACACCTGAAGAGTTCTGAATCAGTATAAACACCTGAGCTCAGATGCTTGCGGTTCTACTGTCCAGTATGGCATTTTCCATGAGAGTGGTTTCCTCTCCTGAGATCTGGCAGGGTTTGCATGTATGAATATGCCACCTTGTCTCCTTGCTGAGTCTACCCAGAAACTTAACAGCTACAGCTCTCCTTTATGAATGTCTGGAAAGGGTTTGACTCTGATGAAAGCCACTTCAAGTATAAGTTCTTTCTATGGCTACTATGTCCAGGTGACAGATGTCTTCCACAGTGTACACTGGATTCAAACTTATTTCATGGAATTGAAGAGAGGCATCTACATGGAGGCAGGGGAGAAGCTTCAGCACCATCAGCCATCAATGCATCACTGCAGATTGGAAAAACCCTTGGCAACATTAAAACAATCTAAGATGAAAGGAAGTCAGTTTCTACTAAGAATCTTAATAAACAACTAAAGAAAATTAGTGTTGGGGATGATGGGAAAGACAGGGCAGCATCAACACTCTTCGATGAAGCCAGAGATTCTGCTGCTTTGTTCATTCTCAACCCCTTTGGAGTATTTTATTAAGGTAACACCATGCTACATCCTACCAAAGTCAATTCTAAACTTACCTACTGCCATGTCGTGTTTCTTCCATTTGATGAGGTGCTGTGACTCAAAGCAATAAAGTTCTCCACCCACACTGGAAAAGCTTTATTAGAAGCAATGCTCTAGTTAAACACACAAGCCTGTGGCACAGGCTTGCAATCTCAACTCTTAGGAGGTCAAAGAGGCAAAAGGATTACAAGTTCAAGGCCAGCCTAGGCTGCGTACTCACAAAAGCAACAAAACAAAACAAGTAAGCAATATCTAATTGTTTACACCCACTTTCTACCAGAAACATTTACCATATTGCTGAACGGACCTCAACAGCCTCTAGGTTACATAATGATATCTAAAGCTACCATGAAAATGTCCTTTGCAGAAGGTAGATGGCAATTGACAACAGAAATCCCGAAGCTGAGCAGTAGCATACCTATTCAATAAAACTTCCTGTTTTGTATTATTTTTGTACTACATGCAGTCCTATTTTCCTTAACAAGGTTATATTTCTTCCTCTGTTTCTTTGGCCATAGGTTTCCAAATTAAATGCAATTACTTAATAGGAATCCATCACAAAGCTAAGACAGCTCAGACCACAGTTAGCTCTTAAAATAATTCTTGTTCCTTTTTTTTTTTTTTTTTTTTTTACGAGAACAATGTTTCGTCAAGACTGAAGAATGTTTTTAAGAGGTCATAAATCAGATTAAGTGCCTGCTTTCAGGTCTCTGTATCTAGGAATGCTGCCAGATAGCAATCTCTGAGATTGAGTCACTTTACATTAGGAGAGCATGTTCCAGCGATACTCAGATGACTCACGGCTTCTAATTCTCTTAAAAAGAGCCACGAGACCTGTAAAATTAATTACATTATGAGACTGAGTGGTTCAAAATTATGCATCTGAGGCTCATATCTGTAGAATATAGAAGAGTGGAAGTTTGTTCCCATAGAGAGCCCATCTTGTCCTTGTGGCACAGGGCTGCTTGCCTGCTCCCACACACACAAAAAATATATATCTTTAATGAATGAAATGCTAGCTAACATGATCAAAGCAATTAGAATCAATATAATTTGGCTGCGTCTGGCCCAGGCTGCAGCAGGAACAATGGTGTTGAACAGCAGTGGTATGTCGATGGTCGATTTCATCCTGAAAGAGCAAGCAGCAGTCTCCCCTGAATATGAATGATAGAGCCAGTGGGCAGCTTCTCCAGACAAAATTTGTTTGATAGATGTGCTAAGATTTAACAAACAGACTTCACTAACATTAATCAAGGGCTGTTTGATTTTTGTGTCCTTAAAGGAGTAGAACAAAGGATAGTCAGTTTTATCTACAAGAAAATTTCTTCCACCCTATTTTATATATCTTCTTTGGTGGGATAGGTGTCTTATTGAAACAGGAGAACCAGATTGTTCTTATATTTCTAGTTTTGATATTTCTGTTGCTGTGGTGGTGGTTGTTGTGGTGGTTGTTGTCATTGATGACCCAGGGTCTCACTGTATAGCATTGACTGGCCTGGACCATGTAGACAAGGTTGGTCTGCAATGTCCACAGATCTCCCTACTTCTGCCTCCATAATGCTAGGATTAAAGACATACTCTACAATGTTTGGTCTGATTTGTTATTTTATAGACATTTGGGCTTTATTTCACCAGGCATGCCTGGAGCATAGTGCTTTGAGAAAGTTTTAGCTATGGTATCTACAGAGAATATATGTTTCTGTATATTTATGTTTGTAATAAGAGCAACTCTATCAGAGACTCCAAGATCACAGGGCACCAGTACAGGAGACAATACAAATCTGTGACTTCACATCTGCAGTCTGATCAGGTCAAAGACCCTTTTGTCGAAGATACCAAAAAGTCTAGGTTTCAGTGCTCTGTTATCTATGAGAAAAGAAGATCTAAGGAACTGCAGACAAAGATGGTTTTGCAAGAAAGAATGAATTTTTTAAGACAGGGAAACCACTTACGCTGGGATAGAGAAGCCCTGCATTTGGCATAGGGAGAGAACGGAGCAAAGTAAAAAGAATAGGTGGGGTATCAGAATCAGCGTGGGTGGAGAGGACGCTGTCTATGGATACGAAGGCTCTGCTAAGCCTGCTGACACAGACAAGCCTGGCCATTTGAGAAAACCATGCCACATCATTTCATATCAGCTCAACTACATAAGCATTAACAACAGAGGTATCCTGAAAGTGTTCCTTATGCCTTACCTTACATTCTTGAAACCTCTCAGAGGTTCATTACGCAATGAGCAGTAATTAAATTCAGGTCTCTGGTACCCTGTACCAGACACTTGCTTTTTGTCATGAGTTAGACAGTAGATGGTTACACATGTGCCTCTGCATGTGTGTAAACATCTATGTATGTGTTCCTTCCTTTGGCTCATTCTGTATAAATGATTAGGTGTACAGTACACAGGCCTCCACTGCTACCTTGCCCAATGCCCTGCAAAAGAGATGCTTGGTCATTTCCTATGTTATAATTTTATTTACTTTTTTTATTTCTTTCAATTTGTATATTTATATTTGCTTCTTACCCTATTTGCAAAACTTTCAGCAATAATTTATAGTGTACACCCATGTGAATATAGTGTTGTTAAAACTAAAGTTATTAGAAATTGCACGTGTAGTCTGCCACCAAAAATACCTACTATGAAATAATAGTCTTATAGAAAAATTACAAGAAAATAAGTAATTTAACAACTTGGCTGTGTATTTTCTGTTAGCCTGAACCCAAACAAAAGAAACCACTTTCCCGTTTGCTTTAAGGGAGAGTGGGAAGCACACCAATTTTTCAAGGAAAAAATCAAACTTGAAAGAACCCTTATGAGAAAGTGAGCAGCAACATGCGTATGACAAATGAGAGCAGAAATGGGATAGGATTTTAGTTTGGAATGAAGATTAGCAATGACATTTGAAATACATTAAATACAAGTTATGCAAACAACTGTGTTAACTAAGAGCTGATTTTCTCGCGGTATAACCTGCATTAGAGAAAGCTGGGAGTTTACCATCACCCACAAGATTAATGGTTTTCTAAATCTAGGATAGATGCATAGAGCGGGTTACCATTGCTTTTGGTTGGAAACAATGAGATAAAGAATCAGAATCTGACAGGAATATATGATAGAATACCATAGATTCCTAAATATTACCAGCCTCTCCTTGACATGAAGGACACTGGGACCCAGCTGTCATTGAATGTTCTTACATATATTCAAAAAAGCCACCTGGGGCCAGAAGCTCTCCATCCTGGTCTGAAGTTCTGGGAATGTCACTGGCTGACTGATCTGGTTCTGACCCAAGACACGATTTCTGTTCTTTTTAATTTATCCAAAACTCTTGGTCTGGGTCCCAGAACAGAATACTTTTGTGATAGACTGACCTTAATTAAACTAATGTATAGGCCAAGCTAAGCTAAAAAGCATTTGTCGCCAGCAGATCCATTTAGATATTTAAAAATACCAACTAGACGTAGCAGGCCTTGCATACTTATCCACAATTATCAAGGTTTCTTCAAGACAGAATGAGATAGAGTAGTTTCTACATTATAACTTAAAATTATAAGAGGAAAGAAGATTGGGGCATTATGGTTCTCCCTTTGCTGATCAACATGGCCTCTTCCTTTCCGATCTTGGATTCGTCACAGAAGTGTCAAGTCAATTCCTATGTAAATTTTTTGAGAACAAACCGCATCCTCTCTGAGCCAGGCCTTCCTGAACTGCACAGTCTTTAGGTGTTGGCTGAAGTGCTGCCTTCTCATCCGTGTCCCTTGTCATTGTCCTTAACAAACACATGAAATCAAGTTTGATCAACATAGAATGTTCCAGTGCTCGACTGAGGCTATCATTGTCCATAAATGTCAACCAAAACCTGATGAGATGACAGATCCTCTTGTTAAAGAGCTTTGCTTCAGTGGTTTGGAATGCAAGCAATTTAGCCACACTGGCCACAAGCCCTAACTGATGTCAGAGCATCATTTGAAACAATACATGCGTATTGTTTTGACCAGTTTTTGTGTCAACTTGACACAAGCTAGAGTCATTTAGAAGAACGGCGTTAGAAAATTCTTCCATAAGATTAGTCTGTAGGCAAGTCTGTGGTGCTCATCCCGTTGTGGGTGATGCCACCCTTTGGCTGGTGGTCCTAGGTGCTGTAAGCAATCAATCTGAGCAAGTCATGGATGAACAACTCTGTATGAAGCACTCCTCTATAACCTCTGCGTCAGTTCCTACCTCCATGTTCCTGCCCAAACTTCCCAGAATGATGAAATCATTTCTGTAAGATGAAATCAATTCTTTCATTTCCAAGTTTATTTTGGTAAAGATGTTTTATCACAACAAAAGAAACCCTAAGACATACATTAAATATAGTTGTCATTGGTGAAATAATGCTATCTTATTAACTACATGCAGGAAATTATTCTCAAATCGGTAGATTCATTTTTAATATTAAATGTATAAAGATATAGGAATGCTTTCAAGCAAAAGTCTTCATTCTGTAACTTTAAGGTCTTTCACAGAACCTTCCTTAGTTGCCACTGGAAATAAACATCTGAAGTAAATGATACGGATTATTATTTCAGTATTGCAAATATACAGCCATCTGTCATAACAGTATGAGTTCTGCAAGGGTACCAAGCTAGGCAACCTCAAGACATAGCTGGGGAATTCAGCAGGTTCCATGGCTGCCACTTCAGGCTCTGTGAGCCCCTACGAGTGCTAGTCAGTTGACTCCACGGGGTTTGTTCACCTGGAGATCTTAACCCCTCTGGTTCCAACAATTCCTCCTCCACCTCTTCCTTGGAGCTCCCTGAACTCTGTACTTTATTTGGCCTTGGGCCTCTGCGTCTGCTCCCATCAGCTGCTGGAGGAAGCCTCTCTGATGAAGAATGTGTTAGGCACCAATCTATGAAGTGAACAGGACAACGTTAACTTTCATCTCTAGTTCCTAGCCTGCCATGGAGTATCGGTCATGGTTTTCCTCCTTTAGCATGGTGTTCTGCCTTTCCATAGTCCCAGTGGGTCCTGCAGGGAGGACAGACCATAGTTTGACATTTTTGTGACTTGGATGGTGTCCCAGTCCCACCACTGAAAGCCTTGCCTAGTTATAGGAGATAGCCTATTTAGGCTCCCTATCCCCTGTTACTGGAGGCTTCCCTAGGGTCTCCTTCCTTGATTTCAGTGAGTTTCCACTTCTCCAGGTCTCCCGATTTCCCCCTGTATGTCCTCCAACTCTGATTGTCTCTCCATATATTCTCTCCCTCCATCCCACTCCGCCCTCCTGGTCCTTTCTCTTCCCATTCACATCCTTCCACGTTCTGCCTGCATCATCAAGTCTAGTTCCCCTTTACCAGAGAAATACCTGTGTCCCCACTGGGGCACTCTTTGGTGCATAGTCAGTCTGAGTCTATGGGTTGTTGCACCTTAGTCCTTTGCGTAACAGTTAATATCCACACACAAGGGAATACATACCCTGTTTGTCTTTCTGGGACTGAGTTACCTCACTCAGGATGATTTTTTTTCTAGTTCCATCTATTTGCCTGCAAAGTTCATGTATTCATTTTTTAATACCTGAGTAGTACTCGATTGTGTACCTGTGCCACAATTTCTTTATCCACTTTTCAGTTGAGGGGCATCTAGGTTGGTTCAAATTTCTGGCTATTATAAACAAGGCTGCTATAAACATAGTTCAGCAAGTGTCCTTGTGGTAGGATGGGAAGTCCTTTGGGTATATGCCATGAAGTAGTATAGCTAGCTCTTGAGGTAGATCAATTTCCTGAGGAATTGCCATATTGATTTCTATAGTGGCTGTACTAATTTACACTCCCACCAACAATGTGGGAGTGCTCTCCTTGCTCCAAATCCTACCCTCCATGAGCTGTCGTTTGTGTTATTGATCTTGGCCACTCTGACAGGTATAAGATGGACTATCCACTTGGATCTGCATTTCCAGGATGGCTAAGGATGCTGAACATTTCTTTAAATGTTTCTCAGCCATTCATGACTCCTCTTTTGAGAATTCTTGTTTAGACCTACACTCCATTTTATAATTGGGTTATTTATTTTGTTGAGGTCCAGTTTCCTCAATTCTTTATATGTTTTGGATATTAGCCCTCTGTCAGAAGCAGAGTTGCTGAAAATCTTTTCCCATTCTGTAGGCTGCGTTTTTGTCTTATTGACGGTATCTGTTGCCTTACAGAAGCTTTGAAGTTTCGCGAGGTCCCATTTATTAATCATTGATCGTAGTGCCTGAGCTATCAGTGCTCTCTGTTCAGGAAGTTGTCTCCTGTGCCAATGCACTCAAGGCTATTCCTCACTTTCTCTCTACAGGTTCAGTGTATCTGGTTTTATGTTGAGGTCTTTGATCCATTTGGACTTGAGTTTTGTGCACAGTGATAGATATAGATCTATTTGCATCCTTCTAGATACAAACATCCAATTAGATCAACCCCGTCTGTTGAAGATACTTTCTTTTTTCCATTGTATGTTCCTGGATTCTTTACTGAAGATCATATATCCGTAAGTGTGCGGATTTATGTCTGGTTCTTTGATTCAGTTCCATTGATACAACTATCTGTTTTTATGCCAATACCATACAGTTTTTATTACTATGGCTCTGTAGTACAACTTGAGATTGGGAACCTTGATACCTCCAGGAGTTCTTTTATTTTTCAGGACTGTTTTAACTCTCCTGGGTTTTTTGTTTTTCTATATGAAATTGAGTGTTGTCCTTTCAAGGTCTGTAAAGAATTGTATTGGTATTTTGATAGGGATTGTGTTGAATCTGTAGATTGCTTTTGGTAAAATGGCCATTTTTACTATGTTAATTCTACCAATCCAGGAACATGGGAGATCTTTCCATCTTCTGAGATCTTCTTTAATTTCCCTCTTCAAACTCTTAAAGTTTTTGTCTTACAAGTCTGTCACTTGCTTGGTTAGAGTCACCCCCAGATACCTTATGTTATTTGTGGCTATTGTGAAGGGTGTGGTTCCCAGGATGTCTTTCTCGGTCCATTTGTTGTTTGTGTATAAGAGGGCTACAGATTTTTTTGTTGATCTTGTAGCCAGCCACTTCACTGAAGTTGTTTATCAGCTGTAGGAGTTCCCTGGTTGAGTTTTTGGGGTTTCTATATATACTATCATATCATCTGCAAATAAAGATACTTTTGACTTCTTCCTTTCCAGTCTGTATCCCCTTGATCTCCTTCTGTTGTCGTATTGCTCCAGCTAGAACTTCAAGTACTATGTTGAATAGGAATGGTGAGAGGAGACAATCTTGTTTTGTTCTGATTTTAGTAGCATTGCTTTGAGTTTCTCTCCATTTAATTTGATGTTGGCTGTGGGCTTCCTGTAAACTGTCTTTATTATGTTTAGGTGTGTCCCTTGTATCCCCAATCTCTCCAGTACTTTTTTTATGAATGGGTGTTGGATTTTGTCAAAATCCTTCTCACCATCTAGTGAGATGATTGTGTGGTTTTTTCTTTCAGTTTATTTATGTGGTGGGCGACACTGACTGATTTTTGTATATTGAACCATCCCATCCCTGCATCTCTGGTATGAAGCCTACTTGATCATGGTGGATGATGTTTTTAATATGTTCTTTGATGCAGTTTCTGAGTATTTATTGAGTATTTTTGCATCTATGTTCACGAGGGAAGTTTCTCTGTAATTCTCTTTCTTTGTTGAATCTCTGTGTGGTTTGTGTAGCAGTGTGATTGTGGCCTCGTAGAATGAGTTTGGCAATGTTCCTTCTGCTTCTATTTTGTGGAATAATTTGAGGAGTACTGGTGTTAACTCTTCTTTGAATGTCTAATAGAAATCTGCACTAAAGCCATCTGGTCCTGGGTTGTTTTTTGTTTTTTGGGGGTTTTTTTTGGTTTTTTTTGGGTTTTTTTTTGGTTGGGACATTTAATGACATCTCCTATTTCCTTGGGGGGGTCTTTAAATTGTTTATAAGATCTTGGTTCAACTTGGTATCTATCAAGAAAATGATCCATTTCTTTTACATTTCCCAATTTTGTGGAGTGCAGGTTTCTAAAGTATGACGTAATGATCCTTTGGATTTCTCAGTGTCTGTAGTGATATCCCCCTTTCCATTTCTGGTTTCGTTGGTTTGGATATTCTCTCTACGTTTCTTAATTAGTTTAGCGAGGGGTTTGTCTATCTTGTTGATTTTCTCAGAGAACCAACTCTGTGCTTCATTGAGTCCTGAATTGTTCTCCCTGCTCCTATCTTACTGATTTCAGCCCTGAGTTTGGTTATTTCTTGCTGTCTGCTCCTCTTAGGTGTGATTGTTTCTTTTTGTTCTAGGGATTTCACGTGTGCTCTTAATTTGCTCATATGTGATCTCTCGTCTTTTTTGATGGCCTTTTGTGCTGTAAATTTTCCTTGTAGTGTTGCTTTCATTGTGTCCCACAGGTTTGGGTATGTTATGGAGTCATTTTCATTGAATTCTAAAAAGTCTTTTAATTTCTTTCTTTATTTCTGTCTCGACCTGGGTGTCATTTAGTAGAGAGCTGTTTCGTTTCCATGAATTTGTAGGCCTTTCTGTTGTTGCTGCTGTTGCCGAACACCAGCTTTGATGCATGGTAGTCTGGTAGGATACATGGGAAAATTATTTCAATTTTCTTGTATTTATTGAGGCTTGCTTTGTGGCCAAGAATGTGGTCAGTGTTGGAAAAGGTTCTGTGAGGTGGAGAGAAAGAGGTATATCATATTGTGTGAGGGTTAAACATTCTGTAAATATGTTAGGTCCATTTGGTTTATAACATCTGTTAGTGCTAGTATTTCTGCGTTTAGTTTTTATCCGGGTGACCTGTCAGCTGGTGAGAGTGGAGTACTGAAATCTCCCACTATCGGTGTGTGAGGGTCAATGTGTGTTTTTCGCTTTAGTAATGTTTCTTTTACAAATGTGGGAACTCTTGAGTTAGGGGCATCGATGTTAAGAACTGAAATGTCATCTTGGTAAATTTTACTTCGATGAGTATGAAGTGTCCTTCCCCATCTGTTTGGATTAATTTAGGTTTGAAGTCTATTTTGCTGGGTATTAGAATGGCTACACTGGCTTGTTTTTTGGGTCTATTTGCTTGGTGGATCGTTTGCCATCTGTTTCTGAGGTAGTGTTTATCTTTGGGGTTGAGACGTGTTTCTCGTACGCAGCAGAAGAATGGATTCTGTCTTCGGGTCCGTTCTGTTAGTCTGTGTCCTTTTATTGCAGAGTTGAGACCGTTAATGTTGAGGGAAATCAGTGACCAATGATTGTTAGGTCCTGTTATTTTGCAGTTGTTGTTGTTTGTAGTGTGTGCGTGTGTTTATGAGTGTGCTTGTATGTGTGTGTGTGTGTGTGTGTGTGTGTGTGTGTGTGTGTGCACATGCCCTCTATTGATTATGATGGTGTGAGATTATTTCCTGTGTTTTCTTGATTGTAGTTGACCTCCTTGGGTTGGAGTTTTCCTTCTAGTACCTTCTATAAGGCAGAATTTGTAGATAGGTATTGTTTGAATTTGGACTTACCATAAATATTTTGTCTTCTTCATCTATGATAATTGAGAGTTTTGCTGGATATAGTAGTCTGGGCTGGGATCTATGTTCCCTTAGAGTCTGTAGTACTTCTGTCCAGGCCCTTCTGGCTTTTAGGGTCTCCACTGAGAAGTCAGGTGTAATTCTAATAAGTCTGTCTTTGTATGTTACTTATTTTTTTCTTATAGCTTTTAGTATTCTCTTTGTTCTTCATGCTTAGTGTTTTGATTATTATGTGGTGAGGGGACTTTCTTTTCTGGTTCCATCTATTTGGTGTTCTGTAAGCTTCTTGTACTTTAATAGGCATCTCTTTCTTTAGCTTTGGAAAATTTTCTTCAACGATTTTGTTGAAAATATTTTTGGGCTTTGAGATGGGAATCTTCTTCCTTTATTCCTGCTATTCTTAGGTTGCTTTTTCATGGTGTCCCAGATTTCCTGGATGTTTTGTGTCAATTAGTTTTTGGACTTGATATTTTCCTTTATATACATATCTATTTCATCTACATTATCTTCAATTCCTGAGGTTCTCTCTTCCATCTCTTGAAGTCTGTTGTTGCAGCTTGCCCCTGTAGTTCCTGATTGCTTTTCTGATTCTCATTTTCAAGATTCCCATAGTCTATGTTTTCTTTATGGCTTCTATTTCCATTTTCAGGTCTTAGACAGTTTTGTTCATTTCCTTCCGTTGTTTGTTTGCTTTTTCTTGGCTTTCTTTCAGGGATTTATTCATTTCTTCTAGTTGTTTGTTGGTGTTTTCCTGTGTTTCTTTGATGAGTTTACTCAGTTCCTCCGATTGTTTGTTTCTCTTTTCATCAGTTTCTTTGAGGGATTTATTCATTTCCTCTTTAAGGACCTCTGTTATCTTCATAAGGTTGGTTGTAGGGTCTTTTTCTTCTCCTTTGCCTGTTTCAGAGTGTTTCGGTTTTTGTTTGCTTGTTTGTTTTTTGTTTTGATTTTTTTGTTTGTTTTTTAGAAGGACATTTAGGCTTTGGGTGATTCTAGGTTTAGGTGTCAAATTCCTGAGTTTTTCTTTTATTGGACGAGTGTCTTATTCTTCAATTTCTTTTTTCTCTCTGATCTTCTGTTCTTTGTGGCCCCTTGTCAAGCAGGGAGTCTCTGCCCAGGTTGGGGGTTGAGACACAGACCTTGCAGGCTTCCTTCCTGCTCTTCTGGCTGGCTGTCCTATCTCCTTCTGGTGTGGGATTATCTGACCTAGTTGGTATCTGAGACTCAGGTGGGTGGCAGTGGTGGAGATGGTTGATATGGGTGGTGGGAAGATGGTGGTGAGTTGAGTTTGAGGGACATAGCTTATTCTAGTGCGAAAGCTGAGCAAGCAGGTTTTCTACCTGTTCTGCTGGTTTCCCTGTTGTGCTATAGTGTGGGAGATGTCTGCTCAAATTGGTACGTGAAACTCAGGCTGGAAGAAGCTGGGGCAAGGGGAGCAGATGTGGGGAGATGATGGTGGATTGGGATTTGGGGAGATGGGGTGATCTTATGGGAGGGTTAGGCTTCTTCTGATGGCTGGGTAGTCTCAGGCTGGATCAGAAGATGTCTGCCCCAGTTGGTGTGTGGGACTCAGGCAGGAGAGGCGGGGGAGTCGGTACATGCTCTTATGTTGTGTCCCTTCTTTATTGCAGCCAGAAGACATTACCAACTGGTCACTATTGGTAGTCACCCAACAAACAAACACATCCTTGTCACAGCTGCCTCTTTTGTGACTAAATAAGAAACTAAATAAGAAACCTCAGAAGCACAGTATCCAGTGAAGGCCCTGGGACACAGCATGGTTAGCATCTCAGGGTTCATACCATACAGGTTCTTAAGAGAGATAAATTGTCTTTCCCAGCATCATCCATTTTGTCCTGAGGAAACAATGAAGGGCAAAAATAAAATTAAGTAAATAAATAAATAGAACAAAACTTGAAATACTCTAGTTGATGCAAAATAAATACTTCCTCTGCCCTAACTGAGCCAACTTTGAATTTGTGCCAAAATAGCTATTAGTGATTATTGAAAGTGTGAGACCAAGAAGTAACTCCCTTGGGAGCAGAGAGCTTCCCTGGGCTCATCACCCTTAATGAGAGATTAGCACAACCCAATCAGGCATGGAACAAAGACCCAGGAGAGAGACAACTCCAGAAAATCATTTCTGATTAATTCACCGGCTGCCTATGGTATGAAAGAGCTAAGGAGAGGAAACTCCTTGTTTTTCATTACTTGTTTTGGCCAGAAACAAACAAACAAAGAGTAAATCATCTATTTATTACAAGTTGCATTACCTAATTCTAAGGCAAAGCCAGTTCAAGTAACTGTCATTCACATGTGACAGACTCTCGATTCATATTGTTACAACTGACAAGTTAAGCTTAACTTTCCAGAACTCCAGTAAGAGTTGTCTCCTGTCTCAGGTTGCGTTCCACTGCTGTGTTAAATGCCATAACCAAAGGCAACTTGGGGAGGGAAGACTTTACTTGGCTTACACTTCCACACTGCAGTCTATCACCGAGGAAAGTCAGAGAAGGAACTCAAGCAGGGGAGAGGATGAAACCACATGACAAAGGAGAAAGGGAACTCCCACAGGTCGACCTCTCACCTCCACATATGCATTGTGACACAGCCACATTTTACTACACACACAACCACAACAACAACAACAACCACTAGGGGATAAATAAATAAATACAAAGATAAATATAAAAAAATAATTCAAGATGCTCCAAAATTTATGGATTAATAATGATCAGTGTTTTCAGTTTCCTGTTTTGCAATATCGGAGATTAAGAATTCTCAGACTGTCTCAATAGATAACACTTAGCGTAATCAGAAAGACAGCCTTCTCACACGAAGAAGTGCTACTATTCATTATCCGCATGTACCATATCATGAAAAATAGAAATCTGTAAAGAGCTGTAGTTGTTGCGTGAAGGAAGTCATATTAACTACATGTGACTGGGCCGAAAAAGGAAATCAAAATGAGTATATTAGGCAGCATGCTTGCAAGAAATTAGAGCCGACTTAAGTGTCTCATCAACGAAGGCAAAAAAGAGAAAGGTAATATACAAGGAAAGGTGGGGTGGCAGAGAAAGATAAATAAGAGTAAGGAGCCTGACAGGGCTCAGACTGGAAAAAAGCATCCCTCCGAAGAAGGAAGTAAAACCTAGACAGGCTTTCTGGAAGAATTTAACCATGTAAATTTGAACGCTACATGACAGCAAAGAAGAGACAAGAATGAAGACTTTCTTAAGATTTATTTATTTTTATGGTATGTACATGAGTGTTTAGCTCGCATATGTGTATGTGCATTGCCTTCATGCATGGTGCCCGTAGGGGCAAGAAGTCGGTATTGGATTCCCTGGAACTTAAGCTACGGATGGTTTTGAGTTACGATACGGAGGGATGCTGGGAATCAAAACTGAGTTCTCTGGAAAAGTAGCCAGAGCTCTTAAGTACTGATCCATCTTTCAAGTCCTGGGAAGAAAAGTTTTGAGTTAATAGAGCAAGTTGAAATTTAAAGAATCGTTAAATGTTTAATCGTATGGTGGAAAAGATATAAACAGTCAAGTTATTAAAATTCGAGCTAAAATTGGAGACGTGAGAGTTTTCAGATGTGAAGAAAATGCTAAAAGTTTTATTTTAATCTCCTTCTTACCCTCCTCATCCCCACAACATCGTTAAGAAAAACAAACTAAACAACACAGGACTCATGCTTTTGACATTCTCAGGAGACTGAGAAATGTTCACTTCAGAGGGTAGAAGGGAACCCAGAGCTTCCTAACTAGCATTTCCAAATTCCTTGTGATATAGTTGGTGACCTCAGGTCTTTCCACTGTTATAACCACAGTAATCATAGCTAGAATTCCAGGATACATTACTTCATTAGCATTCAAATTGAATTTGCTGCAACACAATTAGAACACTACAACTTTTATAATGTATATTAAAATTTAAACTATATTTGTGTATGCATACACTAGACAAATTCTAAAGAAAATCACATTTCTAGCAGAATTGAATATTCAATAACAATAATTACTAAGAAATACTGTCCTTTGATTTTGAAGTATAAATTATTCATCCTAATTGTATTACAAAATTCATCCTTCAGCTTTCTATGAAATCATAGACAACCTGAAGACATTTTCATGGATGGGACAGCAACTTTCTATTTGTGTAAGTAGTTGAGTGATAGTTCCAGAAAGAAATATTAGCAACATGAGATAAAATGTAAAAGCCTGGAATAAAACTAAATGTAATATCGTCTCTCACCACGGTTTCAATTCCCGGCCATAGTTCGTTTTATTCACAAGCCAAACTACAGAATTTCCACAGTGGTATATGAAACCACACTATACATCCCAAATTCTTTAGACCTATTCATCGCATCTTAAAAAACTCCAAAATTCTGACCTTCTTTTCCTGTATGTAGAACAAGAAATTGAGACTTGTCTTACCCTTCAGGAATTACTTTGCTTTAAAATAAGACAATGTTTTGGATGATTTGGTAACCTTCTATATTAGTCAATGATTTTCTTCAGTTCTTTGTCCTATGGCCCTAATTTTAAAATGAACAGCCCTGTGCTCATGAGCTCAAAAACACATTGTATCTTCAAATCACTTCAAATATCAATCTCTAATCTAATGGGTTTGCCCTACTGCCAATTGTACCCAATGCTTAAGACATAATCCCCAAGAATGCTATATTCATCTTATGTTGCTACAAAATAACTTAAGGTAGATTTAGCATATTTAAACAACTCTGGGGACACAAGAGCTAAGATTCTGAGTATTGATAAAAGTGGACTGTAGCACTAAGCCTTGATGGGTTATTTCCCAGAACTCCTGTACTTCATAGACTGTAGCAGTAAGCTGCTGTGTTGGGTCAGCAAGGAAGACACAGAGGCATATTCCATAACTGCAAACCCTGCCAGACCTCAGCAGAGGGAACCACTGCCGTGGCTAGTGACATACTCTACTGGTAGCACATGCAGATCATTAGCAATTAAACAACCCCTACAGAAATCCAACACCTGCAAACAATACAGAATGCCCTAGACCTAGGATAGCTCCTCACTCAACAGGGCATAAAACAATCTCAAACATAATAAAAATAAACTTCCCCAACAACAGACCATCAGAAAAATCACTCCATTTTCAGATCTGAAAAGGAATCTGGAGGATATTGAGCAAAGTTCAAACTAATAAAAATGCAATGATTTGTTCAAGATGCACTGCTTTGAAGAAGCAGAAGAGACTTATTTAACTGGAGGCTAGTTCCTTTAGATATGTGCTTACTTTCATAACTGAAGACAAAAACACTCAGCGTCATTCTATGTAACACAAGATTTGCTACAGATTGTTTATCCTTGTCATTAGAGCCATCCACTGGGCTTAGATGAGGAGGAATATCCTAAAGTACATCAGATCCCAGAATCTTGGTGTTACACATGTTACAAATGAATGTCATAATCTTCTTGTTAAGAACCTCAACTCTTTGCATTCTGTGAAGTTTTACATTTATAGCAGAAAAATTAACTCTTGGATTTGAAGTGGATATTGGAATGTTGGCCCGTTCTCTTTCTCTTTGCTTCCCAGTTGCCCTGAAGTAAGGCAGTTTTGATCCCCCATATACTCCAGCCAGGTTTATGCTGCCTCACCACTGTGGCAAAAGCAATGGGCCAACAGTTATGAACCAAAACCTCAAAAAATGTGCATCTAAAGGTATCTGTCCTCTTTGGAATACCCTCTCCATCCTTTTACCCAGGCAATGCAATGTATATCATTAATGTTGAGGTGTGTTAAATGCAGACAACAAAAGAGAGGAGTCAGATCTTTCTTCCTTATAAGTTGATTGTCTCTCAGATTTTGTCGCAGAGGTAGAAAACTAAAATGATGAACATAAGGGTTTGGAGCCAGGCATGCTGGTACATGCCTGTACCTGCAGCACTCTAGGAACAGAGACAAGAACATCATCACAAGTTCGAAGACAGTCTCATCTACATAGTAAGTTCAGGGCAGCCAGGGCTACATAGAGAGAGCCTGTCTTCAAGAATCAGCATAAAGAAAAATCAGGCCTCGTAAGTGTGCACCACCATATCTGGCTGAATTAATTACTGTTTATCTGAAAATTGAACCTTGTAGCCAATGGTTCTGCTGATTATTAATGCCATGTGCCAGAATTTTGACAATTTTTCATAACTGAAATGTTTTCCACATTTGCCTTATTTCTAACCTGTGCCTCCAGCATGCATTTGTTTATATCCACCATCTTTATTAAGATATTCTTTAGAATTTGAGAGATAGAGACAGAGAGAGAGAGATGGAGACAGAGAGAGAGAGATGGAGACAGAGAGAGAGATGGAGACAGAGAGAGACAGGTGGAGACAGAGAGAGAGATGGAGACAGAGAGAGATGGAGACAGAGAGAGAGAGATGGAGACAGAGAGAGAGATGGAGACAGAGAGAGACATGGAGACAGAGAGAGAGATGGAGACAGAGAGAGAGAGATGGAGACAGAGAGAGAGATGGAGACAGAGAGAGAGAGATGGAGACAGAGAGAGAGATGTGGAGACAGAGAGAGAGATGGAGACAGAGAGAGAGAGATGGAGACAGAGAGAGAGATGGAGACAGAGAGAGAGATGGAGACAGAGAGAGATGGAGACAGAGAGAGAGAGATGGAGACAGAGAGAGAGATGGAGACAGAGAGAGAGATGGAGACAGAGAGAGAGATGGAGACAGAGAGAGATGGAGACAGAGAGAGAGAGATGGAGACAGAGAGAGAGATGGAGACAGAGAGAGAGATGTGGAGACAGAGAGAGATGGAGACAGAGAGAGAGATGGAGACAGAGAGAGAGAGATGGAGACAGAGAGAGAGAGATGGAGACAGAGAGAGAGATGGAGGCAGAGAGAGACAGGTGGAGACACAGAGAGAGATGGAGACAGAGAGAGATGGAGACAGAGAGAGAGAGAGATGGAGACAGAGAGAGATGGAGACAGAGAGAGAGATGGAGACAGAGAGAGATGGAGACAGAGAGAGAGATGGAGACAGAGAGAGAGAGATGGAGACACAGAGAGAGAGAGATGGAGACAGAGAGAGATGGAGACAGAGAGAGATGGAGACAGAGAGAGAGATGGAGACAGAGAGAGATGGAGACAGAGAGAGAGATGGAGACAGAGAGAGAGAGATGGAGACAGAGAGAGAGAGATGGAGACAGAGAGAGAGATGGAGACAGAGAGAGAGATGGAGACAGAGAGAGAGATGGAGACAGAGAGAGAGATGTGGAGACAGAGAGAGAGATGTGGAGACAGAGAGAGAGAGATGGAGACAGAGAGAGAGTGATGGAGACAGAGAGAGAGAGATGGAGACAGAGAGAGAGAGATGGAGACAGAGAGAGACAGGTGGAGACAGAGAGAGAGATGGAGACAGAGAGAGAGATGGAGACAGAGAGAGAGATGGAGACAGAGAGAGAGATGGAGACAGAGAGAGAGAGATGGAGACAGAGAGAGAGAGATGGAGACAGAGAGAGACAGGTGGAGACAGAGAGAGAGATGGAGACAGAGAGAGAGATGGAGACAGAGAGAGAGATGGAGACAGAGAGAGAGAGATGGAGACAGAGAGAGAGATGGAGACAGAGAGAGAGATGGAGACAGAGAGAGAGATGGAGACAGAGAGAGAGAGATGGAGACAGAGAGAGAGATGGAGACAGAGAGAGAGATGGAGACAGAGAGAGAGAGATGGAGACAGAGAGAGAGATGGAGACAGAGAGAGAGATGGAGACAGAGAGAGACAGGTGGAGACAGAGAGAGAGATGGAGACAGAGAGAGAGATGGAGACAGAGAGAGAGATGGAGACAGAGAGAGATGGAGACAGAGAGAGAGATGGAGACAGAGAGAGAGATGGAGACAGAGAGAGAGATGGAGGCAGAGAGAGAGAGATGGAGACAGAGAGAGAGATGGAGACAGAGAGAGAGAGATGGAGACAGAGAGAGAGATGGAGACAGAGAGAGAGATGGAGACAGAGAGAGAGATGGAGACAGAGAGAGAGATGGAGACAGAGAGAGAGATGGAGACAGAGAGAGAGATGGAGACAGAGAGAGAGATGTGGAGACAGAGAGAGAGATGGAGACAGAGAGAGAGAGATGGAGACAGAGAGAGAGAGATGGAGACAGAGAGAGATGGAGACAGAGAGAGAGATGGAGACAGAGAGAGACAGGTGGAGACAGAGAGAGAGATGGAGACAGAGAGAGATGGAGACAGAGAGAGAGATGGAGACAGAGAGAGACAGGTGGAGACAGAGAGAGAGATGGAGACAGAGAGAGAGATGGAGACAGAGAGAGACAGGTGGAGACAGAGAGAGATGGAGACAGAGAGAGAGATGGAGGCAGAGAGAGATGGAGACAGAGAGAGAGATGGAGGCTATTCTCGCAGAATAGTGACGCAGAGTGTCTCAGTAGCAAGGGTGCAGCTGTTGCAGTGAGTGCAGCTGTCACTGTTGTTACGACAGTATCACAACATGTGGCTGAGAAGTGCTAAACATCTGGATATGTAGTTGTGCTATTACACCTGCTTATGGTTTATTTTACGGGATATTTGCACCCATTCCTCTCCTCTCCTCCACCTGTGGACACTTGCACCAAGGTTGTATCTATGACCCCCATTTTGTCTCACAATCTCTCACAGCAGCACCTGGGCATCCGGGTACTCCTCTCCCTCTTAGTGCTGCTCTTGGCCACCTGAGTAGCTTCAGCTCTCAAATCTGTTCTCTGAACACTGAAGAATTTCTATAGACGTTCCTTGAAGTCGCCATCCAGTTCTAACATTTCAGGATTTGACACACCTAACACTAGTGAAAATTACAGAGGCCAAAGGCCTAAGACTAGTGGTGAAGCTCCCAGAACCTTATGCAGTCTGGTGTTACCCCAGTCTAAGGAAAGGGGAGGAGCCTGAAATGGATGTAAGAGAAGGAAGAGGGAAAGGGGGAGAGGAGAGGAAAGGTAACCTAACACACAAGCTAATATAGCCGTTTTCAGAAGCGAGGTATGGTTAAAAGAGACTTTCAGAAAAATCAAGCAAGAAATAGGGAGAAGAGCATGTACTGCAGGCAGTTTGGATTTTAAGAATGGTTTGGAGACGATATTTTCAGTACAAAGGGTGAAACTAGTATGAGAAGGCCGCCAGTCTTACAGAGTCTGAAGTACATTGTCCTTACGTACGCACCAAACAACCGATGAAGCGTGCTCATTGGACCTACGGAGCAATGAGCCAGGAGCAGGATAGTGAGCGTGATTATCCTCATCACATTCCTCCCATGAGACCCTTCAGTTCCTGTGATGCTGCTTCTGGATGAACCCGCATGCAAACACCACAAGAATCACTGCCAGCTAATCATAATTTTGTTTTCTTCTTCATATTAAGCCTTATACATAACACTGTTTGGGGGGAAAGAAACTTGAAAAACATTGCTGCAATTCAATCAGCTATTCTGTAATGATTTCACTCGTAAGTTAACACAGCAAGCATTCTCACGCAGACAAAATCTCCTATTATGGGAATCCTGTGACTCAGCACACTAGGTAGGAAAATCCAGAACCAGTCCTTGCTTCCAGCCACCTACCAACTACTCTCCCCAAAATTGGTAACCACAGGGCATCCCTAACAGAATTCCAAGTCAGGAATCCAGAGCCAATTACATCACCCACCCACCAACCACCAACTTACCACACTACTCAAGGACAACATGGTATCCTGGGACCAATTCCCCAGGTAAGCATCCCATAGCCAATCAGGCTACCTTCACATGAAGCACCTACCTACTAGGCTACTTTGGGACCATGCAGTTTCCTGAGACTTTGATGCCAGGTAGGGATCCCCAAAACCAGTCTATCACCTCACTTGTCAAAATATCCTGGTACCTCATGGCATCCTGTATCCCCTACTCTAGATATGAACTCAGCTTAGCCTTTACCCCATTCACTTCTGCCTGAGGATTACAAAATATCTTCTTATCCACCCCCATGTACTACTACTCACTCCCACTGTGACCTCAATCCCTGCCACCTGTAGCAACCTCTCCATGCTCCTATGAATGGCAATGAGAACCTTGTAAACCTACAGAAGGTTTGGCCATGGACTCAGAAGTTATACCTATTACTAGTTGAGCAAATACCACTTCTGATACTCTATTTGCAAATCAGCTCAGGGGTCCCAAGATTGAAGTCTAAGAATAATTGAGCTGGTCCACAACATGACAAATTGGTGTAATAGCAAAGATTCAAATGCCCACCCAACAAAGTTGAGACCAGATATGCATCCCCAACATATGACCAGTGACTTAACTCCAGACCCTAGGCCCCATTCCCCTAAGAATGAACAACATAGAACAACAACAGCTAAGGCAATATGTCACCTCCAGAAATCAGTATCTTTATTGTAAATTCCTCAATAAAATTATATAATGCAAAAATAATGAATTCCTATCAGCAATTAGAAATAGTTTCAAGGAATTCAAATGTGATATAAATAAATGCCAAGATGATCGCTGTGGAATCTCAAAAAGTTGAATGAAAAAACTCAAAAAAAATATAAAAAGCGGATTCAATAGAGAGAATCTGCAAAGGAAAATCAAACAAAAATAAAACTAGAAGTAAAAACCTCAGGAAGTCAAGCAGAAAGCTCAGAAGAAGCCACACCAATAGACTGGATCAGGTAGAAAGAAGGCTATCAGGTCTTGAAGACAAGGTAGAGGAATTGGATCACTCAGTCAAAGAAAATGTTATAAAATAAATAATAAGCATGAATAGAATATGCGGAAACTCTGGGACACTATAAAAATATCAAACCTTTGAATCATAGGCATAAAAGAAGAAGAAACTTATGTAAAAGACACAGAAAATATTTTCAATAAAAATCATAGAATAACTGCTCCCAAATCTAAGAAAAGAGATATTTATCAAAGTTCAGGAGGGATACAGAGTACTTAACAGACAGACCAAGAAAGAAACTCTTTATGTCACATAGTAGCAAAAACGCTGAATGTAAACAACCAAGAAAAAGAGTATATTATTATGTAAATATATGCTTGTATATGTAATTATATGTCATATAAAGGCTATAAAAGACAAAGACCGAGTTACAAAGGCAAGCCTATCAAAAGAACACCTGACTTTTCAATGGAATTTGGAAGCCCACAAAACACGTGGAAAAAGGAGGCTTTTGTATTTTGCATATTTGCCACTGCTCTTGCTGGCAAATGCATCTGTCCTCATATTAGAGCCTATTTATTCAGGATTCGAATATAGACTAAAGACAGGCAGCTCTCTAGGACTCCGGTATAGGACTGTGACTCCCAAACATGATGCAGTCTCATGAACTGCAGCCACTATATAAACCGGTGTGGAGGTTCATCAAAAGCTAGAAATAGAGCTACCATATGACCCAGCTATGCTATTCTTGTCCACTTACCCAAAGGATTCTATATTCTACTATAGAGAAATGTGCCAACCGTAGTCATTGATGTTCTATTGACAATAGCCAAGATATAGAAACAACTTCAATGTCCGTTAACTAATGAATGTACAGTGAAAATGTGGTACATTTACACCATGTAATGTTGTCCAGTGGTTAAGAGAAATGAAATTACGATATTCTCAAGCTAAGTGGATAGAGCTGGCAATAATTGTCTTGGATAAGTTAACCCAGAGCCACATATTTTCTCTCTAACCAGATAGGCGTATTTTATTTAGAATATTCATAGAGGTTAGGAAACTAGAAAAGGCCCTGGGGGAGGTGGGCTTTCGAGGAAGGTGAGATAGAATGCAGTGGTTTAAAGGGTTAAATTGGAATAATAGAACAGGAAGGATTAAACAGGGTGGATGCATGGGGGGAGGGCAGGTCAGATGAGGGAATATAAGGAGAGATAACTAACGTTAAACTCCTTTTGAAAAAGTCGATTGTAAACCTATTACTGAAGAAGCTTCCAAAAATACGTATACACATATAAAAAGAGTTTAAATGTAGTTACCTTATAACACGGAAACAATGCCCCTACTAGATACCACATGCTAGCAAATAGAAATCCCACTACCAAAAATTAACTTTTTTAGTAGCTGTTTGTTAGTGCAGCCCTGTAGACCACCACAACATAGGCTGCTGTCATTGCTCTGAGTGCTCTCCAGCACTCAATGGTAAGATCCTGTTGCTCAAGAGTTGGGTCTTGTTTGGATTACAAAAATTTGGATTTCCACCCACTTAACTTATAGAAAATGAGGAAATCTACCTGGTGTTAACTTGGTAGCTTCATCCCTACTAACTAGCTTTTATGGAGTAATAAGTTACTATTTAAGCCACTGTAGGAGAAAAGTAATCAACCGTGATGGCTATCATCAACCTCACTACATCGAATTAACTAAAAACCCACACTAAATCTGGGCCATACCTTCTCATGGAAGCCTATATAAAGGACAGTGAAGCACCTACCTACTAGGCTACTTTGGGACCATGCAGTTTCCTGAGACTTTGATGCCAGGTAGGGATCCCCAAAACCAGTCTATCACCTCTTTGCCTGCTTGCCCTCATTCTCACTGACAAGTTCATTCCTTCACCAGCACTAGAACCTACATCTATGGGATCCCAGCATACACTGAAGACTATCTGGGACAGCCAGTCTCATGAACTGAACAACTACTGGATTGTTGGATTTTCTGTGAATAATTAGACTATTCTGGAATAGTTAGACCAGAAAGAGTAAGTTACTCTAACAATTCCTGTTTTTATATATAAAGATTCAATCTATCAATTCTATTATTCTAAAGAATCCAGACCAACACATCATTAATATTTATCCAGTTACAAATCCTGTGAACAATGACTGGCCTGACACAGTATTCCCATTAATGTAATAGTTGCATGAATGTTATAGGAGTAACAACATACTTTATGGTTGTATTTAAGGCCTGCTCCTTGAGATAGATCCCATACCTGACACCATTATTAGGACCAAGAACTTGGGGCTAGTCCCTACTAGCATTATTCTTCTAAATGGACATAGCACTAAAATGACTCCTAATAACATCACTGTACATTAATGAATTTCTAAACCTTCATCAGAGAAGCTTCTTCTTACATTCTTCTTGCATCAGGTATTGATTAATACAGAAACCCACAACTGGTCAGGTGCAGATCTCACCCCTCACCAAAGAAACTTCTCTTTGCAACAGATACTAACCCATTCCAGAAAACAACTGGTCAAAACACAGAGTTGAACAGCCCACTCCCGAAGGACACACCTACAGTACAACTCCTGCACCTAAGGCTCAGGGATCGCTGTGGAAGAGAGGGGTAGAGAGATAAGACCCGAAGGAACAGGACGCTTGCTGTGACACCATGTCTCCTAGAAGCGTCAAAGAAGCTATGCCCATAAAGTCTCACCACTATGGCTAGCTAAACATGGGCTGAACAATGATGACACCGATAGACATGCTAACATGGAAGAAGGAAAGCTCACAATACCTCAACTCTAGAAAAAGAACTACAAGTAACTAAGGAATGCTGTGAGCAGAAGAAATCATTTTCCCTAGGGAAGAGGACATCAATTGGATATACAGTATCAGTAACATTATACAGGCTGAGCGGGTTGTAGGAAGAGTTGTTCATGTATATATGCGTGTGTGTGTGTGTGTGTGTGTGTGTGTGTGTGTGTGTATACATATATATGTGAATACATATACATCATAACAAATGAATATATATAACAAAAATTAAGCCTGGTGTTGGTGGCACATTCCTTTAATCCCAGCACTTGGGAGGCAGAAGAGGCAGATCTCTGTGAGTTCAAGGCCAGCCTGCTCTACAGAGTGAGGTCCAGGACAGACAGAGTTACAACACAGAAATTCTGTCTCAGAAAAAAAAAATTAAAGAAAAAGAGGCCATGAATATGAATGAGAGCAATGGGTACACGGCAAGTGTTGGAGGGGGAGCAAGGAAAGGGCAAAATTAAGGTGATTATACTACAGTTTCAAACAGCTATACTAAATAAATATGCACAATAAAAAAAAAAGAAGAAAATTTGGGTGAATGCAGCTATGGGGTAAATCTCTGAGGTGTTGAGGTAAAGTGACTATGATCAAAATACACTGTATGAAACCCTCAAAGAATTATAAAAGTATTCTTTTTTTAAAAATGCCCTTTTGTATAAGCTGAGTTTCCAGCCCTAGAATATCACCGTAGGTATAATGATCTAAAATGCACTCACAGGACTCATGGATGTTTTAATTATTCTCACAGCTACATGCAGGCTTTATGATCAGATGTTAATGAAAAGAAAAAAAATTACCAACAGCTCCTCGGTAACTATAAACTCAACACAGACGGTCCTAATAATTTAAACTATTTTCTTGTAGTCAGATTGAGCTAAATCAAGCCTTCCCCAAAATAAACAAAGATATTTTCCTAAAGTCTATTAAAGTGAAGAAAAATATAAAAGTACAGTTTCTCGTTCATCATCTTTCTGGCTGTGAGAAACGTGCAGCCATCTTTGACAGTTTCTGCTACCTCCTGAGGCAGTCACATACACAGTTATCTTAACCAGTGTCATTTCGGTTACAGAGTTTTTCTTATCACCGCATAATAAGCACTGGGACTCACCTGAGCATCAGGCCTTTCCACAGGTCCCTCTGAGCACCCTTACCCTAACACCCTTACTAAACCTAGTAGTAAAAACAACCTGTATGGAATCTCCACCTTGACATATGTTCACCCTGGATAGCCATGTTGATTGATGGCCAATCTATATACACTTCAGATAAACCAGGATGTTGTGTCTTTCCATAGCAAGCTTCTAAAAATATACAGACTTCTTTCCCTAGTACCAACCAGGAGTAGAAAAATACTCAAAGTAGATTGATAACATATAACTACAAACTTTAAATTATTAATCTTTCTCATGAGTTAAAATAAAATATGAAATCAGGAAGAAAACTCACAGTAAAGCCAAGTTTTCAGAAAGCATTACAAAATTAAGAAAAAAGAAACACGGTATCAATAATTCAACGCTCTGATAAATTAAATGTACAACCTCTACCAGCAAGAAAAATTATGGCTAGTTTCTGACTCTATGGGTTTTAGGAAAGTGATTTGATTTTTTTTTTTGATGGAACAGGGCAAGGGGAATATGTCTATCTTAATCTTTTTCACTGTACCCTAGATATAAAGAGAAGATGGGGGAAATGGGGAATTTAGAAGGCAGGGAGAATGTTACCTTAACTCTACAGAGAGCATTGGCTTTATTAAAAGTCTGACAGAATGATAAAGGTGTTAGAAAAGTCTAGCTCTCTAACTGGGAACAGAATTGTCATAAACAGTATAATTGTTTTGAGACCTTTATAGAAGTACAAGCTGTATCTGTTTTGTTTTGTATTTTTAAGCTGCGTCTGAGCTCCGAAGCCTTTTTGTTGGAGGCCAATTGTAACTGTTTACTTTTTCACTCGTAACTGAACTCCGAATCCTTTTGTTCTCCTGCCCTGCTTGTAACTGAAAGTGGTTTTCTTGCCCCAAGCTTTAGTACCACTTCTAACTGAATGTTACTGTTAATAGATTCTTATTCTCTTTCCCCAGCTGCTACTGAGACAGATTCTTGACTTGTAACTAAGTCACAACCTGTACAGATTTCCACTGTGCCCTTTATACTTTATTTTACCCTAACTAGCTCAGGAAAGATATAAAGAGAGAAAAATAGGAAGACAACTTCACACACACCCTTTGGCTGCTTTATCTGTCTAAAGCCTGGAGAACTGGACTAACACCTAACATCTTTTATACCCTAACTGGCCCATCCACTAACTGCCCTCCCATCAACACTCTCCCATAGCTGTCACTGGCAACTGGCAATGCTCTCTTAAATAGGGCTCCTAAGCTGTTCCCAGAAGTCCAAGCGGCATGTAACCATAAGGAAGGCTGCACAGTACAAAAGACTTCTTGGCAAAGCATCCTGCTGCAACAAACTGCAGATGTGATGGAATGGTAGAATATGTGGTATTGATTTACATGTGTGTGGTTTTGAGCTACTTGATAGAATATGTGGTATTGATCTACTATGTGATAGGACATGTGGTGTTGATCTACATACATGGTAGAATATGTGGTGTTGATCTACTATGTGATAGGACATGTGGTGTTGATCTACATACGTGATAGAATATGTGGTGTTGATCTACTATGTAATAGGACATGTGGTGTTGATCTACATACATGGTAGAATATGTGGTATTGATCTTTCTGAGCCTGGATTACTTCACTTCATATATTTTTCTGCAAAGTGCATGGTCTCATTCCTCTATAGGACTGAATAGAATTCTATTGTTTACATCACTTTCATTATCCACTTATCGAGTGACAGGTAGACTGATTCCGTTTCCTTGGCACTATAAATGGAACAGCAATAACCATGGGTGTGCAAGTATCTCTGTGGAAAGATCTAGAGTCCTTTGAGTACATATTCTGGGGTGATATCTCTGGGTCATATGGTAGTACTACTTCTAGCTTCTTGAGAAATTTCCACACTAGGGATGGGAGATAGTTGAATGCTGAGACTTAGATGCAACATTGATTTCCCTCCCTTTGAGGTCTGAGGACCCTGAAGTAGCAGGGCAGGGAAGAACATCAGAGCCAGAATGAAACGCATCTTCCAGGTGTGGCATGGCCACTCTTGAACTTTCTCCACCTGTGATTACCGGGAGAAGACCTGTGCTACATTAAACCCATAAGCATTCTTGCATGGTAAGGAGGGTGACGTATAATGCCCCACCCTTCGATGAGAATGAATAGGTACTTAATGTTTACCTGAAGAGAGAGAAACAGTTTTCTTTAGTAGTGTAACCACTGGCATCTTGTTCCTATAAATAATCTCACACCCATACTCCTATAACTAACCCTAATTAAACTCATTGGTCCAGTTTTCTAAAAAGAAATGCAAGTATGAGGGGGACTAGCTTGAAAGAGGAAGGGAACCAAGCAGAGTTAGGGAAAAGGAAAATGACTCACCTATGATATGTACATTTATGAAAATGTCAGCGAGATTCAATATTACTGAACACTGATTTGGGAGGAGCAATAGGGAAGAGGACAATAGATACTAAACCCTCTGCTCAAACAAATGGGTCAGAGAACAGCCTACAAAATGAACAGACATCAGTCACCTGTGACAGAGCAGACTAGAGAAACTGTGTCTCATCTCTGAAGGTTTTAGTGTAGTTGATCACCAGCTCCTTGAAACCATGCAAATACGTGTTTTGTGTATCAGGAGCAGTGACAAAACTGTAAATCACAGAAGTGAGAAGCCAAGGACGCTCCTTCCTATTGTCTCCAAGCATCAACTTCCTTTTCTTGGGTCCCAGGTGGTTTTCTACACACCTTTATTTGGATAGCTCTTCTAACTCTCACCACTGAATTCTGGTCTCTCCAGATGTGCCGCATCTCTTCTCCTTAATGCAGACTCAGTGGAATCATCTATTCCTGTGCACTCATTCTTCACATGTGGATGACAAATAGGGGCAGCTACAGTTCACAGCTCTGTGGAGCTCTGGGCTGTGCTTGAAAATTCCATGTAAATGCTCTGATGACCTCTTAAAGATTGGAACAGATGCCATCATCTTCCCCACAAATCTTCCCCTGTCCGTGACATCTCCATAATCCAATCAGTCTGTCTGAGAACACGAAGATTCAATATTCAACTCTGAGGTCTATGAGGCTCAAGGGCTCCTCCTGTGCACGTGGCCCTTCCAAGTCCCTGGGAAGCACTATGAATTCATAATTTTGTATTTATTTTTCATAAAATGCAGATCCCCAAATTATAAAATCTTCCAGACCTAAAAACGACTATTGTCTCTCCTAATGTGTATGTCTCCCTCCCATGCAAGCTACTCACCCCTTTCTTATTCAATACATGCAATCAACACCAGTGACTACTCTTGCAATCCCTCTTGCACTCACTCCACAACCTCAAAAGTGAGTCTCCTAGTCCCTTACCATCTTCCCCAAATCCACTGTGCACACTGAAGCTACAATGCATTTTCTGAAACAGAAATCTGGCCATAAATTCCTCCTACTAATTATTCTTTAATCCTCCTTTTGATTTCAAGATTGAATAAATGCCTTAGTTCAAAATATAAGAACTTTGGTGAGCTAAGTATTGTTCAGCCTCATCTCTTGCCTCTCTTCTTTTGTGTATCTCAGAGCTATCAAATATCTACAGCAAGTTAAGCACCCCCTATCGGTTAGTTGAATAGACCGAGAGGAGAGAAATAGTAAATAAAAGTTCAATTACAAGTCATCTTTAGAAACTTTTATTCAATGGAAGCCTTTCTTAGAAACGGGAGGCTGTATCCTGTTTGTCAGAACGATGCAACATATATAGGATTCAATGCTTAGTGAATGGAAAATCTCTAATCAGAATGGCAGTGATTCTGAGTACCAACACTGTCGTCCTCTGTGGAGGACCAAAAGTGTTGGTGGTGGCTGTGTGCATTTGTTTGTGTGTCAAAGACACTCTGGTAAAGATAAAATTCACCATATATTGTTTTTTTATTTAAATAAAAATCTTGGTCCCTATTCAAGCAAATCCTTCTGGAAAAATCCTTTTTCTGGAGAGAGAAAAAAAAAAAGAAGGTAAACAATCAGCAGATTTCTCATTATTATGTGTTAGCCATTAATTATTACTTATTGAAGATGTGAAATGCTGTTTATCTGAATGCAAATGATACAATGCATTAATAATTTTGATATTGATTATACACTTAAAATGCAGTATATTTGACATAATGTATAAAGTGGAGTATTTCGCTGAAGTTGATTTTGCCTTTAATTTTACTTACTTCAGTGTTTTTCCAGTGCTGCTACCAGAAACTTTCTAAATATGGACAAGGCTGCATTTCTACAGCTAGTTCAGACCTAGGAGATAGAAAGTAAGCATAGACTCTCAAGGTCTATCTTTGGTAACAGAGCTTTGGGGTTTATGACAATGAAATCACCTCACTCTAAGAAGGAACTGCTGGCTTTAACCTTTGACAGTCTCTACCTATAATTACTTTCCCCCATCTCTTTTTAATAATAAGGAAAGAACAGCCCCCAAATTAAGGCCAGTTCTAAATTCCAAACATCTAGAGGCAGATAGAGACCCATTGGAAGGCGAAGTGGGGTTATAAGACCACGCTGTTCAGTAGTGGAACTTGTTCTATCCTCTGAGAATCTCCTGTAGAGAATCACCGTCCTTAGAGCCTGTATTTGTGGGTAATGATATTTTCAAGTGCTCCCAAGTGAACGTCCTAGAATTTCCCTACTTTTGAAAATTGTTTAAACATCTTCAACCTTAACTCTAATTTCTCAATGACATTTTGGAATCCTTTGGCATAAGCGCATTTGGCGGCATTACCACTGCCGGCTGGGGGATGGGGATGAGGGAGACCAATAACCAGGAGATCAAACAATCGAGATGGAACTTTGAGAATAATGATGTTTACCACTTACGGTCAATTTGACAGAATCTAGAAGAATCTAGGACATAAATCTCTGAGCATGTCTGCGAGGAAGTTTTTAGATTGGTTTGAGTAGGAAACCTGAGTACCAACTTTCAACCCTCTGCTCCCTATCTGACTGGCCTCCCCATGCTCCTGTGGCCACATTGGAATCACATTCCCCTTCATGATGGACTGAACCCTCAAATTCTAAACCTAAATAAACATTTAAGTTGATTTTGGCAGGTGTTTGGTCAAAACAGGAAAAGTAAGTCATAGAAGAATGCACCCACCCGCCTCTTGAGGATGTATTTAAAACAGCACACCACTAGGTGGCGGGCAGGTCTATGAACTCTCTGGAAACGTGCTTTGAGAAGTTGCATTTGGTTTGTTATATCTATTTTCTTTGGCATATGAAAACTGTACACATTCACAGGAAGCAGTGAGTGCTAATTTCATATGTAAATATGACACAAAGCGGTCAAGTCGGTTTATTAGCATTTCCATCTCCATAAGTGTTTATCATCGACGTGCGTTAGGAACCTTTGAATTATTTTCTTGTTGGTGTTAGACTATATATCGCCCTACTCTGTCACAGAGCATTAGAACTCATCCCTCCCATCCGTTACTTTGGTATCTTCCCTCCCGCTTCTCTATTTCATGTCTCCCCCAACCTTTCTCAGACACTAGTAGTTCCTACTCTATTCTATTCATACACGCTACCAACTTTTTAGCTTTCATGAATGAACAAGAAAATGAACTATTTGTCCCTTTGTACCCAAGTTGCCTGTTGTTGTTTAAATAAAAGGAGCACAGCACTTTTCTCTGATTGCGTTTTAAGTATCACTTGCTAGTCAGTTGCTTGATTGTTCCGGCTAAGCAGAATTAGCGTTCGACATTGTATTTAATTTGCATGTGCTTCACAAATGCACACACATCTGCGTGTGGACATCAGTGTTCAGAAACTGAAGGTGACTTTCTTAATTCTTTATCTCCATGACTTCAAGTATTTTACTTTCTAAACTTTCTACAGTTAACATGTATTACTTTTGCAATGCAAGAAAAAGAGAAAGAAGAAAAAGAAAATAGGAAGAGAAATTGAAAAGGAGAGATAGAACAGCAAAAGGAGAGAGAGGAGAGATGAGAAAAGGGGAGAGTGTTAGAGAGAGATAGCATACTGTCGTCTCTAAGCTACTCTTTAAAAACACACACACACACACAAACACACACACACACACAAGGTCATTCATGTCATAAAAGCCCTTCTCTAACAAAGCTTGGGCAGACAATACAGGAAAAGCTTATATGTACTTAAATGACCATGTATTCCCTCTATTGAACTAAAATCATTTCTCCTAGAAGGAATGAGCAGTACAGTATGCCACAAAAGGATTTTGCTTGTTTGGGAGTGTTTGCCTTTTGTTTGCTTTCTTTAATACAAAACATTTTCTGATTACTGTATTGCCAAACCTCAGGTGTACCTAGAAACATGTTTTGACATTGATTTTGATTCTGTGTCTCCGAGGCAACCTTCAGATGCTCAAAGGTAATAATTTAACGAAGGCAAAAATTAATAACAGATCCCTGCATCATTTCTTCCTAATAAGAAGACACAATGATTCTATAGTCATTGACAATGAGAACATTCCAGAGTAACACTGACTTGGCCAACAGCAGTGTCAAAAGTGAACAGAGAACCCTCAAATCTGACTTGTCTACGTGCAAGTTTTTCAAAGTGCACTTGAAACTAGAACCCTCATCACATCGTGACCGTCTGCCCCAAGTGAATCTGCCTTTGTGAAAGACAGATCTTTCATCCCGGCGAAAGCTAGTGACAGCCTCAAGCTAGGTACAGACCTATAAACTGAGAACTGACTTAAGTTAACAGATGGCCTCTGTCTCTTTGCCTTAGAGGTTGTGACCGTTTACAATTTTAAAATGGATGAAGTCAAACAGAACAGGCTCACCTGCTCAGTGAAGCAGAGGCAGGACCAACTAGCAAGCATCTGTCAAAAAGAAGATGTTCTGTCCAGAATAATCTGTCAAGTTTTCAAATCTTCTGACACCTTCCATGACCCAATGCATACAAAAATGTCTGTGATGGATGTAGACAACACTGTGTGGGCTCGATCATGTCTGATATTTACCACTTTAAAAAGGAATTATCCATGCAATCCTTTCAAATCAGTAAGCTACAGTTAAGTCATTTCTGTTCTGAGTGTTGATTCTAAACACACTGAATTTTATTTTAAAATTAAGGAGTCTCCTATAATACATCTTATGGTTATTTTAGATAAAGAATTAATTCATAAATAAATTATAGCTAACTAAAACAAGGGAAACTTAAATTTTTTTCTCATGAGTTCTTTCTTATTTGAATTTCATAGTGCATTTTCATAGTATTCAATCCTTCCCCCCAATTCCTCCCAGATCCTTCATTTCCCCTTCCCTACCCACCCAACTTTACGTTCTCTTTTGTTTTTGTAAAACCCACCAAGTCCAATTTTGTGCCACCCATCTACTCTCGGACGTGTGGCCTTCCGAAGCTTGGTCAACCTACCAGGTGTCACATCCTTAAAGATAACTGACTCCCCGTCTCCCAGTGACTATCAATTACCAAGAGTCCTCAAGGAGGAGCGGAACATCATCAGCCCTCCCCTCTCCACACAGGCTTGGCTGGCTCGAGTCTGTGCAAGCTCACAGTGCCTGTGAGTTCACATGTGTAACTTTCCTCCTGTGTACAGAGCAATGTCCTTGGAGTCATCCACGTCCTTGGACTCTTCTCACCGTCCTGCAACCTCTTCAGCAATGATTCCTAACCCTTGGGAAGAGAGGCTGTCCTATTTAAGGGCGAAGCATTTCACAGTTTCTTAATCTCTGTACCGTCCCTGCTTGTGGGTCTCTATTTAATTGGGAGGAAAAGCTTCTTCGCTGGTGATGTTTGGGAAATGTATTGATATCTGGATATAATGATAGATCTTTAGGGATTGTTTTAATATTCCCTTTAGCAGATAATAGTAGTAAATTCTTCCTTAAGGCCGATGACCTATCTAGTCACAGGTTCTTAGCCCAATAATTGTGCCAGATTAGACTACCGTCTTGTGGAATGGCTGTTAAATCCAATCAGAAAGTGATTAGTTGCTCCTATGATGTTTGTGTGCCGATTGCACCAGTGGGCGTGTGTTGTCAGAACAGCTGTCACTGTAGCATATGGAGTTCACAACTGGGGAAGACTGATGACTGCTTTTCTCCTCCAGTACCACGCAATAGCACCTTCTAGCACTATGAAAACTGAGCATTTGGGACAAGTCTTCAAGGTCAATATCAGCTTGATTTCTCCATGTTCTATGACTTGAGTATGTGGTATCTTTAGCAATAAGGTCTTACAGTCACATTCTGGAGAGTAACCGAGAACAACTGCATTAGCCTGTATTATTGGCAGTCTATGGCCTTCTTTGGACAACGACTCAAAAAGAGGTAACCCATTCACATCACTGGGCTTTTAATGTGCTAATATATGGTATTTAGTAGGAGAGCATTGCTGCCCCATTATAGGAAGACTTTTTTTAAAAAGTACATACTTGGGCCAACAATAGGTTCAGTGGGTAAAGGTGTTTGTCACAGAAGTCTAATGACCTGAGTTCAATACCTGAAACCCTTCTTCTAAAGGTGGGAGAAGAGAACCAAATCACAGGGTTGTCCTCTGACCTCCACACAAGGGTCACAGCATATGAATGTCTGTGTGCACATTACATATAAACAGCGATAAAAAATAAAAAAATTAAAACTAAAAATATCCTCATAACATTTTAGTTCAATAGTTATAATTTTTAAATTTATACTAATGATACTATTGAGAATTACTTACCAAATTATACAAATATTGCAATATTGTATGTATGCATTGCAATAAACAATGCGATATTGTAAAGTAATTTGAATTCACATTTTAGGAGCTCATGTAACAAGCCCCAGGTCTAGGGGTGTGGTTCAATAGCAAAACATTTACCCAGCATATAATATAAAACATCAAAGATTTGAGCCCAAGTACCATAAAGCAAGAGAAAAATATGCAAAATATATGGTTATTACATGAAAAAATTCCAAATTGATATGATTTTATATCAAATACACGAACCAGTCTCAAGAAGATTTGTAGGTTTAATGGTATATACATTTAAGTTTACATATAAAAACAATGAGAAGAAAATGTGAAATAATATATTTCTTCATGCAGACATACATGCAGTTAAAACACAAATGTTTTATATACATAGATGTTTTCTATATATAAAATAAAAATAAATAAATCATTGTTTTAAAAATATTAAAAATATTAATAGTGAGTGTTCCAATACTACTATTACTACTGATTTTATTTTTTTAAGTTACCCTATGTATTTCTAATTTTTTTTCTCAAAATACTTAAATTTATGGCACTCTGGAAGAGGTTTTCTCTTGTTCTTCAGTTTCGTTTTGTGTTTTTATGCTGTGGTGGTAGGGATCTAACCCAGTGGTTCATGAATACTAGGTCAGCATTGTGCCACTGAACTATATCACCAATCCAAAATGTAATGTTTAGGTGAGAAAAACAGTTGTAAGACTCTAAATTTCTAGCTCTTTATGCATCTCTGTTCATCAGGCATTAGCTCCTGCCTGGGTTTAAAAAAATTCTCATTGTATTTCAAAATATTTCTTACTATTATAATGTTTGTTTCATGTCCAGGAGGCCTGAGCTCAAAAGGCTTTGGGACCCAAGGTCTTACATAGATAAAGACCTACATGGGACCACAGGGCATGTAAGGAAGTACACCTGCAGTGCATAAACAGAGAGTGTGTTTGTATAGATAACATTCCCCATTCTAGAAAGCACTGATAAATGAAGCTTCCCCTACATCATGCACCACTGCGGGTGCATACACAGCATCATGTGGGAGTGTTTATAACATACATCAAACAGATTTACACTGTCCATTACCAATAGCCCTAGTGCCACTGGGTTACAAGTAAACACCTCTAGGAATGTGACTTTCAGCAGGCATGGATACTAAATGATAGGAAAAGAAACAAATATAAAGACAGACATTTCCTCAAAAAGTCTATCTACCTTTACTCCTTCATCCCAAGGAGTATGTCAGAGTAGAAATGGGTAGAAACGCCAAGCTTGATGCTTTCCAAATATATTGAGGGGAGGGTAATTGGAATATGCAGAGATATGAAAGCACAGCCTACCTTGATCAATTCCCAAGAAACAAAAAGATCCTCTTTGATTAGAGAGAAATTATACAAGTCTTAGAAAAATTCCAAATGCATTTTCATGCTTCAGTGATGAAAATTATAATTTGTGAGACTCAGACTTTAAACTTGAGGTGCGAAATATTGAGTTTGATTTTTAATGGATGTCCTCACGGTTCTTCATTTGCGTTCCCCCTTTCTAGACATTCTCAAATCATTTCTGTATCAGTCTATATCCTGAGAAGCTGATCTAGAACAGGGACGTCATTGGGATCCCTCGTCACCCAGTGTCCTGTTGGCCTCAGCCAACAAAATAAAACACTGAAAACATCACATGAGAGGTTTTGAGAATTATTCCCTGTTCATTCTGTACTGCACTTCTATAAAAAGCCAACTCATTTCCCAAGTACATCTAGATGGCCTTTCTTCAAGGCAACAGCTCCCACAGTAGCTCCTGACCTCTGTTCATCTCAGGGTCTTAGGTTTATTTTAAGCCAGTTTCATCTTGGCATGACTAATCAGTCCTCTGGGAATAGAAGAGCTTGCTAATTTATATTGGTATATATATACATATATATATACACATATTTTTAAGTATTATGTATAAAATATACTATTGATATGTATTATGTTAACATCTTTTATGAATATATTCTTAGTAACATAAGGAAATTGTAGAATACATTCTTAAGGATGATACTATATAATCGCAAGATATATGTAGAGAAAGATTTGTATCTACTGTTGCAACACTTGGGGCTCATTACCCATAGGTTAGCAGTAGTTCTAACAGATTGTTTACTTAGTTGAAGCCCAGATCCAATGATAGCCTGAATGTAGTGAGCTAAGATGAAAATTTCCTGGAATATTGTAATAAAGAAAAAAGAAACTGCAGGTTCATATCGATAGGAATACAGAAATGAACCTCTCATGTACAAAAACCTCACTGCCCTCACCCCACATTACCTCATGACAAAGCAAAAACATGTCAGTGAGTGATTCAGCATCCCTAACAAAGGTCGCCCTCCCCTTTCACTTTCAATGATAAAGGGGACATCCACTCCAATGCTCTGTTATTAGTGAGGAGAACGAGGACGCAAGGTGAGACTCCCAATTGAGCGGCTTAACTACCAGAGGAAAGTTAGTCCCAAAGACAAGGCACCTCAGAGAGTCAAGGGCACTAAGAGTATGTTGACATTTAGAAACTGGGTTTACTAGTGACTTGCTAGGAATGAAGCCCAAGTGAAATATCACTTGACTAATATAGTCTAGAAGCAGGTTCCTAACTGAAAACCCAGCTGAGGTGTTTGTCTGAACCCACAGTCAGATCTCAGGCCAGGGATGTTGCGCAGCTCCTGAGCCCCTTGACTGAGGAATCAGTCTGGGAACCACTGGAGAAATACTCCATAAACATGACTTTAAGAAAGACCTGTTACTAGTGTCCCCATGAGTCTTTGTCAGAGTAAAGTGCAGCCATTTAAAAGGGGGAAGATGTAGAGGAAGATGCCTAGACCCAAAAAAAGGTAGCTCTGAATTGACAATAACCCTGGGGTCACAGTAACTGAATAACCCGGATAAGGAGTTACGGAAACTCAAACAATAAAAATAAACAGAAATCCACATTATAGTGAATCTTATTGACTCTCAGACCCATGCTGGGTTTATGCTCCTGATTTCTGCAAGTGTAATGAAATAAATAAACTAAGAACTGGCCTAATTCCCACATTGATCTCATAGCCTGTGGAGTAAAGGCTATGATATTAGGAATGGCCAAGGAGAACATCCTGGAACTACCTGCTCTTCTTCTGGGCAAATGGTAAACCAAAAACATTGCCACATCTCTGCGAGAAAATTCAGAGCTCGGTGTCTTCATAAAGACCTTTAAATATCTAAGAAGAATGAAGCCCAGTGGCACTTGCAAAAGAGCTCTGACTTACTAGAAACTGAATCGGGTGGGACATAAACACGGTATCTGAGGAGAAAGCAGCGAATCCCTCTGGCATCTGGGATGCTGACACGGTCCCTCTGGCATCTGGGATGCTGACACGGTCCTGAAGCATCCTTTTCTCCCACGTTCTTTCGTTGGTACAGACAGCATTTTATCTTCATATACCAAAGACAGCAGAATACCCTTACTGACAAGCCAGAGCCACTCTCTGTGACAAGTGTCCTTCTCTGCCTTAAAAACATTGACAAAGATCTTGGTTATCTGACCCAGTATGTTCATTAAATTGTACAAGTAACTGGAAATGCCTAGTAACCTAATTACCTTTGTGTGGTAAAAAAAAAAAAAAAAAAAAAAAAAAGATAAAACTCATAAAATTCAGAAGCTTGATTCATGGGTGAGGTTTCTTGGGATAGACACAAGGGTCTGGGTTGTTCCAGGACAATGGTCTGTACCATCTATAGAAGTGAAAGGGGAAGCTTCATTTATCAGTGCTTTCTAGAGTGGGGAATGTTATCTATACAAACACACTCTATAGGATTAAATAGAAGCTATTCTTAGAAGGTAAAACAATCTTAAAACAGAAACAAACATCTCCAAAAACAGGAAGAAAGCCAGGGTGGCCATAGCAGGCAGGGAGGAAGGTCAGTATACACAGAGGATGAAGGAGTTGGTCCTACGTCACAGTCAAGATTTTGAATTTGAAGACTTTAAAGCTGGGAGCAGAAGTGATGATACAGTGACGTGGTTTAATTCATGTCTGTTAATAACAGATATTGATATAAGGGAATGATTAATATAAAAGACTGGAAAGATTGGAGGCACCTATTTAACAGAACCTATATTTGCACTATTAACATCAGCCAAAGTCACAAGTCTCCTAATCAGTGCAGGGAGTGTCTCCAGTGGTGGCCATAACCAGTCTTTCTGATCATGGCTACATTAATGGATAGGTGTCTTTCCAGAATTATCCAAACAGTCATTAATCTATTCATATAACATGCCGACTTGTAGTTAATACCAAGAGAGGAAAAATCCAGCTCTTCATTATCGTGCACTGTGCTTGTACAAAAACCCACCATAGTGGATCTTTCGTAGGATAATTTTCAAGTTTTTGTCTACTTTCTGAGGATGACTTTAGATAAAGGTAGTTAGTAGACCTGGCAGGTTCGTTGAATCAGTATTTGCCAACTGGAACAAGATTATGACAGACCTTCCAACATACGTTCATGAGTCAGGGCCAATGCTAGTGTTAGTCGTGGCTAACTTACCTTTTGTAGTTACCATACAACGGTTTAGAATAATAACTAATTAATTTTTCCTTAAAAATAAATGAAAACAGAAAATACAATACATTATTCCTCTATCCCAATGTATCATCTCACATGCTCTGGAATTCACAGATCTCACTTTGAAAGCTTTAAGCAAGAGGACATCCCATAAGTAAGAAAAGCTTGGAAAACGTGAGAAGTGAGATCCGCTGCCAAACTCCTGAGAAAGCAGCAACTCTGAGCAATGAATAAACAGGTAAATAAATGCCTCCCATCAATCACTCTCAGTTTTTTCACGTTTCTACAGTACCTAAAAGTTCTATTTCTTTCCGGTGGCATCACAAATCCAGTTCATTCAACAAGCAGCAAGATGTCCAGCTAATAATCCTTAAACATCAGAGCTGCTCTGAGAAGCAGAGTTCTTCTTTCTTAGAGTTGTCTCATTCATAGAAAAATCTCTATGCATAAATGCTCTCCCATTTGAGTTCTCTGCTTTCAAACATGACAGTGATGAATGACCCACACTTTGGGGCAATGGGTTACCAACAACAAAATACAGATGCTATCAATTGACAAGGCAACAAGCCATGGGCTCCATTCCCTGGAGACCCTGCCCGTTCTGTTCATCTCATTTTCTGAAGCTTAGAAACTGAGTCTCAAAGGTTCAGTGAACAACCCAGAGCCATTACACCACATATCACATTCATGAGTGTCTACTACTTTATAATTCCAACTCTTCTTCATTACTTTGAAAAGTCAGTCATTAGTCTATCTGTTGACAACCAATATAAACCTAAGCAAAGATTGCTTTGCTAACCAAAATCCATCCCACAAAAATAAACAGCAGGAAGTTATGTCAAAACTGAGCCTTCTATTTCCTTGAGCTCATCCCTACATTCTGTAGAAGAATTCTGATAGGATCAGAACCTTAGTGTTTATCATCTCTTAGACTAAATATTCAACCACATCTTCTATCTCTTCACTCACAAGACCAGAAGCAGGTACACGACATATGCTTGGATTCAATAAATGTCTGTTATGATGATGTTGACAATAAAGATCCTACAGGAAAGCAAGAACTATGTCTGCTGTGTGTGAAGGTGCCAAAATGTAGGCAGTATCCCAAGCATGTTCAGTGTCTCCCACAAGCAATGGTTCCACATCATGACCCCTTTCAAGATAAAGATGCCAGTGGAGTCTGAAATAACGGCCCACTCTGCAAAGTCCCATGTGTAAGTCTAATCCCAAGACCTAAGAAGATAATTGGATTCATTTTCCTTTTTCTCAGGCACAGTTAAACTAACTACTCTTGAACTTTCTCCTAAAACAATCCAATTTCTTGTTTTGCTGTAAGACTGTGGAAATCTATGCTATAAAATGCTAGTTTAAAATGTCCCTAAACTATAGCATTATTGGACATTTGTAGAGAGTCTCATGATGAGAAATAAATGCCTGTCCAGAAAGATGCGTGAAAATTACTGCATTAGTGAGAAAAAAGTAACATTTCAATGTAGCATAATTTAGGGATTCCAGAGACTGTTAACTTTTCCGTGAAACATCTCTATATGTCTTTGGGTTTTTTGTTGCTGTTGTTGTTGTTTTTGGTTTTTGGTTTTCATGGTGCTGTACTCCTGGAGAAAAATAACAAAATAGTTGGAACAAACAGCATCATTTCTCACGCACACACTCTCTTTCTGCCTTCTCTAGTGAATTATGTTGACATGGTTGGAAGAGCCAAGAGCCCATTACTGTATCCAACAAATAATACTGAAACCAAGGGTGTACTTGCATCTTGGCAATAAATTACAAAGGCAGTGGCTTTCTTTGTTGGGCTTAAAGACACATTCTAAAAAAGACAGTTACCATCTTAGTAGAAGAGTGTATTGTGTGAATTTTGGATATGGCCAAACAGGACTTGTGTTTCTCTTCCTTCTAAGTATTCTTTTGTGTTCATATTTTTATTATTCCTGCTTTTATTATTTTTAGGTTAGTATGCAAAGTAATGTGTTCCATTATGACACCAGATACATTTTCAATTCAGTTTTTGAGAACTCCATACATGAGTATTGTACATCATTTCCACACTACTATCCCATGTCTAATTCCCCCTTGCCCCCATTCCATCCCAAATTTGTGATTTATTATTGTTATACACACACACACACACACACACACACACGCACACACACACACTGCTAAGTCTATTTAGTGGTGCTTATTTGTACCTGTGTTTGGGGCTGGCCATTTGGGGCTGGATAATCTATCAGTGAGTTCATCTCTGGAGGAAACTAAGATTCCCTCTCTCAGCAGCCCACAGTTTTTCATCTAGGAGTCAGGACTTTGTAAAAGTCCACCCCCATGTTGACATGTTAACTGGTATTGTTATAACATAGCTCTTGTTAAGAAAGTCATATTGTTGAGATTTTTATGGATACAGCTTCTCTATTACGTCTAGAAGACACTACCAGAAGCATCCATCCTGATCCTCTGGCTCCTAAAGTTTTTCCACCCTGTCTTCTGTGATTTTTCTGGAGCTTTAAATATAGGTGCTGCGTTTTCGATGTGTCAGTTGGAGTTGGGGACTCCATGCTCGCTTGTTCTCTTTATTCTGATCAGTTGTAGACCTCTTCGATAGTTTCTATCTATTACAAATACAAGTTTCTTTGCTGAGAAGTGAGAGCTTCACTTCTCTGTTGGCATAATAAAATATTTAGGCTGCAGCTAGAAACAATACTGGTTTAGGAAAGTGACAATGACACATTCTTGTCTAGGGTCCATGATATTAGCCACAGGTAGCTGGCTAGGTTTCCCGTCCAAGGCGTGAATTTCCTCCTATTGAATAGGTCTTAAGTCTAACTAGAGAACTATTGGTTACTCTCAAGACAAAAGAGCCTCGAGCACACCATTAACAATATCATGTCCGTCTAGCCTTGACTGTGGTTCATAGGATTTACAGCGGGGTTGCATAGCACCTTCTAAGACTCTTGAGAGGTTGTTCTCAGGTAGGCATCTTCTAGATAGGATTATCTCAAGTTTTATGTCCAAAATATGTGATTTGTTCAGCAATAAAATCTTACCTCCAAGTTCTTGGAGGCAACCAAAGGCAATGGCAACAGTCTATATTGTTTTGGGAGTCTCAAATTACCCTGACCAACAACTCAAAGGGAGTTTTCCCATACCTGGAACTGGGTTTTTGGTTTTGTTTTTTGTGGGGTTTTTTTTGTTTTTTTTTTAATAGGCTATGCCTTTTGGGGAGAAGAATTAGGGGGGTTTTTTGTTGTTGTAGTTAGATGATTTATGACTCTTGAGGGGAGGAGCATTCTCTGTGGTGTAACTCTATTATATAAATAAATAATATTACATAATATACAACATATTCAACTTTATATATATATATATATATATATGTATATATATATATATATATATATTATACATATATGACTCAATTTTAAGAATGGGTTACAGATCTGAACAGAGAATTCTCAAAAGAAGAAATAAAAGTAGCTAAGAATGTCTTTAAAAGCATTCACCATCCTTAGCAGTCAGAGAAGAACCAACTAAAACTACTTCAATAGTTTATCCTGCCTTTGTCCAAACAGCAAAGACGAAATAAACAAATGACAAGGAATGTTTGTTGGGAGAAGGGAGAAGGGAGAAGGGAGAGCCCTCACTCACTGTTGGTGAGACTGTAAACTCTTCAGCCACTATGAAAATCAGCGTGTTCAATTTTCAAAAAACCGAAAGTAGATCTACCGTATGATTGAACTATACCACTCCTTAGCGTATGTCCAGAGGACCCAACATTCTACTCCACAGAGACTTGCTCAGCCACGTTCACTGCCACTCTGCTTCTGACACAACACCAAATTGCTTAGGACGATTAATTTACAAAGAAGAAATGTTTATTTTGAACTGTGGTTTTAGAGTTTCCAGCCTGAAGATTTGGAGCTCCTAAGGAGGTAAGATAAGAAGTGTGTAGTGGAGCAGAGCAGCTCACCTCATGGCAGCCAGCAGACAGAGAGGGGATAGGAAAGAAAGAAGAATTCTGCAATTCCCTCCAAAGGAAGTTACCTACCTTCCTTCCACTAGACCCCACCTCTCAAAGTCTCCACCACTTTTCACCACCATAGGCTGAGGGACAAGATCTTTACCACATACTCCTTTAAGGTATCCTTTTCGAACCACAACAACGTTGACATTAAATGTTTTCACAAATGAGTTTCAAAACCTCTCCAGAGAGAACTTCTCTGATGGCCCATGAGCAGTACACTTTTCCTTCAGTCCCAAGAATGACCCCATACCATCAGAGTTCTGCTCCCTCGCTATGCACAAGGATTCTAAGTGATTTGCAGATGTCTATAGAAATCCCGGGAACAACCCAATAGATGGAATTCTATTGCTTAAAAGTAAAATTTCATCACAGCTACTCTGCTTCTTTAGCCATAGTTAGTAGAAAGATTTACCATAGGATTTAGCTTTTAATAACGAGTCTCCTAGCATGTGTCTTAGGATGGCTGACACAATAAAAATGAAAACAATAGTTGGCATTTGTCAAATGCTTACTATAGGCCACACAGACACACACCATCATTTAATACTCATGTAATCCTGTCAGGTATTTATTATTGTCAATCTCACTTAAGACAATAGAAAATTTTACCATAGGAACCTTTCAACACCCTGAAAATCACACATGGAGTGGATTGAGTACTGTTACTGGCTGTCCAATCCAAAATGGTCAGCCTTGAAACCATATGCCCACAAACAGCAAAGAGTTAGTAGGGTGTGTGTGTGTTTGTGTGTGTCTGTGTGTGTGTGTTTTATGGGCATCTAGGAGGGAGGAAAGAATTGGAGACGTGATGTGATTCTGTTCAGTTAAAAACAACTTTATAAAAGGAAAAGAAGAGAATCCCATTACGAAATATCCAAAGAGAGAGAGAATCAGAACTGAAGTACAGAGTCACTTTAGTGCGAGCACCCTTGATCATGATGTGAGTTTTGATTGCGATAGATGCTAAAGAGAGGACTGATAAATGAACAAAGGATTGATTATAGATTAGATGATTGATAGATACACATGTAGATACGTAGATACGTAGATAGATAATAGACAGTCAAATGGACAGAGAGAGAGATATAAAATTGTAGTGTTACCCTAAAATAAATTTCCAAAACAGGGTCCAGAAAAAAGATAAAATGAGGATGGGTGAGGGTAAAAATATCCTCCGGATATAGCAAATGATCAGGCCAGAAGGACAAGGGTCTAGCACCAGCATGTCGTAAAGTGCAACAGGAAAGCCTGAGGCTTAAGAGGAGAAAGATGAAATCCAGGCAGACTCAAAACATAAAAAGCATGAATATAGGTCAGAATCAAACCTAAGGCAGCTAATACATTACTACATAGAAGTAAGATCTGAGAGGGATGGGGAAGCTAGTCTAAAGTGGTTCTGGAATGAGGCTTGTCTGTACAGAAGGAGTGATTCAGTTTGTCCTCTGTTCCAAGGTCCTGACCCTGTCCTCCCATATAGCCCACTCCCACACGTTCAGCAAAATGAACACCAGGACAAAGCAGTCAGTAGTCCACAGACATTATTGTCAGGTGCAGGCTAGGCAGCAGAAAACATACTCAGTATAACCTTTCAACACTCCCCCAAATCACATGGGGAGCCAAATGACCAGTACATTATTAATGTTCAGAAAGTTGCAAATTAAATCACCACAGGAGTGTCACTCCATGGTAAACCACAGACAGCCTTTACATTCCTAAATCCGTGGGTTTGATCCCCAGAACCACAAGAAGAGAAACACCTTTACCATCCTTAAGAAGGGGAAAAATGAAAAAGATTTTAAAATACCCAAAGGAATGGTGTATCTATAGAACATCTGAATGCTCTCTAGACGTTTCTGGAAAGAGGATGGAGCACCACTACCACTGTAGAAACCCTACCACATCTCCTAACGGAGAAAACACCCCAGCAATGCAGCACAGAGAGCTGACATCTGAATATACGCCTGTCTTGCTTGTGTCCCCCAAAGAGCAAATACTGGAAACTTAATTTCCAAAACACCATTAAGAGCTGGGGCCTAGTGTGAGATATTGAAGCAGTAAGGGCTCTACTGTTATGGATTAAGGCTAATTACAAGAGCTCTTGAGGGCTAGGGATGTGGCACAACGGTAGAATGTATATTTTGTATGCACGAGGTCCTCAGTTGAATCCCTAGACAGCATAAAAATAAAATAAAATAAAAGCAATAATTTTTTTTTTAAAAAACCAATAAGACTGATAGTTTTATATCTTGCTGTCCCGCCATAGGACACCATTGGCAGAAGAAAGCCCTCAACAGACTTTTCCGTCAAATAAATTTCTGTTATTTGTAAACCACCCGTTCTGCGGTGTCCACACTGAGCGCAGTGCGGGTGTTTCCTTGAGGTTGGGCATGACTACTGCTGTCTTCAATCAGAGAATGCTGGACTGCCTGCCAGAGACTCTTACAAGAGAACATTCATGTTTTTTTTTTCTTTTCTCGTATAATAACCCCCATCCTCCTCCTCCCATCCCTCCAGTCCTCCCAGCTTCCTCCATCTCCCTCTTCCTCAGATCTAACCACCCGCTGTCTAACCCCCACCCATCCTACCCACCCACCCTGTTTCTTCTCAGAAAAGAGCAGTCGTCCTAGGGTTACTGCTCAAATAGGGTCTAGCAAGATAGAACAAGGTTGGGCACTAATCCCCTACATCGAGGGTGGACCAGGCAACCCAGCAGGAGGAAAAGGGTCTCGAGGGCAGGTAAAAGGGTCAAAGAACCCTTCCCACTCCAACTTGTAGGAGTTTCACAAGAATACCAAGTCAGACAACCATGAGATATATTTAGTGGACCCTGCAGGTTCAGTGCCTGCTGCTTCGGTCTCTGTGAGAGTGCTGGTCAGTTGATTCATTGAAGCTTGTTCTCTCGGGGTCCTCAACCCCTCTGGTTGACCCCAAGCTTTGCCTGGTTACAGGAGATTGACTGTCCAGGCTCCCTATGCCCCGTTACTAGGTGTCCTCATCAGAGTCTCCATAGTAGATTCCAAGGAGAGAACATTTGTAACATTCACTTTTGGACGAAGTAGAGAGGCTCAGCAATTCTTAGGAGGCCTCTGTGAGATCTTCATGAAGCCCTCACTCTCCCTGATTCCTCAGAGAAGTAAGTGGTAATGACGGACGGACAGACAAGTGACACTCTTCTTTGATCAGCTTTTAATGAGTCTACCCTGGCATAAGACTTCATAGTGGAACGGGTGCTCTTTGTCCTCTTGTAATTCCAGTAAACTTATTAGTTCAACAAGTTGGACTTGGACAGAATCCTTTCCTGTGTCTGTTGCATCCCACTTAAATAGGATAATTAAGTAGATGTTCCATTATATATCCCCAGGAAACATCACACAACCCTGAGACAATGCCTGAGGAATATACCAGTGAACCACAGTGTATGGAAATGCGGACGCGCTGTAATAGTATTTATGGTAGGCAGGAACTGAAAACCACCCAACACACAGAAAAAGAACTTGCAAGACTTTCAGTGCGTGGAATGAATATTACACAAATATTACTAAAGAGCATGCAGCAGAAACCCTCACCTTTCGATTAAGAAAAGAAGCCAAACGCAAAATGTGCTTTCTAACAGAATTAAAGCTAAGTATATGAACCACTCGTGTGCTTATCTATGCGCTAGAGAAGAAGCTAAGTTATAAGAGAGTTCAGAACAATAGTTATGCTTTGAGAGTGAAGGCACCAGGGCAGAAGGTAAACTAGATGCTTCGGGGTGCTGGAACTTGAATTCTACAAGGCGTCCACTACAAAATGCAAACACTGAATCTCAGTGCATCAGACATGGCTTGTGTTTTATCTCTTGGGTTTTTTTGGGGGGGGTGTTTTTTGTTTTGTTTTGTTTATTTGTCTGCTACTTTCTCTAGTTCTACCTGGCAGTTGTCACTTGACTTCAAAAATATTTTGTTCTTTCCCTCTGGGTAAGTAAACTGGGCTTGGCATTTCATTTTTCTTCCATTGTGCATATAACCTCTATATCAGGTTGGTTTCTTACAAACCAACAAGCCAAACAAAAGAATTTTTCTCATTTCTTAGGCAAAGCCATGAGTGGGTTTGAGTGAGACACAGAGCTCCTGATGAACTGCTGACTTAGTTTCAACTTCAATGAGTTAGTTCCATTTCTTAAGAGCATTGTACACTCCTTAGAAAAATATGTCCCAAGGTGTTTCATACTGCCACACTGTTCCTGGAATTCATGTGCATATGACTTAAACTCAAAACAGATAAAGGGATATCAGAAACAGCTGCACCTCTGGCTAACCTGGCACATAACATCAGACATCCTACCATAATGAGGGCCCACATGAAGCCCCCAGATCCACAGAAACATCTCAGACTTGACTTAGGAACTTTATGTTTCATACACACCAATCTCACACTCTGCATACCAGAGAGAAATCAATCCAAAGCAACACTGAACCTTGAATCCACAAAGGGGCCTGTTCTGGCATCTTTTGGCTGTTATATCAGGTTCCTTAAGCATTGTGGAGGAAGGAGGGAGTGAGAATTTAAGTGAGGGGTCCCTACATCACATGCTCAAAGATAGTCCTGTGACGCAGAGAACATTTCATTCAACAAGAACACATAGACAATGCTGGTCTCAAGATTATATAGCCCAGTGATGTCACAGGCCTCTTATTTTAACTATATTCTATTATTTTCACAAACATTACATGGTAGCATATTTCCCAGAGCATATTATTATAGTCGGTGGCACATATTGTATTTAAAAAGTATAAAGCACATGACTCAGCCTATTGGATTCACGCAGCACAGATTCCTGGACCCGATTTGTGATTTGAAGACCCACAAAACTTCTCTGTCTCTCCTATGTGTGGGACTGTCATAGAGCTAAGAGTGGGTTGAAGCTGGCTTGGAACCCCGCGTCATCCCAGGAGATGAGAACAGCAGGCGTTTGTCTGCTCCCCACTTTAACCCTGGCCAGAACCCAGCTAAATATTAAATATTGCCTGCTTCCCAGAAGCAAAGGAGTGTGGCCTGGTTGGTGCTCATCTGCTCTGTAGCTGAAAGCATAGGGATGAGACCATTTACTGATAAGGTGCCTTCCCCTTTTCCCTGTGGGACCACACCTTGTGCAGAAGGTGCCCTTGCAAGACCTTGATGCTTAGACTTGAGCTCCACATGCAAATGAGGCTACTCCAGTATCCTTGTCTCAACCAATGGATCCCAACCCTGGGTACCAAAGACCCTCCCCTGCCTGTACCCTGTGAACGTAAACATCCTTGCTTTAATAAAAGAGAGAGATGCTTCTCTGACAGCTTCTCCGAGAGTCTGATTCACTCTTGTCGACTCTTAATCCTCTGATCAGGGACCGCCAGGATGCGTTGACCCATACCCTGTGCTTCCCTTCCTGGGGGCTGAGCTGGAGGTGACAGCTCAGCCATGCTCTGGGGAGGGAAGAGAGAAAACAACACCTAGTAAGCCAGCTGATACAAGGTTTGTGAAAGCAGACCAAAACCAGGATTCTCAGTATATACAAGCTACAGTAAATGAACTCAGTAGGTTGGATATAAATGTGTGTGTGTGTGTGTGTGTGTGTGTGCGTGTGTGTGTGTTATTAAACTGGACAGAAAAATTTTAAAGCAAGAAATACAAATGGCTAGTAAATATTATAAAAATGCTCAACATCCTTAGCCATCAGGTAAATGCAGATTAAAACTACTCTAAGATTCCATTTCACTCCTGTCAGAGTCACCATTTGAATACAAATGACAACAAGTGCCAGCGTGGAGATGGCAAAAGAGACTCCCACACACTGTTGGTGGTGGTATAAACTAGTACAGCCACTTTGGAATCAGTCTTAAACAAAAAAAAAAAGACCAAAATAGAATTGCTATGTGACAGAATAGCTAGAAAACTGAATTAATATGCCTGTCCATCAATACACGAGTGGATAAGGGAAATGTGGTACAAATATATAAGGGAATATTACTCAGCTATCAATAAAAAATCATGATATGTGCAAGGGAATTCATAGAACTGTGAAAAATATACTGAATGTGGTAACTAAAGCCCAGAAATACTTTCTCTCTTATGTGAAGATCTTGGCTTTAAATACCTTCTGTGTGCGTTTATGTTAGAGCTTAAGTGGAAACCAGAGAATTCGACACAGAAATCTGCAGGAGGATTTATCTATAGGTTAAAACAAAAGTAGAAAGATAGAATCCTGGTGTGAAAGGGCTTAGCCAAAGAGGGTACAGGGGAGGAAAGGAAAAATATAGTTAAGTTAAAGACAGAGGTTAAGTTAAAGTGTGTAATAAGCCATATGGAAACCCACTGTCTTGCAATCCGTGAAACACATAATTTGAGGGGATAGTAGAGCGCGTGTGATATAGAAGAGGTCAGTCCTGGAGTTAGGGGTGTAAGTGAAAATGGGGCCAAGAGTATAGGGGAGAGGATGGAGTAGTAGAGAATGTGTGTGTGTGTGTGTGTGTGTGTGTGTGCGTGTGTGTGTGTATATGTGTGTGGGTGTATGTGTGTGTGTGTGTGTGTGTATGCGTATATGTGTGTGGGTGTGGGTGTATGTGTGTATGTGTGTATGTGTGTGTATGTGTGTGTGTATGTGTGTGTATGTGTATATGTGTGTGGGTGTGGGTGTGTGTGTGTATGTGTGTGGGTGTGTGGGGGGTGAGTGTGTATGTATGTGTGTTTGTGGGTGTGGGTGTGTGTGTATGTGTGTGTGTGTGTATGTGTGTCTGTATGTGTGTGGGTGTGTGTGTATGTGGGGGGTGAGTGTGTATGTGTGTGTGTTTGTGGGTGGGTGGGTATGTGTGTGTACGTGTTTGTGTGCATCTGTGTGTATGTATCTGTCTGTATGTGTGTGGGTATGTGTGTGGGTGTGTGTGTATTTTGTGTGGGTGGGTGGGTGTGTATGTGTGTGTGGGGTAGGTGGGTGTGTATGTGTGTGGGTGTGTATGTGTGTGTGTGTTTGTGGGTGGGTGGGTGTGTATGTGTGTGTATGTGTTTGTGTGCATGTGTGTGTATGTATGTGTCTGTATGTGTGTGTCTGTGTGTATATGTGTGTGTATGTATGTGTCTGTATGTGTGTGAATGTGTGTGTGTGTGTGTGTGTGTGTGTGTGTGTGAAAACCAAGGATATGTGAAAAGGCTTTACAAAAATCCACTAGTTAGTAAAGCTAATTTCAAATTATAATATATATTTTTTAAAGTTTGAATGTAAGTAACCTGCATGGATGGATAATAAGGATCCAACATGACATGAGTTATTAAACAAAATTACAATAATAGACATTGTATACGTACGTGTGAGTTATTGGTTAGGGAGGCCAGAGAGGTCTCCAAAGTAACTCAAGCCAATGCCATTGGCTTCAGATATGTACCATAACTGCATGGTAATACTTTCTTGCTAGAGTCACCATACATTTTGACAGCAGGAGATGGAGAAATCAATCTCAAACCAATTGGGAAACTTCTTCCCTGCTAGCTAGCTTTCAAAGTACAGGCAAGTGCTACGCAGGTTGGTGGGGCAGAGAACAGCATTTATGGCCATGCCCACACTGAACCCTACATACTATGCTGAACTGCCACATACTGCCCACTGTTGCAATAGTGATACAACTGTTATGGGGTAACCAGCTACTTGCTGATTAGATCTGAAGCCTGCTTCACACACAGGAAGGAAGTAATGCTTTGTATTGTTAGCTTGATCAAAATTCCATGGCAGGAGACATCACAGGTCCTCGGTATAGACTATTACTGTGACTTTGTTAAATGGTCATGTCATCAAACTGCTTTCTAAATACTTCGTTTGTACTCGGAGATCATTGTTCTCGTACTTGATTAGAGGAACTTTTTTGGTAGTACGCAGCAGTCAGTGCATGCAGTGAATCAGAGCGAAGATTCCCAACTCATTGAACATGAATGAAAACTGACTGATTCATGACTGTCAGTACTCAGCTCTCATTGAGACATCTTTATGAATCCACTCCTCACCTTCATCTCACCACGGCTCAGTCAATGTTTCGGAAGAAAAAGTGAAAAGGAAATAAGAGCCAGAAGATTTGCAGAGAACTGTGGAGCTCTCTTCTGACGTGGTGCGATATTGCACGCATAAACCCTTAGCTGTGGCTGCTTACATGAGACCTGTATCCTTCCCAATCCGTCAGTCTCAACATAGACGAGGAAGGAGCTCAAGGGGCAACATGAAGAGCTAGTGGCAGTGGATAGTTGCTAGGGGAGGAAGAATCACGTTTCTCTTTAGGTGGGCCCCTGGTAGGGTGCCCATTCTCCAGGTGAGGACTCCACACCATGAGCAGCACTAAATAGACTTAACGAAAACATCTGGGGGTGGGTTTCAAGACAAGGTTTCTCTGCTGTAACTCTGGCTGTCCAGGAACTCACTCTGTTGACCAGGCTGGCCTTGAACCCACAGAGATCCACCTGCCTCTGCCTCCTGAGTGCTGGCATTAAAGGCATATGCCATCATCCCCTGGTTCAAATTATTTTTTATTTTAAAAAGAGGACATGAAGTTGAGAGGTGGACATGTGGGGGAGAATCCAGGAGGATATGGAGAGGGGAAACAAGAAATGGATTCCTTCACATTTCATTGTATACATGTTTGAAATTCTCAAATAATAAAAATGAAAAAAACAGAGCAATAAACAAATACTGATTTGAGCATTTTACTTTTCATTTTACTCTACAATTTTAATATATTTATGTTGAATTTATAATAAAATCAGTATTCACATTCTAGAAGCAAATTCTTATGCTGTTGCTCGTTTTGTTATACAGAAAAAAAAAAAAACTGTTAAAGACTGCTTGCATCCTCTCTAGTCAGGAGCAAGTGTAACCTGAGCGTCAGTTTCCGTACCCCAAATCTAAATTCCTGGGGAAGAACTCTGGATTCTGGCTCAGTTTCTCAAAACCCTTATGGGTAGAACCTTGTTTTATAATCGGCCATGTCCTTCAGGAAATGTGAGAACCATAGGCAATTCTCAGGGCATGACTTTGAATAGCAAGCAGCAAGGCTGTCTATCCACATGGAGAAAACAGAGCTGATCTCGATTTCCTTATTTCTTGACTCAAGTGATTGTTTTAAGCATATTCAATATATTTCAAGTTTGCCATCATAAGCTTTTCCCAGTCTACGACAAATGGCAGAATTAGGATATATATCCCATGTGTTTCTAGCACCACCACACAGGGATTGGATGCCATAACAAAAAATCCATTGGATGGATCCTATAACAAAAAAACTGATTCTTTTATCTCCTTTATTGCATCCCTTAGCCTGGGTTCCTAACAGAGAGCTCTGCCAAACTATTATTGTATTAGAAGCAGGACCTGAAGCAGCAGAGGGCAAAGATGGCAAACACAAAGACAACACAAGGACGTATTACCCTTGCCAAATAATGGTGCACCTGAAAAAGGAAAGCGGCATGTCGAGACTATCCCTCAGAGAAAATAAAGGCGGCCACAATTTACGTGTTGGTTCTGCACTTCCGGAAGAGCTTTAACTTGTGGATTATGAATGTTCCATAGTGCTCTCCTGGACATTGCTGAAAAGTTCTGAAAAGTTCTGGATTTTAAGGTGCACGTGAGATCAAAAGTTGGGAGACAACTCAGTAGCACCTTTAAAAAGCCAGTGAAGGCTAGACAAAGCTACAGCCAGAGTCTGGGAGCCGGTAAAGAGAGAGCTGATTCAAAGCCCTAAACTGGGCTGGAAGAGTGGTGTTTACTGCAACTGTTGAAGGCCAATGAGTGGAAATCAACTACCAATGTCACCTGCATGGTAGCCTAAACATACTATAAAGTAGTCAGGCTTTATCTCCAGTGGCAGACAGATTTTTTTCCCTTGAACATGTTGCTGATGTCCGAAACTCAAAAACAAAAGGTTAAAGTCTCCCTCTAGTGTCCAAACGGCTACTTTACAATTATCACAAATAGACATGAACATTTATCTAGTTTTCCACGGAACACTGCAAATGCTACCACTAAGAGAAAAAAGGAATTTAAATTTTAAAGATTTACTTATTCTATTTTATGTGTGATTTTTGTCCGACTGTATGTATGTGCAGCAGAAGGAAGCCTGGTGCCCACGGAAATCAGAACAGAGCGGTAGATGCTCTGAAACCGAAGTTACAAGCAATTGTGAGCCATCATGTACTTGTTGGGAAACAAACCCAGGTCCTCTGCAAAAGCAACAAATCTTCTTAACTACTGAGTAATCTCTCCAGACCTGAACTTGAAGAAAGAATAAAATCAGCAAACCGATTACGGATACGCAAATTCCAGTGCGGAAACAGAAACACACTAAAACAAGACAACTTTTCACTTCCACAAATCATTGATTTCATATAATTGCAGGCCTGTACGGAATAGAGAGACGGCTCGGCAGTTAAGAGCACCTGCTGCACTCTTAGGCGGCCAAGATTCAGTTCTCGGAACCCACGTGGTGGTTCACAGTCATCTTTACTCCAGTTTCAAGGGACCTAGCACCCTCTTCTGACCTCTTTAGGAATCTAGATACACTCATCCACATAAAGTGAAATAAATAAATCTTAGACAATGTTAAACAACCTAGAAGAAATCCAGACAAGTAATTCAAAAGAATGATGGTATGTCCAAACAACTCAAAGAAGAAATGAATATACCCCAAGAAATCAAAGCAAAACAAAAAGCAAGAAATAAATGAAATATGGAAGTCAATCCAAAATAAGAAAATTGAGGGAAAAAATTGCTAAAGAAAACACAAACTGAAGCAATAGAAGGAAAATAAGAGCCTATTGGGGTGCTCAGCCCTAAACTGGATATACGCCACACCCCTCACAAAGGTCAGGAATGTTCATGGAAGAGGGCAGAACTGCTGTAAGACCAGAGGTGGTGGATAGCTTCAAGAAAACTGTTTTTCAGACACAACAAGGACACTTGCACATATGAACTCAAAGCTGTTGTAACAGCACGCAGAAGACCTGTGACAGCTCAAACCAGACAAAATCTCAGTAAAGCGGACATGAAACTCCACCTCTAGTTGAGGGACTGCTGAGACCTACTGGGAGGGAGAAAGCCAGTCTTCTTCAATGATATAAGCCCTAGTAGGTTGACTGTTTTCCTCTCTAAAGGGTGGCGGGGCTTGGGAGAATGAAGTAGATAAATGAGGCAGACTACAGTCTCATGCAACAGCCTTTATTCATAGCATCGGAGAACTTACACTCTGAGGGTTAGGAAGAGTCACATAAGTAAAGTGTTCAATCACAAGAGCTCGCACTGGACAAGCCATGTGTATCAAAAACATGTTTTCCCAGAGAGGCACATAAACAAACAACGATAGCCAGGCTGCAGTAGACTCACTCCTGTCCGCTACACCTGGGAGGAACGCGAAAACATTCCAAGAACAATTCTGTGTTTAGGAGAAACTGAGCTCACCAGACTCTTGCCTTGCTTTCTTGGAGTTTCCTCACAAGCACTCTGAATTCTCCTTGCGTGACTCCACTCTTGGACCGTGTTCTGACAGTTGACCACATTCTGGGGAGGTCCCGTTCAGATGAGAAGTCGGCAAAATGAACTGGACTCAGTGCATTTAGCAAAGAGGAGGAGGCAGCTTGCAGGTGGGTGAGCAGGGACGTGAGGGTGAAGAGAGTGGGTGGCGGAGTTGGAGGAGGGTGATCTAAACACAATTTATGAAATTCTCAAAAAAAAGCACTAAAATTGTTTAAAAACAAGTATTTTAGGTCGTATCAAATCATTCTATCCTGGTGCTATTTAATATTTAAATCATTTTGCCATACACAAAATAAGCATCGCTTTAAAGATAGAATAAAATAAATAATAGGTACAGAATTTTGATGTAGAGAAATGAAAATTTTCTGGATTATAGAGTTGTGAGAGTTACATAACATTGCAAGCATGCCTAATGTCTCGATTTCACTCTTAAAATGGTTAAATTGGCAAATGTTAAGCTATGTATATTTTACCAGATTTTTTAAAAAGCTCTCTGTGTGAATATTATACCACTATGACAGAACAAAAACAAATATAGACTTACAGAAAAGTAATATTTAGCTTTCTTGAGTTCCCTGTTTATTCCCTAAAAATATTGGCTGTCAGTTCAACAGTTGTACGCTTGGAGGTATATCTAGGAGAACTGCTCAAAGTGTTCCTAGGTCTCCACCAGGACGGGTGCTCCAATCCAGGTCTACCTCCCAGGGCACTAGCGGATCATGTGTCAGCCCCTGTTGTGTAGGAACCAAGCGATTCCCTAGCTTCTCCTCATCTCAGCCCCCTGGTTAGTGGCTCCTCCTGCCATCTGCCTTCAGGGACTCTGACCTTGACGTACATTGCTTGGCCTCAGTGGCTCCCTGACACTGTGGAGGAAAAATCAATGAGCTTAATTTTGTATCCTTCTTGTCTGCAAAATTAATACTATGTGGACAACACCATGAAGTTCAGGTGCCTGCTTGAGATGGGCCCATGCATGCATGCTCAGTTTTTTGTTTTTGTTGGTTTGTTTTTTCTCATTGCTGATTTGCTTGCAAGTAGACTGTGTGCCATAAACCTTACTTCTGTGGGTTAAAACTTTTCAGTTTTAGGTTTTCTAATCTAAAACTTTCTCTTAAATAGTACTATTTTACTTTATGTGTATGAGTGTTTCTCCTGCATGTATGTCTGTGTACTGTGTATAAGCCTGGTACCCACGGGGGGCAGAAGATGATGGTGGATCCCCTGGAACTGGACACAGATGGTTGTGAGCTACTATGCGGATGCTGGGAACCAAACACTGGTCCCCTGGAAGAACAGCCAGTGCTATTAACTGCTGAGACATTTCTCCAGCCCCATTTCTAACTCTATAAAGACTTTTTGAGATCTGAGAAGGCACTAAGCCCTTAGCTATGACTTTTCTTGAAGATTATTCTGTGGTGTTTTTCATTTTCCTGCATATTTAGCTGTACACTCACTAGGTGACATGAAGTTTTCATCTGTTTCAATCTTCTGATTATGCCTTTTCCACTGCCCCCAAAACTCTTCTTGGGAAGACACAACACACACCTCTACTCACCCCCAAAAAGGGAGCTCATGACAGATTAAAGTAACAATCACAGCAGACTTCAATTTTCTGAACCAATGAGTTTTTATTGGGGTTATTAACAGGAGTATGGGCAATGAGCTATTTACAGAAGCAGGAAAGAGCTGCATCATCAGAAATCACAATTATGTGGGTGATGATTCATGAAAGTCATAGCCCTACAGCTCTCTGCACAGCTTACTGTAGTCAGCCGGGTAGACTGAGAATCTTCTCTTTCTGCGGCTTGGTTGTTTAGCTCCTCTCCTAGCAAGTCTATGGGAATCTTGCCGGGTTTTTACTTCCCATGTGTCTTTGGAGCCTCCTTCTCCTTCTCAGAATGGGAACAGGTAAATAAATCTTCACCTATTTGAATGAGATCTTTCCTTACAACAATCTTAGAATCATTGGTTTGAGTTCCTACTTGTCATCCTCACATTAGGGCCCTAACTTGGCTTCTTTTCCCTGTAGGGCATTTGGAAGTACAAGCAACAGTCATTGTTCTGAAGTAACTTCTAGCAAATAAAGTTGAAAATCTGGAGCATAGTGCCAAGATCTTAAAATGTACTGTTGGAGGCAGAGAGATGGTTTAAGAGAATTTTTTTTTTGTTCATGCAGAGGACTCAGGTTCAGTTCCCAGCATTCAACATGGTGGCTTATAATAAGACATCCTCTTCTGACTTCTGTGGGCACCAGTCATGGCTGTTATGCACATGCATATACGCAGGCAAAACAAACATACGCACAGAAGAAAATAAGTCTAAAAGTTTTAAAATGTACAGTAGTCAGTGGGGTGATAAAGCATAGTATCATTCTTTAAACAATGTCTTGTGCTTACCTTTTCTGTTGACCTGACAACAGAAAAGCCTGACAAGGAAATAGCTTGATCATTGTCATCCTTTCTACAGAGCCTATCTACAGCGCTTTCTACACCACTATCTAGATAGGAATCCTGAAAATGATTTAAATCAATATTTCTATGCTTTTAGACATAGTACTCACTGAGCTAGTTAGAAATGGCAGAGTATTTATACTATGTCCACATCTAGCTGAAGTCAGTGATTGGATGGACAGAGAACTGGGTATTTGCTCCATTTCGTGCACAGCTTGCCCTTGGCTGTGGTTCGGGTGTGGTTTGAGTGAGTCCTGGTTCATGTATTGAAAACACGGTTTTCACTGTTTCGATAGTGGGATATTGTGATATCTTTAAGGAGCAGGGTCTATGAAAAGTGGTAGGTCTCTGGGGATGCTGCCCTCAGAAAGAACTGACAAGGTTCTCATGTGGCCCCCATTAGTTCCCATAGCAGAAAGTTGTTACGAAAACAGCAAGCCTGGCTCATAAATCTATGTTTTCTTATCTCTCTATTGGTGTTCTCATTCTCTCTCCTTCTCTCTCTCTCTCTCTCTCTCTCTCTATCTATCTTTCTATCTCTCTCTCTCCTCTATCTCCCTCCCTCTGTTCCTCTCTCTCTCTCTTTCTCTCTCTCTCTCTCTCTCCCATTCCCACCACAATGGAATGTACCATGTTATAACACCTTGTAACTATGTTGCATCACCCTCTTCTACCTTCAGAATTGTAAATTAAGTAAATGTTTTTCTTTTCATTAAGTATTCAGTCTGAAGTATTTTGCCATAGCAACAGAAGGTGAACCAAGCCACCATCTATTACCTACTGTTTTTCATTTGTACCCTTCTGAACTCAGAATTAACCATTTGCAGTTACTTAATCTATTCTGAAATGCTAGTCAGTGGATTGGTGCTTGGAAAGTTACATAAGAACCATCCAGGAATGTTTATAGATTCTCAACTTTGTTGTCCCTTCTGGGGTTTTTTTTTGGCGGGGGGGGGGGGTTATTAATGTACTAGTGCCTGTCATTTTAAGGTCTCCATCAGACAAATATAGAAATTATCAGTCCAGAGATGTCTGCCTACATGTCGTAAGTTAACAACCAATTAGTGGGATTTCAATATGGAAGCTACCATCACAAGTTCTTATTTTTCATCTAAATTTACAGGTTGGATTCTATAAGGAGCAAAATGTGGACTGCAGTCTTTGGAGTGTTTTCTGTTGCCATGTCAGAGGTGAGTGGCTTTGGCCTGATCCTGCACATTGGGGTCCTGTTTGTGATCATAGTTGCAAATTCACCATTTCTCATTCTTGGTGAATAAAATAAATGAGACCATGTTGAATCTGTAGGCATTTGCAGTGGATAAGGGGATGCATTTTATTTTGGAGGCTCAAGCAACAAGAAAATTGAATTATCTATCTTCAGAGTTGGAAAAAAATATAGTACCCCAGACAAAGAGAGAGAGGAAAAGAACATGGGCATTAGTTCACACATAGAAAGCAAAATAGAAGTCCATAAAAATACAAGAAGCAATATTTTGTACAAGGAATACATATTAAACTAAAAAGAAGTGTTTTTCCTAAATTAATCATTACTAGCAACAACATTTTGGAATGTTGTATGCAAACGAGCACTCCCAGATTCTGCTGTAGGAAAAGTGTAAATTGATTTGCATTTCCCAAGTTTGCAACAAATCAAAGGACCTAAAAAAGGAGAGCTATACATCATCAATTTTGTTTCTATAAATTTGATCTGATAAATGTAATTGGTCATAAGTAGAACAAATGGGTTTATATTGGTGTGTTTTAGAGTAAGAAAATATTGATAGCAACCTGAGCCCATATCTGTATGACATTTGACAAATCAAACACATTAAGGCATTGAAACCATATTTAGTCTTTTAAAAAAAAAAAGACAAATGTAATGACTTAAATTAAAATTTCTCATCATAAAGCAAGATACTTGCAATAGAACATTACATTGGGTATATTTGGGTAGAACAAATTTTAGAAAAAATTTTTTAAAGTGTTTTCAGGGTTATTCTTAAAAGGGAGATTATA